>JAWQUT010000059.1:1579175-1638573 GCA_033807755.1 Ellobium chinense
TCGGTCTAGTCTTAGCTTAGCAAACATTGCGTAGAGATAATCAAAAGTGCAAGGGACAGCGCCAATCACAGCTGAATCCGACCATTTCCCGGGATAACGTCATAACTCCAAATACATTGTGTTTCTAATTAAGTTTAATCCACAGCACTCCGTGAAAACCACAGGAGTTCAAGATTTTATTTAGGTCATGGATTATAACCGCTTTACAAGAGAACTGATTTTTAGCCTCTCTCCACAGGCAGTTATTACCAGGACTTTCTTGAGATTGGTCCCTTGTTATTTGTTCAAGATTTTTCACGCGAAAGGGATTATTTCGATTTTCATTTCGTCTCTGGCTTTTCATGGCCAGACTGGCAAAAAACGCACACAGTATTTTTTTCCTTGTTATGTCTTAAAGAAAACATCAACTGTTATTATATAAATAATATGGGAATTATTCACCCCTTTCGTCTTCTGAGCTGTCAGGGTTAAAGAGGACACCGCTCCTGAGCGCCGTTGCAGCAAGGCAGGAGTTCCGAATTAAAAGCTGAGGGTAAGAGTATGGAGATCTCTCTCTGTCTCTCCGTCTCTGTCTCTGTCTCTCTCTCTCTCTGTCTGTATGTCTCTCTCTCTGTCTCTCCCTCTCTCTGTCTGTCTCTCTATCTCTGTCTCTCTCTGTCTCTGTCTGTCTGTCTGTCTGTCTCTCTCTCTCGCCCTTCAAGTTAGGGCTCGCAAGCTTGCGTACGAATAGTCACAAAAGGTGACATTGTGAGTCAGGGTGGATCTCTCTCACTTGTCCTACAAAATTGGCACGCAAACAGGAGCACGGATAGTTACAAGAGCGGTGGGTCCGAGTAAGGATTTAGCGCTTTCTCTCTTTCTCTCTCTTGCCCTATAAAATATGGCACCCAAGCGGGCTTATGAATATTAATTAACACGATACAAATCCCACATTGTTGTCATTATGTCTGTGCCATATAATTTTAATGTTCTGTTTTCTTCACTGAGTCAGATACAGGTTTCGGAATCAATAAATTCGAGGATCGAGGGATGCTGTTCACGGGCTTTTCAGCTTCGATTCCATTGGTTATAGATCGTTGAGCAATCCACTCCCCCCAAGCCCTCTCCCAATCTGAAAAAAAAAAAAAGGCAGGCTTGTACACACCAGCTGCGCATGATGAATAACATGCATCTCGAAATTATCAATCATTTTCCACACTAAAAATATCCCCATTATTATTATATGTAATTAACCATTATTATTAACATTACGTTCTCTGCAACGATATTGAATTACGCTTTTGATCTTTATGGGCTTAAATATTTCTCTTGTTAGGATGTTAATATGTCTATTCGTGTGTCCGAGTGTCTGTCAATTTGTTTGCCGATGTGTCCAATGGTAGCTATCTATCTATATTTTGGAATGATTGTTACAATGGAAAATACAGATTATAATCTGAAAAAAAAAAAGATTACTATTTTGCCTTCAAGTAAGTTGAGCATTTTACATTTCTGTTGCATTCCACTGTAGTCTCCGTGAGGGATAAAGCTCACAAGTATTTCTCAAAGTGAGGGTTTATTTTGTTCTGTGCGATCAGATAGATGTTTGTTTTCTACCACACCTCTGCTGTTGACAAAAAGATAGCAATTTCTTCTGTAGATTGCACACATTACCTTACATATACTACGTACCTTGAGGTTGGTGGACAATCAATGAGGCCATTTTGGTGAAAGTGGACTTTGTACATGATTACAGTAAATATCATATCTCTATATAAAAGTACACAACCAACGACGATAGTACAACATTCCCCGATGATCTAGATAAATTGCACAATTTGGCTTCCACGACAAGGATGCATCACAGAGATTATTATTTACCACTATATTATATCTCTCCTGAGGCTCCTCGTGACTGCCAGCAAACGGCAGTGAAACAGCATCTTTCACAGCTGTGTTGCCCTGTGTCTGTTGTTAGAAGACCGCTCCAACACTGTTAGGCAACTATTAAATTTGTTATAACTTTGATATTTGCACCATTGAAAACAAAATTTTAATTAGGTTTGGTCTCTTATATAGTATGGTTTTGATATTATATATGTAAACTAGATATTAATTATCTTAAGATGGTCTCCATTACGACTTCCGTTCCCATGTGAATCTTAGACCGGTAATTTAAACAGCACTTAAATATAATTTAATCTCAGTGGATGTTACAAACTATTAATATCAAAGATGTTTTGATCATTTCATAAATTATGGTTAATGAGCAGTAGAGAAAACAGTTTATTTTCTTGGTCCAGTGCGATACATAGTGAGGATGCCAAATCATAAGATCAATAATAAATTCCACGAAAACTTTTTTGTAAGACTTTCATCTTCTACGAACAAAAAAGGAACCTCAAGCCTCAGAGCGATTCGATGATAATTATGGTTTTAAAAGTTGGTGTTTTGGAGTCGTAACAAGATACATCTGTCATCGGATGCAGCTCTTTTACTTGAGCCTTTGATATTTTATTTAGAATTCACTTCACAGTCATCTCGTCTCTCCCCAAGGCTCTCTAATTTCACACCAATTTCACAATTTCAGGCGTTATTTGTGACATCCTGTGTGCGAATTAGGGAGAGTTTGCTTCCATCTGTGCTGACCTGTATCTGGGGATCATTCCATGTTCGGAGGGGGGTAAAAAAAAACCACCAGATTATGTCTCCCACCACCCCNCCTCCCCCCAACTCCCCGTTATTGTTTTTTTCTTCAAGCTTTGTTCTTTCGTCTTTCCTCTTTAATTGCAAACGCACATCCTCTATTATTTATATTCAACGATCATTACATTATACACACACGCAGGCCTATGCCAGAATCCACGCTGTCTACACTCGGTCACTCAGTGGGCACTGGGTTATTGGAAAGATCGGTTTAACTAGTGTGAAGAAGAAGCCCTATACCCGCAAGTGTGAAAAGCGTAAATTATGATCATTATGCTGTGTTAAGTGTCTCCGAGCAAGACTCACAGAGGTTCCGAAAGCCCCGAAACAGAGCATGTTCGAATCAGCACAAGCCTCCTAGGGAGGCTATTCCAATAATTTGCAGGTCTTCGAGAGGAAACTCAACGTCATACGAAATGGCACTTCATTTCCGGAAGAAATTTAGCAGAGAGTGGGTCTGGCAGAGTTCACAGTTTTGGGAGCGGAGGGCTACGCGGAAGGGAATGGTATGCGGAACTTTTTACAGAGCAGACAAGGTAGCTAAAATAGCGCTTCCTGTCTTGTGGTGATGAATGATTTTAATTTCGGGAACACTTCTCACTTTCCGTGAGAGGCTGGATTATCGTAATAGCATGCCTCGTGGTTGGCTTGCGTGTCGCTGTCATTGAAGATACGGTATTATCCATTTCTGTACCCATTCCCCCGTTTCTGGTCACCCTTTGAACGATGCATGGGAAACAAAATCTTAGATTTAACTCTCCGTTTCCTTCCTTTAAAAACGATGACCATGAAAGCTGCGGAAACGTTTAATTCTTCTTGACCTGCCAATCTCCGGCCTCATCTTTCCCCCTATCCATCAGCCCCCCTTTTCCCGGCCACACAGCTTTTCGATGTCTTCTAATGTGTGCCAGTCATTCTACACTCTATGTTCATCGCACGTCCCCAGTACAGCAGACCTACTCTTAACACTGTTGTCAAGTTTTGCTTCTTTGTCGTTTGGTGCAAATGTTCACAAGTTCTTGGATGTCTGTTCTCGTGGCTAAAGTCTAAGATATGGTGTACGGTTTTGGTTCCTTCATTATAGTTTCGTAAGTCTCAGACAACCAAAAGCGGAGTCTAGACGCTTTGGAAGCATACTGTGGGCGGAGTTTAGACGTCAGTTAGAGTTAGACAAGGTACAAGTTTTATGATCAATAGAGGTGGGTATAATTTTTAGGATCAATAGAGGTGCCAGACTTTGCTCTTTCGGAATTTTGGCTTGTTTTAAAAGTCCTTGACTTCCAAATAACCAACTGGCTCTTTTTTGGCCGATAACCCTAAACCCACGTTTATCCAATATATAGTCAGTTTGTAGGAAATTTATAGTCTTATGTAAAATCTTTACCCTCAGTAGGCCCTTTCCAGGCAACGTTTGGTTCTTTTTTGGCTCCTTTTCAAATGCGATTTAGCTCCGCTCGAAAGAAAAAAAAAATGTGGCAACCTTGATCGGAAGCTCATGAATACAGTGGCGGCATTCATTTGTGGTTTCAAATTTGCCGTTGGTGCAATTAACTTTACGTTCCATAGGAACTCCGAGGAATCCTACTTGTGTCGGAAGAGGAAATGGCAAGAATCAACGGTGGTCTGTATATTAACGAATGAGGCAGTAATATAAGTAGAGAATACACCACTCGCAAGTCATGCACTGAGATCCTATCGCTTCCGCATTAGTCGCAGCCATCTTGGCTTGCCTAGAGATAACAACTTCCGTTGGCATAAGATAACTTCCTATTACATGCGATCTCCGAATGACGGCCTCTTTCGTGCTCAAAGTGGATCAGAGAAGACCAAATAAACGTAGTCCAGGTCTCCGTAAGTTGAGAAACATGTCATGTTAATGCCGGTATGAGCGTGGCATAGTCGATGGCTTATGATTGGAAGTATACTTTTCATACGTATTGGCGACCTACATATATGAACTTCGTTTCGGTTAACCGACTACAAAATTTCGATCACCTGATTCTATATCAAACTAGCATCGTTAAATAACGCCTAAAAACATCATTTTACGGGATGTTAAATTAAGCAGTTTGCGACTATGCTGTCCACAAAGCATTGTAGACAAGGCCTTTAACAATCATATCCGCCCCCCCNGATTAATTGTAGAAAACGAATGATTTGGCCTTCCAATAAGTGCCTGAAACCTGAACTCTTTCTCTAGACAAGCACAGTAACTTTCAGTAAGTTGTCAGTAACCATTAAAAAAATCCTATATCTTGCTTAAAAAAAAAAATCACCCAATTTTCATGGAGTTTCTTTTTATTCAAAAGCAAAACGACATGGAAATTAAATTTATAGTGATGATTGTCCTTTGAAAGGGAAAAGCATAATTCGAATCAGAATACGCACTTTGGAAAAACGACACTCAGAAAATGGAATTTCATGGCTCACCCATATCGTTAATTTTTCTGAAAAATTGACTGAACTCTTTTGTGGATTTCGAAATTTCACATTCAATCAACTAATAGTCTAACTCGCCCGCAACAAAACAACAATGACATTAAACCAGAAATCCTGCTGCGAGTTCGAATACCAGTACCACCATTCACGGAGTTACGGGACAACCCGTTGCCATTTTGCAGCCATGAAAATACTTGTGGGCGCCCGCCGGCCCGATATGGGTTTTGCCTGTGCTCTTTGACCTGTGTCGGCCAGTCTAACAGGATGATATTTATGAGGATTTTACTTAGAGCTTGCACTGTCCAAAAAGTGAGGTCGAGTATGATGCGTTTGAAGGGAACCACCATCACCACTCCCACCACCACCACCACCACCAACAACAACAACAGAAAAAGCCTGACGCGCAGAAGGAAACAGACGCAGGACATGATGCGAACAAACAATGCATGCAAGACAATGAGGCATGGGAAGGGCAGTTAGAGGAAATGGAGATAACAAGGGTAAAGATGAATAGTAACATGGGAATAAAACAAGTGAGGTCTACAAAGGTTAACAAGGGATGGTAAGATGGACGGGTGGACAAACATAAGAAATGCTGATTTTCTACATACTGTACACTTGATGGTCGCTGTATTGATGGATGGATGGATGGATGGATGGATGGATGGATGGATGGTATCACAGCGAGCAGTCTCTCCAATCTGAGATATTACCTACTATCTCTACACAGATGTAGAAAAGACTCGCAGGATACTGAGTACTGAATAGTTACACAGTATAACACGACACTCAGGTCAGGACACACAAAGAAAACAGAAAAAAAAGCCAACACAAGTTTAAAGTACTGTTTATAACTATATTTTTTTTTCTTCCGAACTGAACATCAGTGAAGCCCACATAATTAGAACAAATTCAAACATCATCATATCATTTTCACTCATCCTTAGGCAAACACAGTGTTTAGATTAAAACAAACTAAGTAAATATGGGATAACCTCGTCCAAAGTGTCAAATCAACAGTACTAACTCTGTATGAGGTGGCATCCTCATACAGACTTGTGTCTGATGTTAGTGTAAGCAATAAGATCTGTCTGGTTTTAGTTCTATGATTGGAATAAAAATGCTACTTTCTCATTTTCATCGTCATCATCTATAATGATTAACCGAATTGACATCTGCATAAAATCACTGCCCAGTGCCAAAGACACACACCTCCTGAACAATTCCCTTTCGTCAATTTGAAATGGGGACTGCCATTCTCTCTGCGAGTTAATATATTTTACAATGAGATTAAAAGACAACTGTTTGTTTGTCTCGTGTTGTTAGGGGTACAAAGAAGTAGTAGACACTACTACAAATCCAATGTTACTTCCATAGGTATATAAAAACATCATGACATGACAAGATGTCTCAGAACCTTGGGTTTTTATTGTTTGCTTCTTTGTTCAAACTTCAAGAGGCAATTGCAAACTGATATGTCCATCAATAGGACCAAAGCTTCAATTCTTTTTTTTTTAACCTCATTCTTCAACACTAAATATGTAACAGAGACAATAAATTTTTTTTATGCATCCTTGTTACACCACAATATTCTGAATGTCCACTTCTCTAAATCTCCTCTGCTGTCATAAGCTCATGTCTACAATGTTCTTACAGAGGTCTGCTAGAAATTGCTCTTGCCTTCTGCACAAAACTGGTAATAATGGCAATTTGGTAGAATCCAGGCAAACGTTGAAACTAAAACAAATGAAAATAATTACTGTTTGTTTTTGCTTTAATAATCACCCCAATGCAATCATTGTTGTGCCATCTTAATTAATCAAAACAACAAGCACCTAAGAGCTGAAAACAGAGAGCAATTAAATTATTTAACAAATTACAGCTTTAAGTTGTGTGCTAGTAAAAACATACCATGCGCATTTCAGAATCTGAATTTTCTTCTTGTGAAAAAGAATGGTAATTTTAAGAGATTGTAGCCATGGATAGAGAAATGCTTTGTCTGCACTTCTGACCAGATTATCCAAAAATGCAGTGTGTGTGCACTGGAAATATAAAACGATTATTACACAAAAAAAGGTGTCCCATCTTTTGGCAATCTATTTGTAACAGGCTCTCAGCATAAGACAGAGATTGATTTGTCTCATATTCCATACAACCCCATTAGAAAATAACAATCACCACTTTATTCAGACTAAACATATTGTGCAGCTCTGTAATTCCTCCAAAAAACTGTTTTTTCTTTAAGAAAATACCAAAATTCTTGAAGCACACCCTATCTGCAGGTTTACAACTACTGTATAACTGTTTAATTCCAGTCTACATAAACTAACCTTTCATCTGCACCCAGTGCACTGAGATGTCCTTATAATGTTTACAAAACAGCAGCAGCTCTTCTCAACTTTACACTATATAAAATTATGGGGAAGGTACCATGAAGTGGAATTATGGCTTCCAAAATTTAACATACGAAATGTCTTGTTTTCTCACTGAGTGCAAAAAATATGTCATTGAACTGTCTGTTCAGCAGTTATATGGAAAAAAGACAGTATTGTGAAATTAGGGATCAAATTCATGTAGTGGCATCCTTGTAAAGAATCTAACGTCATTAATTCATTTTGCCATCTAGTATTGTCTTGTAGCTTTATAAGTTTCTCAGATAACAATCTCATGCACACAGGTGGGATGTGAGAGTTATTTGCATGTCCTGTACAACAATAATTCTGGTTCATACGGTCTTTTACTGTAAAAAAGGCATTGCTGTTACATGAAACAGATTATTTCTTTTTTTCTTCTTCGTCTATTAACTTACTACAAAAACCTACTGCAATTGCTGGAAACATAATATGAAGGGTTTCATGGCAAAACGCGTTATCCTCCATTATGAATTTTAAGATTATTCTACATACTTCATGTAGCAGTAAGAGTATTTAGTATACATGTATATTTCCAAGGACATTTGATCTACATTATTTAAGACTTAAATTTCGCCTTCCACATAAAAACATGCTTTGAATCTGGTTTGTTTTGCCACAACCCCCGAATGGTGTATAATGCGTTTTGCCATGAAGCCCTTCATATTATACTCACATTGGTTCGATGTTTTCAGTCTTTCCGTTATTGTACAGTATTCTCCCGTTAGTTTGTTAAATACACCCACACCAATATAATCAACCATTCAAGTACTTATAATTCGATCTTCTGCATCTTTTAAAGATGCATCTGTAGTTTGTATTTTTTTCCCATATGTACAAAATTCAGGAAAATTTGAAACAGAAAAAGATAAGACCAGCAAAATCACGTAAAAAAATTACTCCCAACTGTACAAAAAGGAAGAAATGTATCAAAAAGCAGGGGAAAAGCAAGCACGAATAATTTATGAATCAGCTCAAAGTGAACTAATCTGCAAGTATCACAGGGTCTCTCCTCATTGGAGACTGTTGTGAAGAACAGTCTGTGTCACCGATCATATACATAGAGAAATTTCATTTGAAGAAGCCAGGAACCCATACTCCTGGCAGGCACTGATGGCAATGTTGTTGTCCCTATTGTTATGCAATTACAAAACACTGTATACAAAAAAGCCAATGATGATTTAACAAGCTGTGGTTTTGTCTTTTCTTGAATAAACTGTGAAACTGAATAGTTTTGGACCATAGGCATTATGATCTTTCAGTAACATATGTACCTATCCATTTCACTGCTTCGTGTATAATTTTCTATTGTTATGCAATCACAAAACACTGTATAAAAAAAAGCCATTGATGATATAACATGCTGTGGTTTTGTCTTTTCTTGAATAAACTTTGAAACTCTGAACAGTTTTGGACGAAGACTGTTACGATCTTTCAATAACACATATATCTATCCAATTCACTGCTTCATGTATATGATGGATCAGAGTAATTCAGTGCAAAAATTCATGGCAGCCAAAATATTGTTAAAGATAGTTACACATACAGTGTTTACATTTCTGTCCAACACAGTACTGTTAAAAACTTCTTATCAAAATCAATGGCATATCTATGCTAGAATACCATGATCTCCAGTCAATTTACACATTATATCATCAAAAGAGAGAAAGATGAGGGACTAGAAATAAAAAAAAAAAGACAAAAACAGGTGTCCTCAAGTCCATTAGACTCCCGAATAAAGTGCCTGTCAGGGTTATGAGAATAAGAATAATCAAGGAAAAGTTGAGGCAGCATCACACAGTAATAAAATATTTAAGAAATGTTCAGGACTATGTGCAAATCATCTAAAGTTTTGACAAAGGCAAACCACAAAGGCATCGTATACAATGGTTGATGTAAAAACTTAGCATAATAAAACAACTTTGGCTACAGGTTTCAACCCATAAAAAGCAAACAAGGAAAAAAAAACAACAAAAGGCAAAGATTACCATTCTTTGTCAATATGGCTTCATGTTTATAATCTAAGATATGACTGAGATGAAAATGATGTTTCTTACTGTTTTACCAAGAGATGCTTTGCCAAAATGTGAGAGAAAGACAGCCTCACCTATCACCTACAATGCATACATCTATACTTTGTTCTTTTACTTATTTTTATTAAATTTGATGCATTTACTGCCTTTTGCTCTCAGCAGTTGGTGCAACATTCATGAAGTCTTTTCTTGGAAGACAGGATTGTACATACCAACAATTGATTTCAAAAGCATAAAGATGGTAACTGTTGTTCTGAGGCATTTATTTAACTAATGTGAAAAAAATGTACAACTGCCTTGCTTACTTGTGATGACATCATAGTGACAACTGGCATCAAGCACTTTTGGTTCATAACTAAAGAGTTGGAGTAAGCGAAATGAGGTGTGATAAAGTCTAAGAAGAAGCACTGCCCTTAGGATTTCAAGAAATAAGCTCCAAAAGTCAGTCTCATCACTAAGACATCAAGCTATAAATCTGGAGTGAAAACAATGAAGGCTAATCAACACCTGACATGCCAATGCTATTGATTGGCTAAGAACAGTCACTGTTCCTGTCAAGTGGAAACATTTCCATGTTGTGCTCAAAGGTTAACAATACCATAAAGAAGCTTAGGCAAGTTAGTAGGAGTAAAAATATCATGTCTGACCAGAGGACTTAATGAGGTCTCTTGCTATATTACTTGCTCTCTGCTCTGATGAAGTGGTCCTTCTACTCTGATGAAGTTAGAGCATACATGTGAAGCCTACGACTAACATCAAGCAGGTGAAAGAGAGCTCAGATGAATAAATGGGTATGCTGCTGACCTTAACTGACAGAATGGATATGAAAATGGGAATGTTGATCTTCATAAATATAAATAGACAAAAAAAAAAGAAAAAGACATCAGAAAATTAATATATCGTTGTTACACCAAGTTTGTGAAAAAGAGTTTTGGATAAAAATTGCACGCATAAGGATTTCTCATGACTTCTTTTCTCCAAGGTTAAATTCAACACAGAAAGGAAACTGCAATAAGTGATGGTCAATACAATGATTAAAAATGGTTAAAGACGTTTCTTGAATTGCATATAATAGAAAGTTTGCGGTTTTCTTGAATAGCAACACCAAAGTGCATAGATGTAAAAAAAAATCATCCAAGAAAACAAACACAACTGGAGAAAATCAATGTCACAATACCTCTATAATATTTTTAAACTGAAAGTGAAGCCAGCCTAAGGATAAAAGGCATGCTGATATATCACCCCAGTTCATATATACACCCAAGACAAACAAGTAGCTGTGTCTAAACCCCAATCTTAAATTGTCGTTCTGAGATTCTTGCTTATGGACTAATGTTATCAAAATGACACTGAAGGTGATGTGGGTAAGAACAGGTTATCTTCAGTTACAAGAAGGGGTTATTCTAACATTGAGTTGATGTATTTGAGTAAGATGCTGAAAATATCCACACAGTCAATCTTTCCCCCTATAACCATAATCACAGAACAGTAAATTCTTTTCAAACTTGCTTTACGATTCTTAACTGCAAGGTAGCGTGTAAAACTAGGAAGTTTGAAGAAATAGACGTTCCATCTTTTTCTGCCCCAAGCAGTCTTACAGAAATGTCCAATCATTTCCACAGTGCTTAAGCGAAGTAGGCCTTCATTTTTTCATGTAGGTAATCTTACAATAAATGTAATGAGATTAAGGTTGACCATTGTAATGTAATTCTTAATGTTTGTAAGTTAATGTGCAGCCCTGTTCATACATCTTCAAATTCTTATACAACCTTGCAAACAAACACTTGATAACATATATGTACATATGAAGTGAATGGAATGGTGTAAGTCTATATGTGGCAAATGTCTGGGTTTTACTTCTAGTAAAAAGTGGTGCCTTCTGTACATTTAAGAGCATGTCATCAGAGCTGTAGCACTACATGTAATACTCACAGCACGACAACATTTTCTACATTCATCTTGTGAAGAATGTGACCAATATGAAGAGGGGAAGCAATACTGATATAGATAAATGTTGTTAAATAATTTATTTGTTCATACAATTTGCTGTACTAAAATCAGTTTCCCTCAAACAAACAAACAAACAAAAAAAAACCCAAACGAATTGAAAAAAAAAACAAAACAAAACAAAAAAACTGGCAGTTTCAGCCTTTGAAATTTGTAAAGACCTTACTCACACATTTCCACGAATGAAATTCCTTATTTTCAAATGCTTTGTATTCCTTTATCAACAGCTGATAAAGCAAAGGAATGATTATTTAGAATGAGCTTTTATTAAAAAATATTATGCAAAAACTTTAAATACATTTATGGTATATATACCAATACAACAACCCACTGAATGACCAATGGAGACATCACCCATCCTTGCTGTCAACATACACAACAGAATTCCCCATTAATAAAAGTCAAAAAAAAACAAATCCCTATTAAGAGCACCACTTATTTTGCAAATGCTGTTACTGAAATAAGCAAATAGAAAAACAAAATAATGGCAATTATAATATGAAAAATATGAATGATTGTAAGGATATTTACCTTCTGAAACCACCAAAATCTGCTCCAGTCACATTAGGGTCATTCCAATCATAATACCACACCTACCGAAATTTCTGGTACAATGTCCTTAAGTTCTGACATTAAACGTTTCACTGCCACTTTTATAAAAAACAACCTCTCCAGAATGATACTTTTTTAAGTTGAGAGTTTATTCAACAGAGAGTAGTGCAGTGTCCAGAAGAGAGGAATAAATCTGGCATACTGGTGGAGCAGTCCACTCATGAAGACGACAGAGCAAATAGAACATTTCTATAGACAGTACGAGCTCAACACATCAGATTCTTTGTCTTCGCTTCACAACTGTCCATCAACAGCTCTCTGTGCCAAATTATCAACACATAGGAATCAGTTTGAACTGAGTCTTAATTTGAGCCAATAGAAGTTAATGCTCTAGCCAACCCAATGCTCTAGTCAACAATCTACTACATGAGTCTCAATTCAACAAATGCTAGCAGTGCATCATCAATCACAGTCTTGAATACGAATCACAGTTTTAACTGCTCTATCATAAATACTCTCAGCCTCAATCAATCAGAGATCTTCCATGCCAAAATGCCTTGACAATGGGAGGACTTGCGTACCAAAGTCTGAGAGTCTGAGGTCAAACATAAACAAATTCAAGCCCTGCATCATACACTCCCTGCAATGTTATCATACCTTAAGATCATCATTCTAATCGGGCAAACAATCTTCCACACTCAACTATGTATACAGTGGAATTAGTCTACTTGCATAAAAGTTGAGAGTCCAGTGGAAAAAAAACAAACCAAAGCTCATATAATTTTCTGAGTCTTCATTCAAACACCACAAACAGACCCACATCATGTACCATGCACTTTCTGCAATATAAACTGACTTTAAGACCTTCTCACATCATCATCTTAATAAAGCATACAGTCTTCTCTATACTAAAGATGCAGACTATGGAATAGCCTGGTTGCGGTTAAATTGAATCCAGACAAAAACAAGAAGCACATATCACTTCAAATCAAAAACATGAAATACAAACATAACCCAGTCTACTGCCATGATAGAAATATCCTGATTGTTCTTACATACAATAATTATGGTCATGTCAAGCAAGTCCACCCGATTCCTCATTTAATGTTCCACACTTTATTACAAATTCTAATATATTGCCCATGTAGATACAGAGGGCCCTTTACCATTCAGCAGTTCCAATAATATATATCCTTATATATTACTGAGGATAATATCATTAACAATGAAATGACAAGCAATTTATCCCACAAGTATAATATATATTTGTATGTTTTTGTTTTGGTCTAAAACAAATATCTTACTTCAAAGGCAAAACAGATCATCAGATGTTTGCATTGAAAAAATATAGAGAAACCCTGTAGCATTTCCATATTCTACCCATTCAAAAAAAAATCAAAACAACACAACTGTCAAGAACCTTTGATACCTGTAGATCACAGTAAATTCATCTTCACATACATGACAAACCTAAGAGAGTATTCTCATGTAAAAGACATGACAATCTGTCAATAAATAAATAAATAAATAAACATTCAATGTAGTACAACCTTATTCAGCACAGAAGAATAGAGACATGGGTTTATATAAACTAAAAAGTCATACACAGCACAGTGTGTTAAGTTTAATGGAATGTATGCCTCATTTGATTTCAGTGAAATTTTTAATTATGTTAGTTTGTATGATCTTTTTTAGCACAGTTATGGTTGTAAAGATGAGACTTGAACTATATCAGCCCCTGACATTGCCACAAACACACAAGGAGAAGTGCCATCAGCAGGACTCAAACCTGAAACCTTTCATACTAAAACACATGTGCCCTACCTTTTGGCTACCCTGCGGGCACAACTATAAAGCAACATGACATAAGAATAGTAACCCTTCTACATGAGAACCGGATTTAGTAGCTGTAACTTCTTTCAAACATGATGAGCAGACTGACTTCACTTACCCACCCTGTCCAACCCCGAAATGCAAATGACAGACTAGACCACCTGGTATCAAAGCAATCAGTTGGCAAATATCTCGGGGAGGTAATAATACGATGCAATGCACTGATGTTACTGGATGCTTAGCATTATGAAAGTTAACATGTGTCATGAGATTACCCCAATCTATCACAGGGTGAACATAACGAAATTGCTAAGACTTAAGCCATAATCAAATTAACTTCCTATGTTATTCTCAGGGCTAAGCCCTACATGAGATGTTGGAAGACACTAAAAACTGATGGGATTACTCAGGGTTAGACGCTGGTAGTAGTTAAAAAGGCACGGAAACAAATAAGAATTAAGAGAGTGGTCTCACCAATTTCATGTCTAACTTCTGTGGTTCACTAATCCTCATGCTGTGTAAATTTGTAAACTACCGTGAAATTCACCGCTGGGCTAAACTCAGTCAGAAACTAAACTGACCTGTCATGTCATTCCCAAGGTCACATGCAAGTATGAAATGTACTACTACTAGTAGAAACACCAGCCCTCAGACACAAAAATATCTTTTAAATCAATGAAGACTCTCAGCATAAGAACATATGAAGGGCTCCAGAACAAATGCATTATGAACCTAAGTGAGATCGTGGCAAAAGAGACCAAATATAAAGCATGTTTTTAATGAAAGTTGAAATTCGATTGTGATATACTGCTGATAAAAATATCATTAAATGGTGTGAAAATTTGCATTTTACACTAAATACTCCTACCTCTACCTAAAGTGAGCAGAGAAAGCTAAAAATTTAAGTTTGGGGGATAACATACTGTGACATGAAGCCCTTCAGATATCCTGTTCCTTCTCCAGCCAAGGATTAACGAACTGTTATCTTATCAGTCATCTCAGATGAATACCAAGGATGTGAACATAAATATGTTTTGCACATAATTTAAACCTGTCCAACTCTACCTGCTTTATTGCACAGAGATTTTGCTGGAGAGTGTATACAGTGGAACCCTGTTAACACACTTCCCTGCTTAGCATATTCCCATTCAACATTCCCAACTCCTTTGCTCCTTATGAAAAGCATTCTGCATAACACAACCTTTTGATAACACGCCTTCTAAAGCTTGGTCTGAAAGGTGAGTGCGTTATTTGGGGCCACTGTGGTCATAATTTCGCATCATTGAAAAAAAAAAAAAGCCATATTCATCAAGGTCCAGTCAACCATTTTCAGGTCACTCTCACTGTGCATTTAGGACAGAAACTGACATATTTTCAGTGAGTTGTTCATGTGGGCTTGTCTCATTTTGTGTTAAATAACAAAGATGTTGCTTTTCTTCTTCTTTTCTTAAACCATGAACAACGAGAACAACCATCCTTCCACGCAATGATAAAATGCACTTTCATACTCATCAAAACACCGTCAGGTTTGAACAAAGATGACAGAAAGGAAACAATTTTCACGACAATCCATCGCCATGGAATACTACCCTCATATGTGATACTTAAGATGTTTCAAAACCACCCTATGTCAGATCTCAAGAGTGAAATCCTAGCTGGCTACAGAGGTAGGTTGGCTTCCGTCACCAGAACCTCTGAAAAAGAAAAGTGAATACATATTTTAGTCAGGTTCTGCTCGTGACTAAAGTCACAGATTGTTTGTTTGTTCATCTTAGGTTTAAACATATCTTTTCAGCAAAGTTGGGGCTATAATAAATGTAAGACAAGATGTCTGGATGCACATTAGGCTACTGATATGTGGATGGCCTTCAAACAAAGTGAAAACTCCCCAGAAGCAACTTGCCATCAGCAGGATTTGAGTCCAGGACTTTCTGTATCAAGAGACAAGCACTCTACCTCTTAGCCAGATGGCCATCTCATAACTGTTTCTGCTCTGATACAGGTGACTCTGCTTGACTGAAATCAAAATGACTGCAACTTCTGCTAAATTGAAGAGTTTATTCCACATAACAATATAGCAAAAGTTTATGGATAATTGTGATTCCTTTTAATTGCAATTTCTTCCATGCTGCCAGAAAGTTGCAATTAAGAAAAGTTAACTGAATAGTCTAAGAATAACCCATGTCAATAGTTCACTTTATATTCATATTTTCTCCGCTGACAACATATCAGGTACCCTAACTTCACCTATGGCCCCATATTAATATGTACAGTATACTCACCCCGCATCCACTGGTTTTGGTACAGCCACTGCTGGTGATGCAGCTGTGACATCTCCATCTTGCTGTGGCTTCTGTGGTGATGCGATGGGTGCTGGTGAGGCGCCAGATGCCTGGTTAGCCAGCTCAGCCTTCACTTCTCCTGCAGTCTTGCTGGCATTGGTAGGGGATGCTGGTACTTCCCCATCTTGGCTGGTTGCTTTGAGGACCCCTTTTACAGAAGGTGAGCCATTTTCACTTGCGTTCTGTTCCTTTTCTCTTGGTGACTGTGGTGGTGTTGCTGCAGTTCCGTCCTCTTGGACCTGCATGTGATACCTGTATGTGTCTGTTGTTGGAATTATTTTTCCTGGAACAACAGTAGAGAGAAAAAAAACCAAAAAAACTATAGGAAAATGCTAGCAAAAATAATATAACAGGATGACTTCATAATATTCTGTATATACATGTATGATATGTACTGTTCTCTGTTTTTATATTATGAATTAGATGTATAACACTGTGTTGACACTGTAAACCATATTCCCTTTGGGGTAAAAAATGTTGTAATTTCAATTTCATAATTTCATTTCCCCAAACGAGCTTAAAAAGCATATTCCTTTATTTGAAACTTTGCAAGCTATCAGAAACACGGCAATATGGTCACTCACCAGATGTGAGGTTGAATGTCCTACCCTTGATCTGCTCCTTAGAGGGAGACCACCAGTTCAGAAGTGAGCTGACCACAGGCATCTGACGCAGTACACCCTGAGGAACACAGTGTTCTTTATGATTTACATGTAAACACCAATGAAGAGAGAGTAAGAATGAGAGACAAATTGAGAATGAGAGAGAAATAGAGAATGAGAGAGAACAAGCGAAAAAGAGAGAGAGAGAGAGGGAAAGAGAAAAAGCCTATGCTGATATGTCCACATGCCTTTGACAATGGGTGGTAGCTGATACATGAATGTAACTCACAAAGATTTGTGAATTCTGAAAGTTTTCACCAATCTTGAAATTTTCCCATGAGTACCACGAACCACCTTAGACACAACTTTGAGCAACTTAATAATTCATGAAAAAAGTTATGCAGTGGATATGATTGTTTACGACAAAAATGCATTTTTTCTTTTCGTTTCCGCAAAATGTTATGATTAAGCAAATGTGCAACTAAGCTGACAGCAACTGAGAAGAGTTGGTGGTTTCCAAACTTCACTGACCTTTCATGCCACATCATGTTTTCAAGCGCTGATGTAACCAAATTTCTTTTGGTTCAATAGCCTTTGGTATGTAGGAATAACTACAGTGGAACACACTTGTAACGAACACGCTTGAAACGAATTGACGGAAATAAAGAACATCTTTGTTTGCCCCGATTTTTTTTCTCTTTAACTCAATAAAATTTTCACGCATGTAGCGAACCGATAATAAAGAACTGACGGGTGAAACGAACCCATCTCGGTGCCCGAGTCTGTAGTTTTCCTCTTTTTTCGTAACGGAAATAACGAACTGGTCCGAACATCCAGTCTGCAAAGCTAGCCTAGACTTAGCCCCAACGAAAACAGCCGAACAGGTTTCGGCCACTTGCGTCTGTAGACAGAAGGTCAGCCGGCCTAATGCGCATGTGCGGAAACAGCAATCAGCTGTGTTTACATTGAAAACCGGGTCAGACATAAAATATTGAAAGAATAAGATAGACAGCGCGTCATAAATGTTGGGTCAGCTGTGAATATAGTCTAAACCTCAGCAATTACCGACAAATGTGGGATTGTGGATCAGTTTGATTAACACAGTGACTGTGCAACAAGACTGTACACTTAGAAATCGAATTTCCTGATAATTTAGAGATTCGAGAACTTCCTGACTTCCTGTTCAAAACAAAGACTAGATAGTCTAGATCCACACGGTGCTACACGCTGTTAGGCTATAGGCCCTATCCAACAGATAGACACTAGACTAGAACAGTACACGATGGCATCGAGAAAGAGAGCTGCATACACTCTGGATTTCAAGAAGTAGAGTTTTTTTGTGTAAAGACTGGGGAGGGGAGAGGAGTGTTTATTTTAGATTTTTATTTCTCCTAGACTAATAATACTTATTAGTGGCTATACTTGGTTAACAGAGGACACCTGTCATTTACTGCACCAATGTTTTTTCATATTATGTAAATGAGGTTGAATGAATCATTTATTTTCAGTTTGAACCTGCGGATGTTTTGGTGAAATCTGGGTGGTGGATGGATATAAAGAACTACTGATATAAAGAACAAATATTTCTGCCCAGACCTGTTCTTTATATCAGTGTTTCACTGTAATTACATAGGAAATGTGACAAACAGGTACATATTACAGACACAGATATGCTACTTTGTATATATTTTGTCTTCATTGTCATATTTTAGAAGCACGCACTTGCCAGCAGTGTAGTAACGAAACAATCCAAAATGAAACGAAGAAATAGGTTTAATAAAATTTTCGATCCTATACGTGGATCTTCTTCAGCATCAAATGAGGAGAATAAATACAAAGAAAGGGACGATGCATTCAAGAACAGTTTAAAAAGTTTCATTGTCATATGCAGAGAAAGAATAAGCAGCCACAGCAGTAAACAATGAAATGTCACACACTGAATGAGAGTGACAATGACTAACCTCATGCATGAGTTTCTCTGTGCTCTCTTTTTCCAACTCTTTGTTGGCCTCCTCTATGCCCTTCCTGATCATCTCGGACATGGATTCCAGGAACTGTGGAAGACAGTACCAATATCAATGGCTTTCGCTATTTTAAATTCATTTTGTATATGTGTTGCATGAAGCAGTACAGTTGGCATCAGGGATGGAAAAGACTGAAAGCAAGGTTTCCAGACACCATGTGTGACTCTGGTAGCATGAGACGCCTCATGTCCAGTTTCCTGTGGGCTGTGTGACCCACTGTCTGGATAAGTGTTCTGCATAGAGTGTGTTGGTTGATAAGCTGAGCCGGGCTGCAAAAATCTGACTACTGCCTCACACGGTTGGCGCTGGCTTGCAAATTTATTCAACCATCATGTCCAGTGTAGGGGAATGATGGTGAGAACTGGTTCTACCATAGCTTCACAAAGGCCAACATGGGAGTCTGTTCAATACTGACACTCTTTAATCACAGCACCTACTTGCTCCTTCATTAAAATGTGCTGCCTTTTTTTTTCATTGGCATTCTGCAATCCTTGTGATGTGTGCAACTCACCCTCACCACATGCTAGGCAGATGCTCTTGAATAAGGACAAGGGAATGCTTCGGACAGTTTTCATTACATCCACAGATGGATAAAGTAATTCATTTCTCAATGAACAACATGGTCTTAACATTTTCATTAACTCTGAACAATCAAATATGAAAATAAATGTTGCCTAAGACGTAGGTTTGCCCTTTAAAAGAAAACTCACTTTAGAGCTCTCCTCCACCTCCTTCCCAGTGTTATACACCAGAGAAACCAGCTCATCCACATCGGTGTCGGATGTTATCAAGCCAAACCTCACACACACAATACCATCATCTGAGTGGCCTGAGGAATCAAAAGAAAATTCTTCTACAGTGACAATCTGATGCAGACAGTCAGTTGAAAAATAGACAACGCTTGCACACTGATGCCTACTCCATACATGCCAACTTCACCTGGCCAGTTGATTGGTTATTTATATCACAAACAAAAAGATACATTGAAAACCATGCACTAAGTTGTCCCTCAAACCAAGTTGGTATGCTCGAATGCCACTCCTTTTTCATGAAATTTTCTGAACTTCATCTAGTTTTACATAAAGAAGAGTCTAGTCTAGAATGTGTCATTATCAGCAGTAATTTACATAAAACAAAGATAGTTCATAAATTAAAAAAAAAACACTTGTATGTGCATAAATACATGTAATTAGATCTAACTAACTCTAAAACACAGGAAAGCAAGGCAAAAGGCAAAAAGACAGGAAAATAGAATAAACATGTTTTTTTAATTCTGATTTTGCTATGCAAAGCTGTTTCTCAGACCGAGGTTACACAACAACCTCTGAAAGACACCTATGATCTCCAGTATGTGCTCAGGGTCCCATATATCCTCTTGTCAACGACACCTGTGACCAACCAGTTGGCAAACACTGATGTATGCGAAAGGAACCTAAACTTAGTTCAACTGATGCTTTATCAGCAATGGTCTTCAGACATAAAATAACAACAATGGCAACAACAACAAAAAAATCCAGTCTTGCTTCTAAATCTTTAATTTCATTGAATACAATCAAACTTAAAACTGACAGCCAGCGTCTGGTTGGGATCACTTTTCCATCATGTTCTTATCAATTTTGTCTCCAGCTATTCTACATCAGGTTAAATACATATTACAAGTTGGCTGTAGTCTCCTGTGGACCACTGACCTGTTGAGAATGCTGTATCCTGCGCTTTTAGCTTGTGAACCAGCTCTGCATTCAAACTGTTGATTTCAATCTTTTCTTTGTCTGTCAGTTCACCCTCCTTATCCATATACATCTCAGGGATATAGCTATGAATAAAGACAATGGACATGTACCTCACATTAAGTTAAGACTTTGCTGTATAACACTACCTTCTACAACTTTGCTCTGTAACACTAACTTCCACAACTTTGCTCTAGAACACTGTAACAGTCAATATGTTTATCTCAAAGTTGTGACATTTGTATCTTCTTTCTCATGAGAAAATGTAGAAACCATGTAAGCTAAGTAACCTATTACATCACTACTGAGGTCAAAGCCCATACTATAATCAGCTAAAAATTAAATGCATTAAAACTTCTTGAAAAAAAGATTAATCTTAAGGGGTTTCCTGATATTGTCCATAATGAAAAAAAAAAATCAACAATCTTCTTGCAAAAGGAAAAAAAAAGTGTTAACAGCCAAGAGGTCAGCACATCAACTTGAAGTTGCCAGTGTATCGACTTCAAATTAGTGGCATCACTGTATATCAACAACTTAAATTTGTGCTGAGCTATCAGTCAAAACGTACAAAATTCAGAACAGGATAATTAAGTCATACCTGACAGCACCAAGTCCAGCCCAAGAGTCCAAATCAACGAGTTTAAGATTGCTGTGAGATGACACTATGCTCTTAAATTTCTTCCTCTGCACAGTTGTTGCATTCAACACACTCTGAAAACATGTATTAAATTAGGGCAAAAATTAATCTGAGCACCTCTGAAAAAATACATACTTTTCTCTTCAGTATCACACTTACAAATATGTACTCTGAGTTTGCAGCTGAATCTTAGCAAGAATAATGTACATGTCTACCACAAACTGACTTCTTCAAATATTGTGAGGAAGAGGAAGCTAAAGCTACATAAAAGCTAATGCCAACTAATCTTTCAAACCGACGAAGGCACTTAAGTCTGAGACTCTGGAAGCTGTACTTTGACTATCAACTTACAAGGTTTGACTTGAGAGATTCAACAAATTGTTCAATGTCCTCCTTCTTTGTACCTCGAACTGAAAGAAAAAAAAATTCAATTTAATGTTTACAATATAGTGTAAATCAATTTCAGTTCTTTATTGTAATAACAATGAGCTGTACTTTGAAGCAGTCAAATACATCACACTTTAACTGCTTCAGCAAGTATTGGGAAGGGTTTTGAACATTGCAACAATCCTTATTTCATAGGAACACACAGCTGTCATCTTCATTCACATACAGTTTCTCTGAAAATTTATCAATGTGTCACATAATGTCATAGTGATTAGCAAGCTTAGTAATTAGTAAGTCAGGTGTCCACATCATTTCTCATAAGTGGTCAAGAAAATTCATAACACCTGCCTCCTGTATGACATCAGAGATTACTATAGAGCTAAACAAAATACGTCTAGATTTTTTTTGTATATGTGACAGTGCAGTAGTAACCAAAAGATGGCAGAAAATAACCATACATTTTTCTCTTTCTAATACATTGAATTTCATATTGCCCTGCTTTTATGTATATGCCAATGCTATTGTATTATTAGTGTCTTCTGTTTGTCTGTTGTTTGATTTGCAGCTACTGAGTGCTGACTGGTAGCCCAGTCTTTCAAACAGGTGCTGGGAAGTCTGCCATAGGATATTTTTATTTCTGGCACTGTTGTCTTAAATGATATCGAGCAGTGAAACCTCAACAAAAATATGAAGTTGGAAAACAAATATCCTCATATGGAAGACTGATCATGAGACCAAACATATCTCAAATCTTACCTTGTGCTGTTTCAAGTGGAGCATAGCGTATACAAACACCTTCTTTGTCTATCTCAACCAAATCAATGTGAACACGAGGATTGGATACTTGCAAGGCCTCTGCCAGCTGAGGATTAAATAAACAATTCACTCTGTTTACACGGCACAATTTTCTGGACTTTGGCAGGTTAACATCACATTATGCTTATGCTCAATCAATGCACATGAATTCAGTCATACACCAAATCACAAATTATTATTCAAACTGAAAAGTGAGGTTTACTTTTTCAGAAGCTCTTCACTACATATAATAACGTATGTGTATGCACTGAAAACAGCAATATTGTATTATTGTTTCCAATGGATTCAATCCTTCTATTTCCAAAACAATGAACTATTCCTGTGTACAGTCTGAATGAGCTCATGTAAATAATGACGTAGTGGAAGGATAATAAGGTATAAAAAATACCTTGCCAGTCTCTAAACACAGGATTAAATGACAAAGCAGACTACTAACTGCTTCCACTTATTCTGTCTTCTTAACCCATTACAGCAAAAACCGTAGTTTCTATCCAAAAAATTGACCTATAACATTTTATGATCATATAAGCACAGCTCAATCATCAGCCACCAGAACTGTGTATTCCTGGTATACAAAAGACTCAAGATATAAAATGTGTCACACAATCAAAATGACTTATAAGCAAAAGCCTTGTTTGTGATTTCACAGGTCTCACATGACCTCCATAATGTAAGATTTGATACCTACCCATGTGTTAAGAGCATCAAAGTACACCGCATCTTTGTCGTTGTTTGGGTCCTCCATCTTGATGCCAGAATAGGGAGCTACTACTGCACCAGGACCCGAGATGTCTTCAGCGTATTTGAAAACCACTGTTGGAGTCACAATCTCAAAGACAAGCTGGAAATGAAATTTGTCAGTAAGATAACAAAGATGTCATCCACTTGCACTATACTGTCTTCACCTCCTGTAGCATGATATTTATTCATTCACCATGTCTTTTCCAAAACACAGCCCCTGATTATCAACAATTTCAAAAACTGTGTATCCTCACAGACTTGATATCAATAATGTTCAAAGCATCCAATAATTCTGATGTCAAAGAGATGATGAAATCACATACTCAGGCAAAACAGCCTTTCTTGTTGTTGTTATAACTATGTTATTTGCACAGAGTTGATAAATCATGGTTGATCTATAGACCACACATTTAATAAGCATTTAAGGGCCACACAGCTTATTTTTAAAGCTTTGCTTTGCTGTGTGCAGATTTCTACAAGAAATGCAAAGAAACGTACCAGAGCACTGATCGCTTTAGAGATAAGATCCTTCACATTCTTCACTTCTCTATCCGGCTTTTTCTTCTCTCGACTCTGAAAAACAGACAGTTATAATATAAATGATTCTCACATTTCACAACTCAATACTGTGCTACACGGCAGAACTGCAAAAAATAGGGCTCAAAATCTCCCCATGGAGCATGCAAAGCAACATTACACTGATGTATGAGAAGCACAAACATGGGTGGTCCCAGCACATGAAACTGCAGGTGCTAAAGACCTGAAAAATTGACCACTGGCTCAATATGTGTGAGTGCCCACTTCTTTTCAGCGTCCTTGGCTGTTCAGATCTCCTAACCATAACAGCTGACACATTTGTACTCCCCAAATTTCATGATCCAACCTGATGTTATATGGTGTTGCTAAATTTGTTTCAAATAACTTACTGAATAGTTCCTGAGCACAGTATCTTATGACTTACATTTTCATATCCAAATTTGTTGCAACCAGTCACCACATTTGCTGGTGGTATACAAAACAATTCCCTTCATTATATAAGAATAAAAAAACATACTCACTATCTGCCTGATGGTAGTGATTTTATCCAGATGATCAAACAGAACCTTAGCCTGCAAACAAGAAGAAAAAAAAAAGAGGTAAAAATTTCATGCACAAGTATAAAGTAAAAAACTGATTTTTCAAAGCCTGAAATTTCATGCACAAGTATAAAGTAAAAAACTGATTTTTCAAAGCCTGACAGGTTTATTCTGAAAATTCTTGGGACAGCCCAAATCCACTTAAATAAAATTAACCAGGCAACCTCACCGTGTCTAAGCATACTGCTGGTTTTCTGATACAGTGGCTTAAAGGTAACTTTTGAGATTATACCTTTGTGCCTTTACTTACAAAACCCTGTCATTTGTATCCAAATGAATTCTCAATCAGACTCAAAATCTAGGCTGTGTACATGAACAAGGACATTTCAGGATATATTATTCTCATCTTTTCAGTAGGCCTACACAATAATCCCCCCAAAAGAAACCAAGCAAAATTGGCCCTTTCAGAATTGGTAAAGTCACTTTCCAGAATAATATATCCATTTTCCTTACATACCTGAAAAGCAGCACTCTTATTGTCAAGCCCTTGCCCATGTCCCAAAGTTTCTATCAAACCATGCAAACCAGCTTAAAACTAGCATAAGCTGAAAACAATGGGCTGGCATGCTGGAGACTGATTTTGTGAAGTCATTTCAATTTGGGACCTGAGTCAAGATGCATCTGTTAGCAAAGACTAAGTTTTATTATTGCTCTTCTCTTTTATTTCCTTTTTCTTCCTTCCTTCACTGTCTTGGATATTGTATGCGTTGTATGTTATGTAAAATGTCTGGTCGATGGTCTACACTGGAAATAAAACAAACCATGAAAATGTTAATAAATCTTACCAGTTCACAGGAAGACTTGATCCTGTTGACCATGCCCTCATGGCCCAGACTCTGCAAACACATCCACAAAGGAAGGCACTTGAGCTGGAGCTTACAGTCCACTGTGGTCAGTCCGGCAATTTCTGTCAAAGCCTGGTCAGAGTCCTTGAACAATGTCTTTCACATGGGAGTTAAGGAATATCTACATACTTTTTATACCAAAACAAAAAAATGGTGTGTGAAATTGCAAAAGGCTAACTAGTTCATGCATCAGATAATTTCATAATTACTCATATTTCCACTGAAATCCACCCTCTTTTCACTGCTTACGTAAGATAATCCATCTATGCCCTTTCATTCCCTCCCATCCCCACCAACTGACTCCAATGGGAATTTTTATTGATGTCAGTTTCGAAGCAATTTTTGGCACAGCAAGGCTGCCATTCATACTGTAATATACAGATCAGTCACTAAAAAAGCCTTTAGGGTTCTTTCTGAGAGGAAGGGGGAGGTGGGTGGTGGTGGGCAGCCCACCAGCTCTCTCTTATAGAAAAACACTGATTGTCTGATTTAGATTCAAGAAAGGATACAATATATGGCAGAGAAGGAACTCCCAACCAGCTGGAGAGGTCTAGAGTAATGCTGTCTCCAGACACAGCTGATTCCACTGATGTTGGCACAGAGAACATTGCCAAGGTGGCTAATGTGTTGCTGGAAAATAAACAAGAAAGACAGCTTTACAAGCAAGCAATAATAACATGACCTGCCCACCTCATAACTTTAATCATCAAGAGTTTGTTATCTCTTCTACATCTTCTTTTAGTCTTATTTAGCCGCTTCTTTCAAACAACCATACTGGCCACCACCAGACCAGGTAGTCACAGGCAGTCGAAATCATTTCTAGTATTACAAAAAGCCTTTATATGAGACTAGAACAACAATTCTATAAAATTTTGCAAATCCAGAGTGATAACTGGGTTAGATAACTGGGTATAATGGAAATTGTGAAATATTCTTTACATGAAACAATGATGGGTGTCCCTTATTATTGTAATAAGCACATGGTCTCTGAACCTCTGTAGCTCATGAGCTTAACCCACACAAACTTGCACTTTCTGACTGCCTCTTTCCAATGTACAACATCCTACTTCATATCAGTATCTTCAAGAATGATGAGGTTAAGATTCATTTAAAAAAAACAGCATTAAAGATGTGAATCCTCAGAGTAATATGTTTGATTGCTATATAGTATACTATGTTATGAGTAAATGTATGGCACTGCATAGTGCTTACCCTTCAACATGTAGCCATATACTGTAGGATTTGCAGATTTCTTGCAGTCTTTGTAAGTTGTCCACATGGCCAATGATGGGAGTCCCTGCAGAGGTGTGAAGGAATGTTATTTGATATTGTTTGCACATTCCTAATAAACACCTTACCAGGATCTGAATACATCTTGAATGTAGAGCATTTACATTTTAATATTGACTGTGAATGTGTTTCAATGAAAAATTGAATTATTCAAAGTTGCAACAGGTTCCTTAAACAAAGATGGCCAAAAATACAATACTTGTCACAATGCCTTCTTGCTCACTGCTGAGAGTTACTAAGTACTAATGATGTAGCTTTAAATGTGGCAACAGAAAATGCTTTATAGTTGTGGAAATTCTACCGCTCTTCATATTATTAAGACAAATGAAGAGTGAATTATCACAGACTAGTCAAGTTCATTTTAAACATTATTTTCTCTATCAGCAATCTTTTACTCTGAGAAAAATGTAGGTCTTAAGTTGAACAGTGCTTTAATGAATGAATTGAATAATACTCAAGATCCTAAAAAACTGCTCCGTCAGTTTCAACAAAAACTAAATCCACCTAGACTAGGAAGTATCACTGCTCCAAAGTTAGCCCAATTCACATACCTGCATATCCTAGAAGCAGCACTGGGGTTTTGGCAGCAGCAATATCATCCTGGATCAACTTCTCTAGCATAGCAACATCCTAGAAAAGAAACAGTGAGACTAGTTCTCATCTCATATATATTTATTCAACATTAAAAATAAAGACAATAACTGAAACCAGCCATCAGAGCATCACATTCAATAACTTATAAATAGCATTTAGGTTCTAATTGCTTGTAAAAAAGCCCTTCATACAAAACTAGCACCATTCTGAAATATTGTGCAAGTCCTAAGCAATAGCTGGGTTACATTTGTTCAATAGATATAAAGATCAGAAAGATGAACAATAGGAGACATAGCCCTTTCTCATATGCAGAAAATTTGGTGCCCTACTCACACCACAATATGTGCACTGGAGTTTTAATGTTAACATTGTATTCCAAAGTGCTGAACGATGCATATTTTGCCATTAAGTGTGGCGATTTTAGAACAACATTATATGCAATAGCACCAACTGTCTGATACATTGATTTCATCCATGTTTCTTAGATACATCTATGCATATTCATACATTAGCTTTTCTGGATTTCTGTCTGGGCCCAGAATTACAAGAACCTAAGAACACACTCTAATGTAAGATGAAGTAATTTAATACCAACCATCTTGCTGCTGGCACCAAACAATGTGTTACAGGGTACTATGCATGTACATGACAGAGGAAGACCAAGCTGAAACAAAGAGCAGGCAAGCGGTGAGATATCCATTTGTATATATGTCAAAAATTCTGGTGCACATCTGATTCACTGTCTTCGTAACTGAAAACAAATCAAACAGTATAACTAAGAATCTCTACCCGCTCAGTCAATACAACAATCTCTGAAGTGAGACTTCAGATGCAAAGAAATGGGCTAAACATTTCTCGTCTTACTGTTTTCAAAATGAACAAAACTTCACTGAAGCCTGAATGCCTCATACCTTATAATTTTAGTCTGAATTTCATTCACTGAAAACAAGATTGTACAAGCATGCATAAAAGCAACCAAGTCATCGGAAAAAGTAATGCTTGTCTTTGTCAAAGGTACAAAAGTTAATAAAAGAGAGCCCAGTGGAATTAATAGTTACATTTACAACCCCATCTCTTCAAAATGTTCAAAATGAATGAAATGTTACACTTACAATCTTTACTGCCCAAAATGTTAATTAACAACTAGTTAATTATACAGCTGAAACAGTAATATGACTCTAGCAACACATTATGAACCCAAAATGTATAGTCACTGTAAATCTTCTGGCTTCCCAATCCATTCACCAACCTGTTGGCACAAGTACTGTCCTAGACCAGGAGGGGCTGCAGCACTGATATAAAATACTGGTGGCCGAGAATAGAGAGCTTCAAAGCCTTCTGTGGCATATTTTGGGTACTTAGTGTAGAGGGCCAACTGGCAGATTCGAGCCAGTCCTTCAAAACGTTTGTCATGGTACACTGGAACAGAGTCCTTAAATCTGGATGTTGAAAAAAGGAGAGGCAAACATGAATGTTTTCATTTCAAGATTCACTTTTATTGGGCTGCAAGCCAAAACAACAAAATAACAACATATGTAATATTTCTGCATCAACACAGAGAACATCATCATTAGACAACAGACAAAGCAACCCATCCATTCCTACAGCATAAGCAGTATTCATTAAGCAAGTTAAACCCCCTTCCACAACAATCTCAGTCATTACAAACCATTCTCTAAACTCCAAGCAGAGTGACCTTTATCATTAGTATATTGTAAGAGCCAGGACTACATGCAACAATTTCTGGCACCAATCTGCTTTGGTTATACACTGGAACTACTAACACCATTCCCACTCCATTAACTTATAAACCCATCACTGAATTTGTCTGCAGAATTTGCTGTCTATATGCTGCTGTAGGAAATTAAACCTCTTTCATGAAAATTTACATTAACACTATCATTCATTTATTATATGTACACTAAAACAATGCTAAGTTATCAAGATGAAATATATATAGTCCATTCTGCTTAATTGCAGTGCAGATAATCGCAACCTCCATTTAATCCCAATACTTTCCACACAACAAAAATGCTTTATTTCTCTATAACAATCACTAGATATTCATAAATCCTTTTCACTGCAACATTTTCCATGCTCTTGAAGTTGCAATTAAGTAGAGTTAAAAGTACAAATCAGTACAATCAGCTTACCTGAACAGCCTTGACAACCAAAGCCTACAGTCTGAGTCCAACTTTGTGGCTGCACGCTCTAAGGCGGCAGGCTCTAGTGTGGTGAAGTGCGCAGCCAGGCTGTGGGCTGTCACTGTCAACTTGCTGGTCTCATCCAATTCCTGCAGCTGGGCCGAATCACTGCCAAGGAACAAGGGGGACATATAGTGGCCGGCAAGTTTCGGGAGATTCTTCACGAGTGAGTACCTTGCTGGATTCTGCATGACTGAGTATCTCGCTATCGCAAGACTGTACGAACTTGGCTCAGAGAGAGGAGGAGGGGAAGGCTGAGAGGACAGACTCATTTTCTTGACTAATACAGGCTGCTAAGAAGCACAGTGCACCTTTGGGAATATCCCCAGTGATGTGAAAAGTCTTGGTCATCAACAAAAGCAGTGAATATTGCCTACTCAGTTAAATATTGCCTACTCAGTTAACACTCATGCTTGTTTCAGCTACGCACATTATTATCACTGTCCTTAGTATGAGGCTGTTTAAATAATGGGCATATGTCCTATGTAAACATTCTCTTAATTCTGAACGGCACAAGGCATAGAGTTCCTCTGTGAGTGCTGTCTAGATGCTGTAGAGCACATAGAACCTCTGAAAGCACAGACTTCCACTATGTATTTAACGCTGTTGTCAGGAGTATTGAGTTCCTCTTTAAATCAAATGTCCCCCTAAATTCTAAACTGCACAGGTGTCTGTAAATAAGCACAGGAAGCTGTCTTCAGAGGTTTCCATTATCAAACTTAACAAGACAAGAGATCAGAACAACAACAAACAGGACAAGGCAACAGTATTTATCTGTTCCTTTCACAGCTGTCACCATATTAAAACAACAATAACATCCACATACAGTACTTCAAAGGCCTCCTAGCTATGTATACAGCTTGCTGCAATTTCACTGTGTATGTGCAAAGAATAATAAAGATGATAAAAATCACAAAGCACTTCCTTAGTACGTCTCCAGGCAGTTGTGGGTCTGCTGGTAAACACATAATGATTTCTCCTCTAGATATATTCATCCTCCAAAAGTTTATGTTCAGATAAAAACCACTTAAACTAGTGCTCAGGATATGATTTGAATATAGTAAATGGGGATTAACAGAAATTATTTCCAGTGCTGCATACACAAACAGATTTTGTGATAAACAGAAGTTTTGAAAAGGGGAGTGATAGCAATTTCCACATTTCAAGTACCACTTTAACATTCTACCATTACTTCTATTCCCCAAGAATGATTGCCCTTTTACCGCCACAAAAAAACCAGATTAGGGCCACCTGCTGTGACAGTGAAATTTCATGTGACTTCAAGCTGTGTTAATGAAGACAGACTGAAACTTTACACATATTTTTGAAATGCCCTCCACATAAATCTTTGAGAAGATTTATACATACTGATTCTCAAAGATCCCTTGAGCTATGCCAATCCAGTAATCCATCCCTTCCTCCCACCTCCTCTGACTTCATCAAACCATTCAATTTGCACAGAAGAAGAAAAACTTAAGGCTGTAACATTCCTTTATCTATCCCTGACACCCTCAGCCTCAATTAAACTCCCACTCAATGTGAAAAAAGAACTCATGCAAGAGGGAATCAGAGAAGGTGGCTTGGTGACTTGTCAAGTTAATAACAATCATAATAACCTGCATCCACCCTGAATACATTTGGGGAGGGGTGGAGATGGGGGAGGGTGGTGAACAGGTGACGTGAAGCGTGAAATATAGAGTCTGAAGTAATGAAAAGAACTGTGTAAAAGGTATAATGTTTATTGTTGCCAGTAACATTGATGAAACACTGCAAAACAGTTCCAAAGCAAGGGGAAGAAGTGAGTGCTGAAAGAGGAAATATCGTGGCTCTTAACCTGCACCAAAAAATCCACCACATTAAATGTTCTGAGCTGTACAGCTAAACAAGTACAGTTTCAGTGCCTAACAATAAAGTGCATTAATGGTGCATATGGATAAACAGTCATAAGTGTGTGAGACACAGTGTCCCATAGCTTTAACCAAATCATGACCAACCATGAAATCAAATCTGGCAAAGCCAGTCTATACATTTATATATCACAAGAGGTAAACTATGACAGAAGAGCTAATGTGCCCCTTCATCTTGTCTGGAATTTGCTGAATTTGAAATTTTGAGATAGGTAGCCAAAAAAAATGCAAAAGTTCATTGCTTCACTTTCCTTGAGGTAATAAAAATGATAATCATAAATGATCTGGATTTGAAATACACTGTCACAAACTGTCACAAACTATGGCCACCCAATGTTCGTGATACACCAGTAAATCCACCCTGCCATTTACAAAACAAAAGGCCTCAAGGATACTTAGCATAAATTCACAGCACACAGAAAAGCACTTACTTCACTTGCACTTCTTCCTTGTTTTCCCCAACCTCCTCATAAAAGATGAGCTGGTCCACCAGTTGCATGACTTCCTCTTCCTTCTTGCCACTGGCAAAGCAACAATTACAGACAATCAAAGAAATGTTATTGTCTAATATGTGGCAAATGAGCCAATTACTATTCACAGTTTTCAGGGCTGCAACAGAAGTTCAAAAATCCTTTCCATAACTTTTCCCAGACATTTTGTGAATGGTTTAATATGTTTATTTTCTATGATGATCAGGTAAGTAAAATGTCCCATGACAAGTTTTTGCAATGTTAAATTCTTTGAGAGTTGGCAAAGATTTCACTCTGGTCCATCCACTGAAGAAAAGTTTCAAGCAAATTCATGAGCTGTGCATAGCAGTTCTCTGACTTGCCATGATGTTTTCTATCACATTTCACTATTACTTATTCCAGGTATTTTCCAGACATGGAAATGACAACAGCAATTTTCCATGCTTTTTCCAGAATTTTCAGGTCTTTGGCAACCCTGGGTACTGTAATTATAAAGAAAATACTGTTACATGGCTCTGATGTGAGAGAGACAGCAAATAGATAAAATATTCATAAAGGGGTCCCTGGCTCTGAGTTGTTTCAATAATCAGTATATTTTAAGTTTAGAATGATAATACACTGTCCTTGGTTTACATGCAATTCTTCAGCATTCATAAAAAAAATGAAGAGCATGGTTTTGTTTACTCAAGATGATGACAGAAAACAGAAATAAGTAATGCCTTTATGTCAAAAAAGTCATCTATACATGAACCGATAATACACGAACAAACAGTTGCGCTTCATTACTGTTCATATAGAGCACGAGACAGAATATCAAGTTTTATTATTATATTTTATGATAAAATAACGGTTTTTGGTGAAGCTTCATAATCTAAACCAACAGCAAAAAAGTACAAGTACACACTACAGTAAATAACCCCTACAAAAATCAATACCGTCCGTCCTCAGCACAGTACCACCTATAGTTTGCCGTGAGAGGAAATTACCACCATCTGCACAGTTACTCAACATACAGTTGTCACTTACCCCCCTTGGAGTTCCTCTGGGATGTGAGACTGTAAAACCTTTTTGAACCTCTGTTTCCTCTCTGCCTCCATATCCCTGTAGATTAAACGGTAAATGACATTTTCCGACATTGCTACTGTTACCCCTCCCTGAATTATCAGTGTCTAAATCTTCAAAAAGTCCATTCATGTAATCCTAAGCTAGCAAAATTTTATCTAATATCACTGATGTTCCCCTTTTACAAAGTATCACTCAGGTGTCTAAACCTCAAAAGAGCACATTCACATAATCCTGAATGAACAAAATCTAAACTAATATTAAACTACCGGCCCTTATAGTTTGTTATGACCTTCCAATCAATAAAAGAGGAACAACAATTTTCTTCCCTTGGGAAACAATGAGGACAGCTGTTACAGTGAAAATGCTATCACCTTTTGTTAGATGCCCCCCGCCCCCCTCGTAAAAACAGTTGGGGGAAAGAGTGGAGGAATAGGGGAGAGAGTTTCAAGTGAAAATGTGTCACTATTATATCTCTAATGATATTCTACCATGTAACATCCTGTTGTGAAAGTATCTTGTCTAAGCAATGGGGGTTGAAAGGGGGGTGGGGCGAGAGGAGTGGTGGTGATAAGACCACATAATACAATGGGTGAAGATGGATCAATAATGTGCAAGCATTAATATCAGGTTGCTGTCTATCCTCAGCCTTGAGGCTTCACAAATTTTGCAGGTAAATGCTTTGTGAGGTTTGCAGCAGCCATTCTGCACAATCATAATATGACCGAATTTGCTCCTTTACATAGAGACTGACACCAAGAGAAAGCCTGTGGTGAAAAAGATCCTGCAACAGTAGCAGCTCAAGTTGGGAAAGTATATTTGGGTACATTTTGATCCCAGCTACTCAGGTACTCTGGCAAAACAGGTGGACACGTCCGTTAACTCAGTGAATCTGTGATGTATCCACATACAAAAAGGAAAGTTTGCACATTTGACTGCAGCTATTAAGGATAAGCATTACTTATTATAGCAGAGCAATTTCCTTAAACAGAATTTTCTGAGCCTACAATTCACTATTTGCTATTTCCATCGGAGGTCAGAGGTCAATCCCAGCCTCAGGAAACAAATAAGGCAAAGGCTATGATTGAGAACATCTTTACATAAATCATAATACTTTACTTTTTAAAGGATTTCCTATAAAAAATCCACAACATATTTCTGGGATCTGTCAAGGGCTTGGGTGCACACCATGAAACTACTACAACAGGTATAATCAGGGCTCTATAAAACCTAATCTTCAGGGAGTTAAAAATGGCATGTACACTGAACATACCACTTTACAAACTGATAATTCAACTTGATAAGCAGTATGCCTTGTTGAAAATCTTTCTTTTTCATGTTACCTCAAGTAACTGTATCATCACAGTTTACCAAATTTAACAAGCTGAACAAGTGTATTAACCATGCCCAGACCATGCTTGACGGTGTGAGGGCGGATCATAACCAGATCATAAGTAGCCCACTGACCCAAGGGTCAATCCACTGCAACAAACTTCCTCTGCATTCAGAGAAAATGTACTAATGCTAGAAAACATATTCACATGAGACAATAACTTGTTTTTTAATTTTCCCAAAATGTATTTGCTAACACAAGAATGAAGAAAATGACTATAAAGTTATGGGCTTATGAATTTTAGTGCAGTTAGTAAACTGTGGCTGTTTTCAGTGCCTTGTGTAAGTTCTCAAGCATAAAATTCTGCCTTGCCTGTTCAACTTGTCCAGTATAGCATTTGTCTTAGCCACGCTTTGCTCCAGCTCCTGTGTCATTGGGTCCATGAAGTGCTGAAAATAGCAATAATGGCCAAAATTCAGTTATGTGAACACCATTGAGAATAGTTCATGAGACAGCTGCACTGTGCAGTAAATAAGCCCTTGTGTCATACTTACTTTACAATGATCCACAGACCTCTCATTTTTAGGTTACTGTGCATGTTTCATTTATAGTTTATACATATTCCATGCAGCTTGGGGATTTAACAGCTGGTTTGGAAAATGATTCATATCATTCGTTCGCGTGTGTGTGTACGCGCGAGTTTGTGTATATTCATAGACACACACGCTTATGTACATGCCTGTGTGTATGTGCATGCAAACATGTAAGGATGATGCACTGTATTACATAAATGTTATAACTTACACTGTTTTGTTATTTCTACAAACAGATCGATTGTAGGAAGCAAAACTGTGCCTAGTATGTGATTCTGTAGAATTCTTTGAGCCTTAGGGAAAAAGTCCTATGTAAGTGAACTTTACTATTATTACACACATTTTCCAAGTCAAACTGCAGTGTGTATATTTACAAATTTACTGAAATGTGCTTCTTCTGAAGGACTCAAAATAAAAAAAAAAAAAATCAAAGAAGGGTAAACATTTGATCTGCAACATAACAAATCTCAGTCTCTGTTATGTCTGTAAACACACACAGGGCTTAAGAGCACACAATGTCTGTGTTGACATTTAGTGTCTTATTGCACAAATTTGGTAAAATGCAAATTCTGACATCATTTTGCTCCAGATTTTAGGCTAGTTCTGTTGACAGCATCCAAATTCATGAGCAAGATAAAGGATTAATGAATATAGCAATTTTCATGGCAATAAAATTTTAAAAGAAAGTACATGATCCTAGTCTATTTTCCTTCTATTGTGTGGAACATGATGTTATCCATCAACATGGATAAATGTACAAGTTTGAAGGCAAACTATGGTCATTAACTTTCCTTTACCGGCTCTGTCACTTAGGCAATGATTTGCTCACCTGTTCTTACTTAATTTGGTTAGTGTGCTGGACTTTGTGTAGCTGTGTACCAGCTTCTACTTTGCCCACCTACATGTGACTGAGAAAACCATTACCATAGCATTTAAATTTCACTTTCGTTATCCAGCTATGTTGACTCACTGAGTTACAATGACTGCTGGACTCAAGCAGTTACACACACAAGTTCAAGTTGAGCTGTGACCTCTGAGTAATTCTCTCCAAGAATGTTTTCATCCTCTCAACATCATTTTCTCGGCTGTGTAAGGATTCAAAATTTTATTGGAACACAGACTCCTTAAAATTTCTAAACTCCTAGTTCTCATGTTATAAACTCTTGGATCTCATAATCAAAATATATATTTTAGGAATCAGATCACATCTGAAAAGGCATTGAGTTGAACTAGGTGGAGTCTTTACCATTTGCCACATGTGATGTTTCTACCCTTTGTTACAAACAGATCTTAGATGTCCCTGTGTCCATAATAGATATTACATACATAATATTCCTATGTAATGAATTAATCTTACACACAGGCTAATGAACATGTGGTAATTTGGTGTCATCAGCACTTGCAAACCATGACATTGTGAAGTGGTAAAATATCTAGAAAATTGAATGTCCTGTTTTATGGCGATACCTGATAGCCCTCGGGTCAATTATTGAATTTAATGCAGTAAATTTATAAGTTGACCTCCATTGCAAATTTCCAAGGGAAATAAGAAAAGCATTATTCAACTCATTTCTCCTATTTTTAGTTGTCTCCCCTGACCATAAGCCATACCTGATCTTTCATGTACAGTCGACTCCGCTTAATCGCCCTTCCTCGGGATTACGGAAAAAATGGGCGATTAAGCGGAGAAGCGATTTAGCGGAGAAGGTAATTTCGGCCATATTTTTGGTAATGGGGTTAAATTTCTTTGATGTCGTTGTTTGATGTCGTGCATTGACGCCTTCTCGTCGCCAGACTCGAGTTTGACAGTACTGTAGCGCACAAAATGTTTGATCTCTGCGGTCTCTCTCATTGGTCATCTTGCAGTAGCCCAACAGACAATAAGGAGTAGGATGGTATAGTCAGGATCGACCGTTAATCCACATGACACGCTCTCTGATCTAGCCGAAATCCACCAATACGATGTTTACATTCTCCGCCTCGCTGAGACGGAAGGCGTGGTGAGTGGAGACTATATACGGCTTCCGGCGCATTAGCAAAAAAAAAAATTGACGGCAGTGGTGTGTAGTGGGGGACGAAGGGGCAGAAGAGAAGGGGGAGGTGGGGAGGAAAGGCCTCCGTCGCGCGGTTAAATCGTCTTTGTGCCTATTTGTTTGTCAACTGTAATCCTTCAACCGCTGATCTTTGAATTCACGGGCGCTGAAGAGTGGTCGATTATCCGGAGTGAGAGGTGATTATCCAGTGACTTTTATATAGAAAAAACTCAGTTCCCCGGGAAACGAGGCGATTAAGCGGAAAAGGCGATTAAGGGGAGGGCAATTAAGAGGAGTTGACTGTGTTAGGAAAAATTGGCTGTGTTTCTAGGCACTGTTATAAACCTACACAGCCAGCATCAAGATACGAGTTGATTGTTATTAAGTTACTGGTGCCTAAATCTGATCAAAGTATGTTTTAATGAATTATGTTTAACAGGTTATCACATGACCAGACAACACCAACACAAGGGAAAGGAGGCAGTTTTCCCTCTGGTAATTTTGTCTGAAACGCATGTGTTGAGGAGATACCCTTATCCTATGAAGCTTTTCTGAAAAATGTTAGTTATAATGTGAAAACAATAACCACCATCAATATTGTATACCATAATGGTGATCAATAAGGAAGGGCAGAGAGAGAACTTCTGGAAACTATCAGCATAACTTCTCACAATTGCTTATTATTCTAACATCAGTGTATGGTTGCCAATGATACATGGCTTTGTTTACGCAGGCACACCAGATCATAATCATATAATAAAAATCCAAATTAAACAAATTTCCAAAAACAATCTCAATACTAGCAAAGGTCATACATAAGGATCTGATTGCAATATGAGTTGAGAATGATTTTCCTGAACTAATGAATCTTTGAAAATCTCTCAACCAATAAAGACTTAGCAGACTGTGACCAAAGCAGAGCTCTCTAATCTAGGTCAAGCCACTGGAGAGTTATCTGACCTCATTGTTTAGGTAGTTCTCCAGATACAACACATGCCATCTTTCCCATGGTTTCTTATATTCTGTTGTCCAATTACAGTCTGGACAAGATGCAGATTAAAGCCAGAAACTTGATAAGATGACAAAATCCTGGAGGATGCGCTTAGGTTATGGTCAGGAACAGGGTTAGATGAGAGCACTTTTAAAGGATGCCTGGAGATTGTCTGAAATATGCCATTAGGGACTTACTTCAGGGTGATTTCTCCTGCTTGATTCTAACCAAAACCCAACCCTTGCCTAATTCATGCATATCTAGAGAGTCTCAGGATTTTGACAATCAGGCTTCAGGGAAAAAAAAAACTCCAATAAGTTTAAAAGCACATATGAGACGTTCAGTGATCTGATGTTCACATGACTATGACCATTATTGATGGGACACTCTATACTAGTCTCTAGTTTTCACCATTTTAAATTTCCTTCCATATTATTGAGTCTTGCAAGTGAGCTGGGTGATAGGAATTATGACAGTTCGATACACAAACCTGTTCGTGATGCATTACATGTGTAATGTGTTGTTGCAACTTCTGCGGAAGACATGGTCAGAATGCACCTTTTCTTACAGTCATGTTATAAAACATATTCACCATTACCTTTTTGGATTTTTCAAATTGTTTCCTTGTTAGCAGTGCAATTTATTTTTCTTGCATGATTTTATGGGTTTCCATGCATAGTAGTATATGGTAAATGGTGAAAACTACAGGCAAGGCTGAAGGGGGTGAAGGCTGTGACTTTGATGATATTAAGAGATTATAATCTTCATGTAAGCTGTTGTTGCTGTAAAGATCATGTTGAGGGTAAGGTTCCAAACTGTCGTAACTCAAGTTACTCTGTACTTGAGTTACGACAGTTTGGAACCTTACCCTCGATGTGGGCTGCTGGAAAACTGGCTTTGGCTCCATAATATGGTAATGTAGGAGCCTATCGTAACTTTTTGCAGTAGGAAAGCATTAGACCTTTATCATGAAATATTCATGAGCAGATCAGGTGATACCACTTGCGGGGACCAGTAAACATGGGCACTTACTTACTAGTACTCTAAGGTGTTTGAGACTTTTAGGCCTGTTCACCGTTCAGTAATTAGTTCAATATTTGGTACATATGCATGCGCAGTGTCACTAGTAGCACTCTGGATTGTTCTTCCAGTGGCTCTCCAGTCTGGCCTTGAAGGCATAAGCCCTGAGTCTTGTAGGCTATTCTGTTGGGTGATAGGAGTTAGTTCTGATCCAAAGAAAGGTCTTATGTTATGTACCATAAATCTGCTTAAAGAAAAGTTGCTTCGTCCTACAGGCCATATTAAATCATACGATACCCTATTATTCCAATAAAACAATCTCTCAAGAGTCTGTCATAATGATACAACGCCTCTGGTGGCCCCAGACAACTCATAGGGTTATATTATCCGAAGTCTGAATTCTTATGCACACTGCGTGTGTGGCGGCCATAAGCTTACGTCAAATACATTCTAGCCACATGGCCAAGCTGTCTAGCCAGTGGTCTGCGGACGGGTGATAGCATGTCCGTATGAATCTTTGAATTCCTCTGTGAACAGTATTATGTCAAACAAAATCATGCTGAGGTAATACAAATGCAGAATATTTTACCTGGCTTACACTATCAAACTTTACTTTTGAATTTGGATGATCAAAACCTTAATTAAAAGCTGAATAATACATTGTCAGATAGAGGTGTCTGCAGCTGCTGGAACTTAAATGATGTCATCGGTTTTTGCCACAGGCCTCTGCTATTCGCGGAAGGGGAATAATTCAAGACGCAAGGGCCAACCCAGTCACGCTAGCCCTCCTTATTGCATCATATACCAAACGTGGGTGGTAACAGAACAATAGTCTTTCTTCACAGTATTGGCTCAGTGGGCCTAATTTTTATTGCATTTTTATGATAATATTTTTATTATATTATTTTACTATAATTGCGCCCATGTCCTGATTTTAGTTTCAAAGCATACGCCAATGACGGGTAGCGGTTGGCCCCAAAATGACCCAGATCGCATTGCTATTCAAAAGTGACTTTTAAGATAATATCTGTGTAAGTACAATGCCAGTAACCTCACAGTTTTAAGAGTAAGGATTAATAGTGTTATGGTGAAGGGTTCTAATATCGACAGTGTTCTATCAATCGAGAGGGTAAAGAAAATGGTCAAGCTCATTTGTTCCAGTATTTCCCGACAACGTTAGCAGATGTTTGGCCTTCGCCAATATGTACTTTGTTCCCCCAAGTTGTTTTTGTTGATATAGTATGAATTATGGTAAGTTCTGATAAAAAAAAAAGATGATAGTACAGAATTTGCTCACTTTTACTTATGACCAAATATTGCTCAATTTTGACCCCACAGAAAACGGGTTATGGATCAAACCTAAGCAAGATTTGCTAACATCTGATCTCCCTGACAGTGACACCTTCCTGATCAACTGCCACGGCAGTTTTCCCAACTTTAAGGCCGCTACTATGTGCTTTTCCTGTTTTAACATGATGTGTCGCTTACGGCATTTTCAGGAGGGCGTCATTGTTTTCAGTGGTAACCTTCTTTAGGCCAACGTGTATTTCATGTTTGATTTTCATACTTTGTGGCAGAGATCAAAAGTCTAAATTATTGATATTTACAAAGAACTGTAACACCTTGTTATCCAGCATCTCTTTTGTGTTCTGAAGGACAGTTGTATTAATATTTTGTCTAACTTGATTGATATTGAAGAATTTTCTTTAAAAACACGGCGCTTTTTTCAGCCCATTGTCATCAGGCTACAAGCCTACATCAACTGCATGATAATTGATAGATCTAGATCTACACATAACAAAAAAGTCAATAGAATTGGCCTTAAAAGACATCACGATCCCAAGAACCCGGCGGGAGGGAACACAAAATTTCAGAGAAACATTAAAATCCAAGTGCTTCGTGCTTCATAACCGGCTCGTGCCAGTAATCGGCATTATCCGTTAGCAACTAGTTTCCTCCGAAATTTATAGTGATTTCCTTTGGATTATGACAGCAGACGGTGTTTCATTTATTTCTCCAACAAAATAATTTAGAATGGTGGAAAAGGAAATGATTTAGATATCAATTTACCAAGACCACGTTACGCATTCTTGCCCACTGAAAGTGGCGATGCAACAACCGTGACATTTTATTGTTTTGTGAAATGAAAAATGCAGTTTATAAACATATTGTGTAAATTGAAAAATAGAGAGCTTAATCTGATTTTCAGTAAAGTTATATGACATCTGTCTTGTTACGTTGCTNTGCAAATCATAGGGGTCAGTGTAAATGAAAATGACGAAATACCCGGTTCAAAAATGGTCTGCTTCTTTCATCAAATAAATCCCTCTTCACTACTGCGAAATCGTTCCAACATGGTACCAGTGAAAAGCTCAGTGAAAGTAGGCTATAATATGTAAATTTTGACCTGATTGGTCGACGCGCCGCGATTGGCTTAGCATTTTCACTGTATTACCCCTTCTGGCAATACTATCTCTACACCTAAAATTTAAGTGTAGAAGCAAAATGTTAGCTTTACTAGAATCAGCATGAAGGATTCTATAAGTGTACCAAATTTCATGTGGATATCTTTGAAAATAAAGATTTTATGGACTTTCGAATTTTACCTGTTTCGCGGGTATTTTCTTCCCATGTGCAAAATTTGAAGAAAGACCGATATTGAAGACCAATAACTCAAAGATTGATTATGCCACATGGCTAAAAAAAATTAGGTATTATCTGTACATACAGCTTAAAGAAGGCAATAACTTTTGATCATCTATCTCTACAACTTTTTAAGTTTCAGGATCTCAAAAATGGCAGTTTCAACATCAAAGTGCCAAATATTTATGTAATGCTATTGCTAATGCATTAGGTCATTTTCACAGTCCTGTAGTTTTTGGAATATATATATACTCTGTAAGCATGTTATTTATGTTATGCATAGACAGGGTGTTATATTACAATAAAAATGTATTACATGGGGTATGAATTGCTATTTTTAGAAATTGCATGTATGCAAATGTTGCATTACGCGCCATGGCACGCAAGTCCCTTTTTTTTTAAAGTCCAGCAAGATTTTAAAACTTCATATCTCGTTTAGTTTTTTATCAAATGAGAAGATCTTGGTATCATTTTTTTCGTCTCATCAAGCTCTGTATGAATATACAAACTTATTTTACATTGGATCAATCTTCAAAATTGGTTTGGGATACCTACTGTCACTGATTTCATATTTTTGAAAATATTTTCCAGCGAATCGTTAGGTTCGCGATATTCAACCACCCAATCACCAATGCTACTGTTGTTAAAAAATCGGGATAATCAGGGAATAGGACCGATCTTGTGGCTAAACAAATGACTAGTCTAGATCTAAAATAAATGAACTGCATACGCAAGAGCCCTATCCCAGGAGATAGCCAAAAAATCGAGGGTAAAGATATTCATGATTGACAACATGGGCATTTACCTTTAAAAAAGAACTCTCTGCACTTGGAGGGCCAAATTCTCCCCAAGGCGTCTTGACTTTCTTTTCCTTGTCTTCTACGACGGTCCTCTCCATAACTTGGCCGTCCGTTTTGTCATCTGCAGATGAGTTTGGGGTTGCCATCTTGATCGTTTACACGCTGGCAAACAAATCGAAATTAGAATCAACTGTCGTAATACACCGGTCATGAAGTGTCACGATTTTGATGTCTTGACACATCCCACACTACTAAAAATGCTATGCCCTCATCTGTTTGCTTGGAAAATTAATTATTAGAAAAATTTCGCCACACTTATTTGTCTTCATGAAGATCGTTTTTTACGACAATTAAAACTATGATAAACCATTGTATCACTATGTGTATTTGACTGAATATTACTACAGAAAGGGCAGGTAAATGGAGAAAGAGTTGATTATATGAATATATTGTGATATAAGCACCATTTTTTAGATTAATAATTATTCTAATTTTTGATTTTATGGTATTTTGGGTAAAGCCAATAGGGTGTAAGGAGTACCAAAATAGCTCAACCAAGCACCGTACGTGAATATCCAAATGTAGGATCTGTTCCGGTCAGGTATCGTAGTGTAACCACTCGGCTACTTCCTGCTTCCCAAACCTGTTGAGGATACGTTGCCTGTTGCCTATGTTTTTGCAGGTGAGACAGTAATAGAAAGCATAGGTGATCGAGACGTTGTTTTGGACAGTTTGATCATGTACGCTTGTGCAGCAGGTCTAGGCAGAACGTACTTCACTGCATGCACGATACTTCAGTGACTCGGAACTGACCCACTGATAGTGATAGTGATGACGAAGTGATGACTGAGCTGTTGTGAGTGTTGTCTCATATTAGTCAAGATGAATGTTAAGGAACTGCTTTAGACTTAAGAGTTGAGCCATAAATTAGCCACACTGGTCCACAAATTGATGGCAGTATTCTTAGAGGTAAAGCAGATATTATTCAAAGCCAGGCTATAAAAACCATTCTCTTTCATGACATAGAAGTGTCGGATTTCTAACGACACTTGCACCGATTTAGTAGAAATATCAATCTAGTCTCGTCCATGACCTGTCTATGACTCAATGAACGGTATCATTATCGTTGTGGTGCTATCCTTCGACATCGCCGAAGTGTCCTGCAGGCATGTCGTCTTGAGCAGGTCGGGATTCACAGTGAAAAATACTGCATAATTTTAGGTCACGCTTGGAGAGCCTAAAACTAAATCCTAGACCATTGCTTGTTCTTCCTTGGAAGTGTTTTTGATATTGTTAGTCTTCCTTAGTTGACCTGTGTTAGTGGACTGCTAAGACTCCCAGAAAAGAGATTTTGTTTATAATTTTTTTGTCAACATTTTTCGTTTCTCTAAGTCTGTTCTCGCTGTTCACTGGCTTTTTTTTTCCTGCATTAATTTGTCTACCTGGCGAGGAAAGCCATTTTCACACCAAATAGACTGCAAATCCTTTTCCGGGATAGGTCCAGACTGACTTCCTGGGCCTCTTGTGCTGCTTCTTTCTCAAAGTTCGATAAGGTAATAGAAGCAGCGGTACTTTTCTTTCTTCGCGTTGGTCATCTTTATCCTATGCTACTCCTCTACATCTTTTCAAACGTAGCGTCACCCATATAGGGGTGAAGAGATGTCCCAGCAACAAGGCAGCCTGAGTTACAGTAAACTAGTGGTATTACGATTACCATTGAATGGCGCTAAAAATGAAGAAAATGGACTTTGCACCGAACAAAAAATCTGTGTTGCCCTAGTTTCCTAGGCCAGAGATTTTTTTTTTCCAAATTATCCTCTGAGTGTAGAGTGTTTGTGCAAAATGTTGATGAAATCTGAGAATTCAGACAAAAGTTAGGGTGAATTTTCTGTGCCCTTTTATTTAGAAATAAACTATACATGTACAGTGGAACCCACTTAAGCGGGACGGCTCCGTTCCCGACGAATCGTCCCCCTTAAGCGGGCGTCCCGCTTAGGCGGACTATCCATTATAAAGTGTTTTCTTATCTAGTTTGTGCGTTTCATCCAAGTTAAGGGATATCATTACTTGTTGCTAGTGATGTGTGACAACGGAGTAAGATTTAAATTGTATTTATACTGTTTAAAATATACTTATTGCAGTCTAACTGCATTTTCAGTAGACTTGCAGAGCATATTATTGGTCATTCTTTGCGGGGAACGGGATTTTTGGTTGGCTTCAAAGAAGCACCTAAGCCTTCTCACCACTCTCCATTGAAAATTAAAAAAACAATTTCTTTTAAAGACCGGGACATGTCTACATAGAGGGTAAGAAATAATACATGTTAAAATAAAACTGCAGAGAATATGAAAGGTCTAGCATCTCTGAAGTCGAGATGTTCGCCTTCCCCCATTCAAGTGATCAAAAATAATTTGGGATCAAATTTACATGATCGTAAACACCAGCATAGATAAGCGTCACACTTCTCGCTCCACATCTGGCCGGAGCGCGACGCAAGCGGTGTGTGTCGAAAAACCTTTACGCAACACAAATGATGGTCATGCCTTTGTCAACGACACCCTGGCTGAGTGCTGTGCAATAGCGCAGGTAAGGCTCGTAAGTGTCGATCACTGCCTAAGCTGAAGAAAGGATAAAATGTGGCTGACAGGGGGCGAGGCTTACTTAATCTTGATTCGTTAATGCTTGCGCGGGTTAAATGACCAGCGGCTAGGATGTCCGCTCTGATTCGTCCATGCGTGCGCAGAAGGGTCAACTGCCTGACAGAGGGCTATGGGGAGGTAGTGTCAATCACTTCTCACGTAACGTAAAGGGGGGGGGGGTCATCAGGGCCGTCGGTACAAGCTTCTTTGTAGGTCTCAGGTTTTCAGCTGATGGGCAAAGGTAAACAAGCACTAAGACACAGTACGATAGTGACAATTTGCAGCATTTCTGTCAAAAACAACGTGTATATTACGGAAATCTGGCTTCAAGTTCAAGTCGTCTCGCTTAAGCGGGTTGCCGTCCCGCTCACACGTATAGATTTAAATAGCAAAAATTCCGTTCCCCAGGCATTCGTCTCACTTAAGCGGGCGTCCCGCTCACGCGTGTCCCGCTTAAGCGTGTTCCTCTGTACATATTTTTGTGAAACTTCAACACTACCTAACACTACCTAATTCTGTTCTGCAGACAAAAGCTATACCTACTAAAATCACAAAATAAGTTCTGATTTAACTTATCCACTTCTTTGGCTAGGTTGGGACTGGTTAAATAATTGGCATTGATATGATGAAAATATCAAATAATACCTTTGCTGTCAGTATCATCAAGTATTAATGAGAAATGAAAGGTACTAATTTAATATGGGTCAGTGGCCATATAATGTAATTTATGATACTTCACTTGATGGTTATTGACCAACCAACTGCAAGCACTTTGAAATGTTGTCTGCCTGCACTCAATATCAGATTTATGGAGGAAAAGCTGTCGAATAAACTAACAGCACAGAAATGATTAAATGTTTCCATTAAATGTGGGCTTAAAAATCTATTTTTGTAAGTAAATTTTCTTAGAATGCTGTCTGTTTGGACAGCCATATAGACAGCTGTAGATTTATTTTAAACACAAAATTATGGTACAGTTTTTAATATTTCCAGGACATTGTGATGCATGTATAAGGCAATAGCCGTAGCACTGTCATGAGGATAAATTACAGACACTAATACAATTCTTATGGCCCACACATAAATGTGTGCTCTGTTTATATCAGTTCACCATCTGCTGTTTGTTAGTGTAAATGTGCCACTGCTAATTAATTACTGCTTCAGCTGCTGTAATAACCAGTTTTTGTACAGGTCATGAACTGTTCAAACTGGTGTATTTAGTTTTGTTTGTAGCAAACATTTCAAGTCATTCTTATGGTAACTTGGTGTAGCTAAAACAAGTGATAACTACAGATGAAGAAGGGCAGGATGTGATTATTGCAAAACAAATCATCACATGCAAAAGTCCTTTCTCCAATGGATGTTCACAGCAGGAAAATTCTCTTGTTTGCATTCCATGTTATTTGTAGGAGAATGGTAAAACTTAGCATTTAAAGGTTATATAAATGAAGAAAAGTTGCATGTCTGGGATGAAGTTTAATTAAACTGGAGGCAGTTTGCTTATGGATTAGACCATTACAAACTGTAACAGGTGGTGTTCATGTTAAGGATTACCAAAGTGATTGAAACGGAACCTGTTCAATAACTGCTTCACATTTTGCAGATCAGGTTAAATTTGTTCTCTGTTCATGTTGATCTGGTTGAGTGGGGTGGATTTGTTGTGGAATCCCTTCTGTTCCATTTTTTTTTAACACCTATTGTCTGTCCCTTGCGAGGAGATACCATTATTTGATCATGCCCTTATATTTTAAGATAAACATGAACTGATAGTTACCGTGAGAAAAGACTTTCAGGAGCATGTGTGGGCCTGGTCCTGACCTCCAGGGTTGGGACTGCTCGTCATCTCCCTCACCCCTGCTCCCCGAACCAAACCTGATTTGTAATCATTAATTCAACTTTTCTTTCTCCTTTGTCACTTTTTTGTTTTGTTTTGGTAAATCAAATTTTAGGTCATTCCCAGTTTCAGTGGGTATGATTGATTATGGACTTGAAGCTGCGGCCCTTACCAGCTGCATTGTTAAGCCTTGTGAAGTGAGCATTGCCTTAGTTCACACAACCCCATACTTCATCAAATGCTATAGTTGAATTAATTCACGTCTTGGTGCTAACATGAAAAACATGATAATCGAACTGAATACACTTGCTGACTGACCTGATGTGCAGAATTAGGTATGAGATGATAATTAGAGGTAACTGATTATGTGTGCTGAATGCACAGATGGCAGAGTGCCAAAACTTTCAGAAAACTGAAAATAAAATCACAGAAACCTGGCATTTTAACAACAAAACAATTAGGATAAATGAGAAAGTAACTTCCATATTGAAACAAAGTCCGTCATATTGATCTTGGTTTCCAAAAATGTTGTCATTAGCTGTTGCCATTCCTGTATATGGAATAGATCACTGCTACTGCTAGCGTTAAAAGTAATTGGTCCTGTTCATGACCATATGATTTTAGCTGGAACTGAAATAGTCTACTGGTGTCTTCCCTATTGATGATTTACCCTTACCGGAATTCTTACCTCTTTTCAGAAAAACAAGGTGAAGACCAGTATGTGGTTATAACATCAACCAAGTGGCTGACACCTGCACTGGTGATTGGTTTGGGAGAAGTAGGCTATTTTGTTTTTCCCTGGAATTCACTTCAGTGCCTTGAAACTTACAGGATCAACTCTACCACCATGACGCGGGGAATGGAAAGTGTCAATATTTCAAAAGCCGCCTCAACAACAAACCTTTTCTATCTGTTCTTCCATGGAGGTAAAGCTGCCCTCATCCCTTTCCTCACTCTGTTCTTCCGGCTGATTGGGATGAATGCTTTAGAAGCAGGTGGAATCATAGCAGCTAAAACCATGGCGAATCTTATCTGGGCCCCAATTTGGGCTCGTTGTGCAACAGCTTACAATCGTAACAGGCTAGTCCTCATGTTTTCCTTGTTCATGATGATGGTAACATACTTGTCATTTCCTGCTTTGTATACCCAGTTAGCAAAACCCGAGCATTGCAATCCAGCACTGAACACCAGTGAACCTGTGGACAGCATACAACAATCACCATCAGGACAGCAAAATCCTACAGAGAGTGATTCAAATCTTTCCAATCTAACTACGCTACCACCCTTTGGAGTTTCAAGGACTACTATTTCATTCTCAACTACTACCACAACTTCATCATCTCCCAGCAATGTCATAAATCTAGCAACTGAAGCAACAGAGCAGACTGCAGCACCCACAACTCCACAGGTGACCACCACAGTTCCTGAAGTGACCACAGAGACCCTTCCACTGGAGGATTCAACTGCATCACAAGAGGACACAGATCGTAGAGATTATATTAATAATGAAGCTGCCAATTTACTTCAGGAGTTGAAAATTACTGCAGATACTGTATTGGACTCTGGCTTAACAGCTGATGAGTTTTACACAGTGGTGACCAATAGAGCACCCGCTCTACATATCACAAGGAAGCAAGTTGAGGCACTATACGAATACTTACAGTTGGAAGGAAGAAGACAGTCAAGGGACAAGGTAAGTAAATTCACTTTATTCCAATACTATTGTGAAAATTGTTATCTGCCCTTTGAAACTTGTTCTAATTATTCTCCATTGCTGGACACAAAATGGAGCTAGATGCTGGATGAGATAAAGAGATCAGTGATCTACTGACTAAACTTGCTTTAGCAGGTTTCCTCGAAATGGAGTGCTAAAAGAAGAGGCTGACTCACTGAAGGGGGTTTTTGGACATTGTAGATAACCACTGTTTTATTGTGGAAGGGTAGTTTAGATGGGAATGGTCAGAGAGCTGTTTTTTTCCACCTGGAGTGGACCTTAAAATCCTCAAAGATAGAGGTTCATGGATCTGATATCAACTGTAACCAGATTAAATATGAACTAAAGTACTATTTTAATATACATGTATACAGCATGAAATTGTCTCCAACTCATGAATGAAATTGTATCTTCATTCAAGAGTGCAGCCTTGCCATATAAATATAATCTTCACTCATTTGTCTGCTTTTTATTATAAAAATGATATTATAAACTTGTTAAAACTTGTTAAAAAGAGAGAGTCAAAGTTTGTAAAGTAAGAAGAACAGAAGTATACATTACACATATTTCTGAGCTTACTAGGTTTGTGACTATGAAACAGTTGTATGAACAGTGGGTGGAAATGTAAACCTTGTCCATTGGTGGTTCCAGGCAGGATTTACTGGGTTCTTGTAAACACCCACATCCCTGATTTTTTTTATGTATATAATTAGTGCTGTTATTATGGAATTATTTGAAAGGTGGGTGGAAGGGGGAAAGAAATGTATATTATGAAATCTAGAGTTGCCTATTATTTATCTGATACTGAGAGTGCTTTTTCGCTAATCCATGTCTTGGGCAAACAAATGGTTCAGAATTTCTCAGTGTAATTTTATTTTGTTTTCTGTAGCCTGATGATTGGGCACACTAATAGTTCTTATCTTGCCTGTCAGGTGCAAAAGAGGTCAGCAGTGATGGACACAGATGATGCTGAGGAGGAAAAGCCTGGCTGGACAGACCAGATCAAGGACAAGCTGAAAACCATCCAGATTTCGCTGCAGAATGACCGACTACTGTTGTTCCTTGTGGTGTTAGCCATCATTGTAGGAGGGGAAATCTTTGCCTCACCAGTGGAGAAGGTGGCAGACGATTCCTGGTTTGACTTCCTGAATCGTATCGATGACCTGGAGCGATATGGGCAGCAGAGATTCTGGGGGTCCCTGGCCTTCGTGGTGATCCCGATTATTGTCACCATCACAGTTGACCACACCCCTTGCTTCCTTCCATTCCACATTCATCATCATCTGCTTCATTTTTACATTTTTGCCGTTCTGACTGCTGGAGCCTTGATTGTAGCTTGTTGCTTCCCTGTCCCTCCACCATCCAACACCAAGTACATTTCCAAAGTGTGCAAGAGCCTGAGATTAATCTGCTGTGATGGCCGTGGATTTTTGTTTGCTGTCACCCTCCTCCTGACAGGGATGGTGTATGCTGCTTACCACAACTTTTTATTCTGGAGAATTCAAGACTTGGGAGGCAAGGAGACAATCATGGGTCTTTGTGTGTCTGTGGGAGCCTTCGCTGAAATTCCCATGCTCATTTTCAGCCATCGCCTGGTTAAGAAACTGGGTCATTCATGGATGGTGTGTGTCTGTCTCTTAACCCTGAGCTTGCGTGTTCTTTACTATGCATTCATTCCTGAGCCTTGGGCCTTTCTTCCTATTGAGCTTACCCATGGTGTCACTCATACCGCCTTGTGGTTTGCTGTCCTCAGCTATGATGAGTTCAATAGTGGTGCTGCACTAGACCGCAGCCTTCGCTCTGTCCTCTCCTCCTTTTATTTTGGGATAGGATTCTCCGCTGGGAGTGTCATAGCTGGGTACATCTATCTCCATTATGATTCTTCTACTCTGTTCTGGGGCTGCAGTGCCATAACTGGTGGCTGGTGCATATTGTTTTCAATTGTCCAAAGATGTATTCCTCAGAAGGAGAAGGTCAGATACATCAAACTACTGCGCAGTGATTCAGACAATTCTGAAGATGAAGATGATGATTGGTTGGAAATGGCTTTAAAGGATCATTGAGTTTCCTCAGAGTTTGACCGATCTGGCCTTCACTTTTTTGTTTTGTTTTGAGAAAGTCAGATGTATCAAACTGTTAAGCAGCAATTCAGATTATTGCAAGAAAGAAGACAATGATCAGTTGAAAATGGCTTTAAAGATCATTCTTACCTGCTGAAAGATTTGATGGATCTGGCTTTCACAAATTTTTTTCCTAATCATCCCAATATTTGTACGAAACATTCCCTTTTGAGGAATACATATTTATTACTTTAAATGTAATAAAATATATTCTCTGTAGCAAAGTTGTTGTAAATGTTTTGTGTGGAGAGTGGCAATTTGTGCTGATGGAAAAAAATTTCGTTGTGGAGTTGTCGTTAACTGGGATATTAGAGCAGCCCTGAGTCAGTTTCACCTTTAAGATCAGTGTTATTATTAGAGGTCATAGTCTTTCAGGATTGTAACATTACTCCTAAATACAGAAAAAGTAATCAGTTTCAGTTCTGAAATTTACCATAAATGAAAACATTAAAAACAGTTAGCCTGTCTGTCGAATGCAGTCTAAATAACTCAATTTTTTTTGTTTTTTAAAAGAGCCAACAAAGTTAAGAAAATAACTGATTATTTATTTTGTCAATTCATTTTGGGTGTTTTGTACACAGAAATCTCTTAAAGTTTTGAAAATTTTACAGTATATTATAATTATGCCATAATAAGAAAAGAGAAATTTCTTATATCAAGATGCACTATATTTTTATAGATAACATATTATTTACATCTTAACTTTAACAGCGAACCAATGCCTTTCTTACAGTAACCTGAGGTGAGTAGTATGGTTAATGTGAAACATTTGTGTGAGTATTGTGGAATTTTGAGACAATACATGCTGAATTGAGTGGATGACAGTTGAATCATCTAACAGATGACAGATAATGTATCTCTCAGGTAACACAACTTTGCATATGATGTGGCCAGCCCTCATTCCACTGAATTGGTGGCTTGACATCCTGCCAGTCAAGACAAATGCAAATAAAGGGAATTATTCTTTGGGTTGTTAGACCTTAGATGTTAGATAATATGATTTCTAAAAATATATTTGCAGCAGGGTAAGCCACACATAAAGGTGAAAATGGCACACTGCAGCTCAGTTGTTGTGCTTTTTAGTTTAAAATTTCAGAATCTGAATGCTGTATCAGAGAGTGGGCTTTTTTATAAAACATGAATGGAAGTGCTTCAAATCTTTCTATCTGTTTTTATTAACAGTAATATTCTTTCTTACTTTGTACAGCTCATTTGCATCAGAAATATTATTTTGAGAATCTGGCTTCTCTTTACTTGAAGTAATCAAGAGGGTTGAATATGATATTGAATGTTTGGTTGTATCAGTTAATCCATCCTCGGTATGTCATGATCTTTGTTGCTGTATGTGAATAAAATATATCTTGCAGCCAGTGGAAATGGGGCGCTATGCCACGAGACTAGGAACTGAGCTCATGCTCAGAATGTGGCCAGGATCATTTGATATCAAACTTTAAATAATGTGGAAATGGAGTTTAAAATCTCTCCCACTCCAAAAACTATTGATATTATGGGATTAATGATTAATAATTGTGGATGAATCTGAATTTTGTGAGACAGATTAGATGAAACGAGTAATGTAAAATTATACTTCATTCATTTTTTTCTCAGAATTTTGTTCATCACATTGTGGTGACACTGCCATTTGAAAACCTATATCTTTAACCATAATTGTGTAACGCTCAAAATTCCTTAAATCTGAAAGTATACATCCTTCATACCATATCATAATTTAAAGTATTCAAAGATAAAAGCCCCAATTCAACTGGTTGCAAGACATGTTTATGTTTTGCTGTATGATGGGAAGCTTTAACATTTATTCTCAGCTTAAGCAACAGTATATATACTTTCTTTGTGCCTTAAAATATCTCAAACATCTGTTCTATTTGATTTTCTTTACCAGTTTACTTTCTTTCTATAATTATATATGCATTTCTGACATTTTTAAAGACACCACTATGTATTGCTTTTTTCATCCAAATTTATGAAATGTTATCGATCTTAGTTACATGCAAGATTCCTTTTTGCTTTTGATTTCTGATGATTTCATTCAAAACATTTATGGTTGTGTTCATGTATAACTATTTACCAAGGGCTCATAGTTATGGATCGTGATATTTTATTGGTTGTAGATATAAAAAATCTAGAAGTTCAAAATTTGGTGACTAATGAATGACTGGTTTATTCTGCATATTAATTGACAAATTTTAGAGAAACAGATTTCTGGTTTTCACAAGTTTCCAGGAACAGTGAATGCTATGCAGATCTGGAGCTTTTGACATTGGAGGGTTGCAGCAAATGATAATGTGACTGCTCTATTCGAATACAGGCAATTGTGAATTGGAGTTGTGAGATTTTCTTGTTTTCAAGAATGGTTCTTACAGTCATAATATGATGAAAGTTGAAGATCCTTGTGGTTTATTCACTGAATGACTATTCTTCACTTCATGGGTGAAATGGTTAGGGCTTCATTGTAACTCCTCCACATGGAAATAAATATGGAAGGACAAAAATTTAATTTTAAGAGTTTTAAAGTCCTGAAAAAGCAACATCATATATTTATTTTTTGTGTTGCAGGATAAGAATGATAAATATGTGGACCACTGTGATTTAGAAACGTCACACTAAGATATAGTGTTGATATATTTTTCTAACCTTGTTGAAGATATTTACCATCAGAGTTTGGCGTGGGCAGCAGCCCTTACTTTGTCAGTTTGTGTTGATATCTTGGGTAGTTCATTGTGCATTTACTTAACATGAGCTGCTGCATTGCAATAGGTTTCTCTGTCTAGGGAGATAACCACAACATTTTATTGATTGTTTTTCATGCATTTACCTCCCTTATAAATTGTTGACTAATTCCTATAGTTCCAAGCATTTTATGGCCTAGTGCCATGCCATGAGATTTGGTTTTTACAGACAGCCTTAATTCCACAGTTCTGAATTCCATATTTACACGTCTGTTTTAGTATATATGGTATTTCATTCCTTATTGCAATTTTTATGTAGCATGTCAATTATGACATTTGTACTTCAGTTCCAGCTCACTAGGTGAATTCCTGATTTTGTGCAATTCATTTGTTTACACTAAGGCCATTCTTTTTATTTTCATGCACATGACTATTTATTTTTAATTTATTTGACCATTTTACTTTTCAGGCATAATATTATTGTCTCAATGCACAGTTATGAATTTGTTTTCTCCCAATGGCTCATTTGAATGTTAAGTGCAATCATTTGCATGTGATAGCAAATTTTATGTTTCATTCATAGCGCATTATTCTGCTTTGTGTTGTAACCAGAAATAAGTATATTCACACATTTATTAGAACATAAAAACTTCCTGTCATGATATTCACTGGATATTCAATATCACAGCATAGTCTTAATTTCATAAAACAAGATTTCTGTAGTGATTGCATTCCAGTTACAAAGCTGCCAGCTGTACTGCATTCTTATCTCGGGTTTTCTATATAAATTCAAGTTTCAGTACATTGTGGATAGGCACTACTTGAAAATGAATCATCAGAAAAGTTGCAATGGGATTAAAAAATTGGTAGGAAAATGTATCAGCCAATGGCCAAGTCTTTATTGGTATAAGCTTTGGTGGGGACAGTAACTTAAGTTTGTGTTGTTTATGTTCTGATAACTCTCCATCCATCTGTACTATTCAGCCTGGTTGTGGTATTTTGAAAAAGAGAGAAGATAAATGTTTTTTCAAGCTGGTTTTAAGTTTTCTAAATACATATGAGTGATTTTGCTGTTAGTGATATTTGGAAACAGGCTGGTGAAAATAGAGTGTTAAGCCAGGTATTGTTGACATGACCAGCAATCCAATTATCTTCCAGATATCCTTGACTCATCATAATTTGAAAATAGAGTGTTAAGCCAGGTATTGTTGACATGACCAGCAATCCAACTATCTTCCAGATATCCTTGACTCATCATAATTGACTCATTATTTCATTATGACAGCTTGATGGTCAAAGCTGAGAGGTACTCGTGGATTTTTGTTGACATTTGTATACATCTTCTTAATTTACAATGTTTATTCAGCAATAAGTTTCCCATAATTTGTGCTTTAAGTGACACTGTTAATCAGCCTTTTCATGTCGTGTATTGACATGACCTTCTGCATGACAGGTATTTGTTGAATATCCAAGGTTATGTATATCACTAAAATTTAGTTTTCAGTCGAGATACTCGGTAGCCATCTCAGTGAATGAATTGCTTTGGTAGTATAATCCAGGTATTTTTGTAAAATGCAAATTGAAGGGTGATCATTCATTATTGTACAGGCATGCTATTTTTAATTCAAAAATGAGGTGGCCAACTTTTTACAAAATCAATATTTCATTGCTTTGTTTAAAAACAAGTTTTAACCTGAAAGGAAGATTTGTTGAGAACCTTATTAGATTTTATAATAGAGTGTTTAGAGAAGTTGCTTTGTCATGTAATGAATGCCCCCTTGTGGAGTTTTGCAGTATCATCGTAAAGAGGGAACCGGGAAAGTGCACTGTTCTAAATCTGTGGTTCCATGTACGAATCTGACAATGCATTTGGTCGAAAAGAATGATACTGTCAAGAAAAAATAGAGAAACAATAATGCTGTTATCCGTAAAGGTTTGGGAGCTCTGTCAACTCCTGGGAATGTACTTTGATGTTGTATCAGTTTGCTTTTCTTAATCTTTTGTTTTTTTATACTTTGGTTTTCAGACCCACTTCTCTCAGTCTCATTAAATTATAGGTTATCAGATTCTGAACCAGGGCCACAGAAATATGACCATCTTCTGATATCTTTATGAAAAGTCATGCTTGTTCTCAAGGAATTTTGTAGGAGAAATGCACAAGAAAAGACAGCCTAGGCTCAATCAGTGAATGCAAATAAGGGTGACCGCAAATAGATGGATAAGAGTAAATAAGTGGTAAGTGTCTGTTCATGAGTTAAACATTTATTGAAACCCATAGTATAATAAAGGTTGTGCCATTTAAGTTATCTGCTTTCCAAATTGTAATTAGTTTGAAACACATATTATAATTTAACACAGTTTGCATCCTTTTAGTTATCTGTTTCTCACAAGCAATCAGTTTCAAATTTTTTTACAGTTCCTTAATTTTATTTTTTGTCAGATTTGTATTATACGTTATCTAAAAACTGTTAAATTATGTGTGTTTCAATTAATTTTTACCTCATAAACAGGTTCTTACTACTTATTTACTCTCAATTAATTGAACTTCAAAATGCAGGAGAAAACATTGTTTAAACCACTTAGTTGAGTGAATCTTACTGACTGTTGTCACCATGGTGCAGTATTCCTGTAACTAACAACTGTCAAATTGAAGAGTGTAAAAGCTGTTTCATTTCTAACTGCATGTCTGTTGTCCATACATGTGCTATGCTCTGAGTTTGTGTTGCCAGGAAACCATTTCTTAAGTTAAGGACACAATGTGTATGTGTAAAAATTGGATGAAATAGAAATGAAGCAAAGAAAAAAAAGAAAAAGCATGAATTTTGAAAAATTTAGAATGCCGGGTTATTGCATTGAGGTGACATTGCATGGTCTATTCAACTTTATATTAGATACATGTGATAGCCACACCAGTACCAGCGATTTGTGCCTTTCTTACTTGTTATTATTATGATTGTATATATATTTTAGTGCCTTGGAAATGGATGCAATACATATATTTACAATCACTTAGCACTAAGCTAGAAATAATGTTATACCATTTGGTAAGATAATGAGAAATGAGTCTACATATATATATATCACCATCTGCTCCCTTATTCGTCTGAAAAAAATTGTAATTTTTTTTATACTGTCACCTGTTCACTTATTCACGTTTGTCATGCAGCACAGATCTTCAGACTGGCTCACAAAGATGTTTCTGAATCTGTTCTTGAATCATTTGGGATTTTGCCCAGATCACTGTGATGCAACACGCGTTAGCATTACCCTAGCATGTAGAACGTATTCAGATTGGTACATCAGATACTATATACATATTTTGCCGATTAAGAGGATATGACAGCCTTTTAAGTGGCGACAAGTGCCTTCTATAGTGAACATGTTGCTCTATCTATCTCTCGTGAATGATGAAATTGTATGAAGTTTATTTGTTGGTCATTTGTTGGCATAACAAAGACCATTTCACCATTCTGGGGTGTAAGGGGTAGTGAATTGGCAGTTCTAAACCTTACACAAACTGTTCTCTGACTGTGATGACGTGATGGTGGAAGCAATGAACAGGGATGCACTATTGAGATTTTTCTTTGCCTGTGTGGGTGCTTTATTGAAGGTTTTCCTTGCCTGTGTGTATTGCTCAGCTCAGTTCTGTTGTCATCTTTACGGGCAGTAAATTTGCTTTTAACTGATGTAACTGATATAATTTGAACCTCATTCTTTCCCTTTTTTCACTTGCATTACACTCACCCATAAAGACCCCATTTATGGGTGAAGTAAGAGGTGGAGATAATTGTTAGATTGAGCAAAACTGTCCATACAGTTTTTGGCCAGAGCAATGTGTATATGAACATGTTTTCATTGGCAGAAAAATACAGAGAAGTATGGCCTTCTCATATTAGATGAGTCACAAAGGAGACTGTGTTTACAATCAACAGCATAGCATAAAATTTTCATGACTTAGCCAGATACCTTCATTAAGCTGAAAATCTGGGGCACAAAATGACCCACAAAATTGTAAAAGAATGGATGGTTGGGATATGTCTGAGCCCAGGGGCAGCCACATGGCCTTCTGAAACCCATACAGTAAACAGTGAGGCAAATAATTACTGGTCTGCTACTTTTCTGAACCGTAAAAGTGGTTTGAGTTATTTGTTCGCACCCAAAAAACTCTTTAAGGTTTTATCTCTGTGTTTGGGTTGTTGCCCTCCAACCTCGTCTTTACCTACCTGTTAAGATGCCTATTTTCAGGTTCATGTAAGAGTAGAATTTTGAACTTTCACCTGCTTTACAGGTGTTCTGCATGTGTCTAATTACATACATGATAAGATGTTGTGCAAACACATTTATTATGAAAAGGGGAGCCAAGCCTTGTTACTCTGAAATGCCTCTAGTAGCAACTCGATCCATTTTTCGCCCTTGATACTCGCCTGTGAGGAGCTTATTTATACAGTTTAGACTTGTTTACAGATGTTTTGCATCCGCTGGGGTTCCTTCAAGGGAAGGGGTTGTATAAAAACCTGGATTTTATAGGGAGAAAAAAGGAAATGGCAGTTCACGCTTTGATGCCTCTTGTGATCACTTCATTCATTATTTCTTTTCTGATGAGATAAACCACTTAAAAATTACATCCAGTCCAGGTTTCTTTGGGGAGTTCTCAGAAATACTAAAGACATAATTGCTTTATCATTTTTACGTTTCATAATATCTAAATTCAGAATTTATTTTCTGGGCCGCCAAAAATAAAATATTCAGAAAGCTGTTAATCACAAACACAAGATAACCTGGAAAGTGTCAAAGATTTTAGTCAATGAGGTTTTTTTTTTCATTTGGTTCTGGGGCTGGCTTCAGTATATGTGCTATTAATAGTGTCTCTGGGTTCAGTTTAACCCCTTGGAAATATGAGGAAAATGAGGTTTGATAAAGTACATGTATTATGGAACAGTGGGGCTGATGGCTTGCTAAGCGGTCCAAGATGAGACTGCACCCACTGCAACCTTTGAGGTGTCTTTTTTGTTGTTGCTGTTGTGTTTTCAAGAAATGATTAGGAGGGCAAAATATGAGGTGAAATAACTGGAGCGGTTGGTATGAATCACAGACGGGTTCACTGTTTTAAAAGCTCAGCAAGTGAGATTTTGGTCCGTGCTTTCATCCTCAAATTAGGATTTTTCAGACTACTTTCTATATTTGTCCCTGCATTATATACAGTATATATGCAGTGTTTTTAAGTCTGTGCCCAAATTCTTTCCTCTTAACAATTTTAGTCTGGCATTTCTGTAGTCCATGAATCAAACTTGTTGAGTAGCGATTTTAAACAAACAACAACTTATAAAAAAAAAAAAAAAAGCTTCTGATGTAGATTTGGCTTCGTCTCATCTGAATATTTCTTTCTTTGTGCTTCTGAAAAGGGTTCTTTGATGGATAACTGGTCTAGCTTAAAGAATCAGCTATATGTTTGACTGTTATCTGAGGTGGAAGCGTATAGATGTTATATCACCAGTTTTTGTAAAGCACCGCACCTTTGGAGATAATCCTGAGCACCTTGTACTCGTTCAGGGTCAGATCTCAGACGTAGACACAACACAATCATGAGCCGAGGAGCGGCCCAGCTTTGAAGGTTCTGTCTTGATCCAGTTTGATTCCGGTCGCCCTAAGAGTTGTTAGGATATCTTTAGCCCCGTTGAGATTTACAGTATTTTGAAACGTGAGAATAAGATACCGTTGTTTCAGGCGTGTCGGGTATACGTTCCACTTTCATGTTGGGAATTCATACCTTTCTTCCTGTAATTTAATCTTCTATGCTCAGGTGTCATTAACTAGAGTGGAATCCTGACTGCACACACGCATTCGGGGACCAAGCAAGTGTGGGTTAGTTATCGTAAGTTTTGTGTTATCCAGTGTACTTTTTATATGGGATACAACGATCAGGAGCTTTTAAATGATAATGTTCATAGGTAGGGACTTTCAGTGTAGCAAGCGGGCAGTCAAAGAGAACATCTGACATCACGGATCCAGTGGGGCAATCAGCGTTGGCTTATATATACAGTGTGCCCAATTTTCTGTTCTTTCTTGGAAACAGGGTAAATTTGATGGGTTTGAGAGGTACTGTTTGAAGTCTGAATTGGCTGCGCCTTGTTAAGCACTCAGTTTGCTGGTTTCTTCTACCACATGATTAGTATACTTTGTTCGCACTTTTAGCCATGGTGTGAGCAGAGGAAAGCACACACTTAGCCGCCGTCTGATCTCCTGATGG
>JAWQUT010000059.1:1640762-1680209 GCA_033807755.1 Ellobium chinense
GTTCCCGTTAGCACGCTTTCTACGATCTTGACAAACCGGGAACAAGTGGAAAAAGCGGCGGCCTCTTCATCTATTAAGCTACTACTCAGAGCGATTTCTTAGAAAAAGAAATAATCCCATTTAAAATACTTCCCCAATATGCCATCTTTAGTTACATCCCCTGTTGAATTACCCTCGTGACCTCCCCAGGGTGCTGGCTCGCTCGCATACGGTTGACCCGCCTTGGAAATCGTTAGTCGAATCCTGATTTCTCCAACTCATTGGGGTGGTCCCAGCGAATTGGAGTTAAGCAGACTCGACTGTACATTGGCTGGCCATTTTTTTGAGGTTCCTTGAATTCAGCTGGCCAGAAGAAAAAAAAAAAGTCTGATGATCTGAAAGTGACCTGTTTGTTTATATTCTGCTGCATCCGTAGTCAGTAGGTTAGAGTATAATATTTGTAGTCTACTTGCTTTATATTTCTGTCAAAACCTCAGCGGCTCAAATCCTTATGTAAAGGAAATTATATTGTTCAAATGTTTGTTTTGATTGTTCAGCTTTCATTATGCAGTTTAAAGTTGAGATATTGTTATCATTTTTTGGAGTAGAATCAGTGCCCACAGTTATAACAGCTTAGGTTTGGAACTGTGTACATGTTTGCCCCGATATATTATAAGTGCCTTATATAAGTGCCTTGCCCTTAATACATGTGATGGGTCACGCCCATTTGGCTCCTGTTACTTGTTTCTCCAAGAGCTAATGGGAGACGAAAACAGCTCACTTGTTTTGGCCATGTGCACGGCAGACAATCTCTTAAAATGATTACTTCCCTTGCGTCCCTCTAACATCCGGTGAGTATGCGGGGTTGGCAAACCCTTTGATGTATTTGTCTATGGCGTAGTATCATTATTATATCCAGGCGCTTTTTTATCTTAGGCTCTGGATTATACAGGTGTGTACTAAAATCTTTCATTGGATTAGAGTTAACAGTTAACCAATATTTGGTTTTTGATCTAAGACCTGGGACAGAGAAGAAGAGAGGACATGTTTAGCTCTGCAAAGTTATAGATTATTCTATGCCTGGTTTTTATCTCACCAAAAGAAAGTGGTGTTACTTCTAGGCAGTTACCTGAGGCAGTTGGAGGAATTTAAAGCCGTTTTTGATGGTTGATCACGGAATGGCTGGAAATGAATTATGATTTGGAATCTCGCAGACAGGTGAAAAAAAGTGTGTTGGAGGTTTTTTAATTTTTTAAAATTTTGTTCTTGCACGTCAGCGTGAAACATAGCCTGTCAAAATTGTGGAACTGGCCAATTTTTACTTTGCAGATTAGTGTGGTATCACATGCCACAGGCGCACTTTCTGTGATATTCCAGACTTAGACAGAGGGCTGCATATTGTTGATAATCTTGATGGGGCTCAGACGGGTGGTCATGACCATTCGGTCTGCTGCTCACGGGAGACTGAGGCGCACTTTAAAGCGCCATTATGCATGGTAGAACTTGTTTTTTTCACACGGTTTCTAGCAACGTCATTTGCTAATGTCCATTTAGTCTACTTGCTGAAAATTGTTTCCCCACAGTGAGAGCTCAAGTGAGAGTGGGATATATATGTATATGATATATGTATTTCTGAAAAAGTGTAAACTTTGGATGTTTATCACGTGACCTGTTGTGCCCGCATGTACACGCAGCTGTGGCCTACATTACCCTTGTCCGCAATGGCCGTATGTATAACCTTTATGTTAATTAAAGCACTCCTATAACCACGGGAAACTTCCAAAACATTAGTAGTGTTCACTATAGTTGACGCAGTACGCTGATTAACGTATGGATTATGCAAACGGCCACAGGCGACCACAAAATGGCGATAGAACGGCGAGCAGTCAATTGTATTGAGAGTTTCAAAAAGGAGCCGTATCTTTCTATTCTTGCTAAATCTGCACCATAATACAGTAATTGACATCATTATTGTTTGATCCGAGGGACCTGATCACGTGATATGAGAGTTTCACATCTTGCATTTTCCGGAGATACCCAGTTTCCAAAGGTGATACCCAATATTTCCTTTATTGTTGTAATTTTCAAGAGGTGCATGTAAGACGCGTGCCTGTGCAGGATGAAGTTTAATTAATAGCCAACATGTCTTGCCCCTGAAGGTTTTGCCAGGTGGAGTTGTTTGGCACAATGAACGGCACTGCACTAAGCAACCGGGAACTTCCCCTGTAAAATATGGATTGGAAATTGTTACGACAGAAATTAAAAAAACAAAAGCAAACAAAACGGTTGTTTCAGAGGCTCATTATGTGAATTGTATTAATAGCGTTACTTTATGGAGACAAGCGCAGCCTCTCCCTTTGGGGGAATTCCATGATCTTACCCTACAGAAAGAAAACTGTCATTATTGCCAAAAGTTTTGTTTCCTCTCTACTCCGTCCTTATTTTTGATTTGACCACACTCTAAAACTTATTGACAATGACAGGGGAAGCTCCCCATTCATTGCAGTGTGGGATATTTATTGGATAGACTACATTATTATATTTCACAAGATGCCTGACACTTTGTTGGATCTGTTTAATATGATGAGCCATTACAACTTTTACATCTCCTCATGTAATTTATGCTCCTTTTTATTTCCTTTGCATTTTAAGTTGGTTGTAGGGATTTACATTATTAAAATAAACTATATAACTTTTCCTGGTTGTGTTCTTTTTTTCTTTTCTTGTTTTTTTTTTTTATTCTCTGTCCAGACTGTGTGTAAAAAGTCATATTAATCCCAGTCCATAACTTACAGTCCCACACATTACATCGTGGAGATGGTAAAAACAGCGAGCTATCGACCCTAAGGAGAATGAGCACTGTTAGTGTTAAAGTCAGTGCACCAAAAAGTGCTTTTAGATGGGGAGTGCGTTCAAAATTATTGGGCTAGGGGGCGAAGGGAGGTAAGTGGTTATGGCTCTGGGCACATGTCAGCTGTCACTGCTATTGTTGTCCCCAGAAGACCTGTTCTGTAATACCGCTGTTATGTACAGTATGTAGCCAACCCCTACGTCATGAGGCGTCTCGATCACACTTGTTGACAACTACAAAGCAGGTATTTTTGCCTCCCTCTTTGACTGTACTTCCTCCTCTGTAATTTCTTACAAAGCTATCTAGCGTCATACTCACTTATCCATCCGTCCATCTTTCTGTCTAGCTATCCATATCGTCACAGTTATAGGCATTCGCCTATCTCATTTAAGTGGATTTTTCAGGAGAAAGAAAAAAAAAACTGCATTAGACAACGCAAGATAATAATGCGCGTCTCAAGCTTTGGTGCTGCGTTTTAACCAATGAATTTGTGACTTAAATTTCCCCGTGATATTTGATGAATGTATTGGGTTGTACCAAGCACAAAATTAGCCAAGTTTGCAGATTTCCTATAATAATGTGAACCGGGCAGTCTGCCTCTAAATGTGACGATATGAAAAACAAACATCGCTTAACAGATTGTATAAATCTGTTTTGTTTTTTTTGGTCAAATTTTCGTCCATCTGGTCTTCAGTAACATCAAATGAGGTTCTGAACAAAAATGAAATATGGGTCCCAAATAAACGTCATACATGCACAAATACACAAAAACACTAGTTCATAGCTTTTGTCTAAAAATTAAACTTATGGCCTCGAAAGAGTAACGGAAAAGGGGGGAAGAGAGGTAGCTGTTTGTTCATTCGCGTCATCCACTCACCCATACGTCTCTCCATTGGTCTGTTGGACTGTTTGCCTGTCTGTCTATTGTCTACAACAAAACCCAATACATGTGTCAGTGTGTATATCTCTAGCGACACCTGGACCACATCACTTTTTCTGAAACCTCTGCGGAAACCAAAGAACACCATGACGGCATTTTCGCAAGCTATTACCTCCCATTGCCCTCCACGTCTGCTGTCTAAATCCTTTTAATTTGGCATATGGTGCGAAAAAAGAACACGGTTCTTCTAAATATAGACAGTGGCGTAATCGAGCAGGTGATCGCGTCTAATCACAAAAATATTCAAAACATTGACATAAAGTAAGACCTGCCTTTTTTTTTTTTTCCAGCCTAACGTATTTCATGAATCCAAGGCCACGTCCTTCACTCACAGGTCGGCAAGGTCAAGGGCTTGGCAAAGCACCGCCTATCTAACAGCTCAATCTCTTCACAGAGCCGATTCCGTATAATCGTAATAGGAACAAGGAAAAGTTGCGATTAGATGGAGTAACGGTTGTCGAATGTATAAAACTACAGTATTCTGTTATGTGCCAGATGTTGTGATTAAATAGAATTGGTGAATACGTTGACCGTGATCAAGCCGATTTGATTGCACCTTATGTACTTTACGTTGAACTGCCCTTGAAGTTGTCAGGAGAGGATGGTACGATAGAAAGAAAACGAACATATGGCGTCACTCGAAATCTGAGTCGGGCTGTCTGTGTTGCTGTGTCCTTGGGAAAGACACTTAACCTGATCTCATTCCAATCAGGTGTTAATGAGTAGCCTACCTGGCTCTAGAGCTTTGGATGGTTGAGGGGAGGGGGGGGGAGGAGAAAGGGAACCAGGGTTTTTCATCGCTGCCACTAGCTGGATAGGGCGGGCCCATGAGGACGGGAAGTCGGGGCGCGTAAACGGCAGTTAAGATTTTGCTTGCTACAAAAAGAAAGAGAATGTAGTGAACTGATACCGGCCTTCACCTCGCGCTTTTCAATTCGCAAAAGGTAAACCACGTTTGCTTCAGTTAATTACATGTATTCTTATTCATGTGCGAATCAGATGAGACCGACGCAAGATTTAATTAAACATCTATTTATTTTTTTTATTCAGCATGACCCCTTTTCTCACTAGCCCTCCTCACCAGTGCCATGCACAGACTGCGTCCTTGATATCAGTCTCTAGGCGAGGCTTGACCCAGTTACTTCTTTCTCTTATGCTGACTTACGAAGCTGAATGTGATTAATAGGCGGTAGGGGGTAGGCTGCATTCTGAGCGTTACCTCACAACGTTTAAAGAAAAAGAAAAGGGTCAGAGGTACTGTACTATATTCCTAGATTTACTTGCATATTCTTTGAAAGAATTGTACAAGTTCTGGTTGAATACGGAAACCAAAGTTCCAGCTCTTTCTCTTTTACTCGGTCCACGAGCAGAATAAAATGGGTTCACTGAAATTGTGAAATAATCAGAAATATAAAAACAAGAATATGAGGAAGGAATGAAAGAAAAGAAACAGGTAAGGAACGACAGAACAGAGAGAAAGATGGAAGGAACATTTAGAAGTTGGTGGTACTACAAGTTGGTCGAGTGGAGTTGGAGGATGGGCGGGAGTTTGGGGGGTAATTTGAGGTCTGTCACTCAAGGTTGGTCCTTGCACCAGTTTTGGATTTAGGTTAGATGAGATCCTAAGTTGTTGTTAAAAAATTGGCTTTCATAGGAAGGACTCACCGAAATAGGTATCAAAACAGGATTTAAGGGCTCCACACACACACAAAATGAAAATATGCCTGTGAATTACTTCATTGCAAAGTCCTATATTTGAAATGGATTTAATTGCATATATAAATGTGGAATAAATAAAACAGTTACAAGCCACAGAAAATATCTTTTGATTTTTTTTATTGGAGACCCCTACAGATTGTGAGGTACTACTAAGCTGTATTTATTTTTAGCTCATAAGTACCTAAATCTGTAACTGCCATGCTAATACAAAGCATACTGCGCCATGGGTGATTAATCCATGGCGTCAGATTGTCAAGTTGTCGCAAGTCAGCAAGTTACACATGGCACCACAGATTATCTCGCAGTTCAACCCGACACACTTCATTGCTTATAAATAACTTTGGCCTAATCAGATCTCGTATGGGTCAATGCTAAGTTCAAAATTCACGGAATCCTTTTGTTGCAGATGGCCACTGCATGGTTCTACTGTTGACATGATACTGGTTCACTGGTTTGCAGAATTGTCTTCCCTGCACTCTGGGCAGACCCTTCGTGCTCTGACCTATGCAGCGAACGTCTTAACCCTCTAAGTCCCAAGAGTAGAAAGGTTAATATTATAGTGACAAAGCCGGTTCCTTTTGTGTTTTGAGTTAGTAGTTTACATCTTTTCAGCTTAACTTTTTATAATGTCTATATAGACTCTTTATTGTTATGTAGTAATATATGCCATTGTACGCTGGTTCTTTGAGGAGTCGTTTCCACATAATGTTTTGTTACGAAACACCAAGCTCATATGCCACATAATGCACGATGGGTCTTTGAGGGTTAAGGTGTAAATGCTGACAGTCGCCAGTTGGCTGTGTGCCTTCCTATCCCTTCCACATGGCCGTTCCTTTGACCTGATCCGCGTGTAATTCCAATTCTATAAACCCTCTAGTGCCTACTGGTCCATATTTGGCAACCCACACAACCCAGTAGTCCAAATATGGCATGGATGCTTCAGTGCCCAAAGGTCCAAATTTGACCCAAAATTTTTCACCTATTGAATATTGAAATTGTTCAAAATCAATGTTTTATATGTATTTTGAGTGGCATTTGAAGTGTGTATGTGAATTTTCAAAATTTTCCTACTAGTATTTATATGCCTGGGCACTAGAGGGTTAATATGCAGGCCTATATATGGATAACAAATACTTGAAGTCCTATAGAATGAGGAGGCCCATTTGGAGTCAACAAGTTTGGAACGTCAGTGCTCTTGGAAAATGTGACTATTGGTAGATCTTATGACTTTTGTTTAACATGAAGTCTAAATAGCGACTACCTATCTAAACTAGAGTCCGTTATTTTATTAAGAGTAAATAGAGAGGAAATAACCTTATGACATCATTATTTTTCATAATATGCCCACCATTTTGTCGGAGGAATAAGCGGGTAGGAAGATTACAAACTGACAACGCCACTTCACTAAGCCCGCATTTTTTGCCAGAGGAATTAAGTGAGAAAAATAGGAAGATATCATAAGAGATTATATATTATGTTACCCTCGTTCCACCCTGCCACGCCCACCTGCTTGTCCTGCATTGAGCCTATCACCCTGCCCCGCCCACCTGGTTGGCCTACATTGAGCCTATTACCCTGCTACGCCCACCTGCTTGTCCTACATTGAGCCTATCATCCTGCCCCGCCCACCTGGTTGTCCTACATTAAACCTATAATATAATTTATATCAATAACAACTACATGTTTCGGAAGGTAACATGGATCCCACCCCGGGTGTTGGAGATTTTATCTGAATTCTTCGTGAAAAGAGAAAAGGAACTCAAAGAGTCTTTGATGCCAAAAGCTATGTGAAAATATGGGTACCTGGCAAATATCAAGCCAGATTGTACGGCGAGACAAACACGCGAGAAAAAATTGCTGAGGCGAGCGAAACAAGTTTGGGATGCATTTTATAGGACTTAACAACCCGACTGGGTGAGATAGGAGAGGTAAAAGTTACAGAATCTCATATTCGCAAATTCATTTGACACAAATCAAGATTCAGATTAGGGCAACAGTAATCTTAAATAATTTTATATAAGAATGGTAACCCCGATTCCAGTTTATTTAAACACTAAATGTGAATTCGAAAGTTCTACGGGCTCAAACCTCGAACACTGGATTCGTCGATTTCAAATCTTGGCTCAAGAATTCGGTGTTTACGAGTTTTTGTTCGAACCGTCCCTCTACCCAGGTTAAATATTTCAGGCCAGTCGACGGAATGGAACTATGTTTCACCATTACGTGGTCTCTCTCTGTCCCCCTTGCACTCATTTTTTTTTTCATTCTACTTTTCAGCAATAGACACCCGACCGTAACAAATCCACACTGATGATATTGGATTAGTCTATTGGCGCGAACCCACCGCTTCCATCATTGCACCACACGCCAAGTTGTGACGCATGATGTCCACTGTCTCACTGTGCGATGACGTCAACGTCATGCTGTGTCATAGCAAAGTGATGTCACGTACTGAATCGCGTGATTCGTGTCGCCTTAATTATTGCTGGACAAAAGTCTGTTGAGAGCTTGCGCATTAACGATGTGATCGCTTACCATCGCAAGAAGTAAATGTGTGCATCGGTGCTGAGTACATCCTTAGTAGCATTCAACTTGCAAAGTTAATGTACTTCTAACGGTGCTAAGATATCCTATCATTAAGATGCAAGTTCTCAACTGTCAGCGTAAGTAGTCGATAGTGCTGTAGTACAAACATCTGTTCAAAGGACTCCTAGTTCGGCGAGAGGGAGAGGGTGAGAGTGGGCATGAAATCTGATTGTCTTCAAATCCAGCAAGTTCTGTGGTACTGTAATACAGTAGATTCTCAGTATACCTTGGTTCCTGGAAAAAGTATACTTAATGTTGAGGCGTACTTAAAATAGAGGGCCAATTGAATAATGAAATCACAGAATAACAGTGAATTCGTGCCTGTGAAAGGCATACTTAATAACGAGGTATACTGAGTAATTAATATCGAGGTCTTATCGACATGCACTGCTTCACATCATAATAAAATTACGGCCTGAACCGTGATGAGGACCTTCAAAAATAGAAAGCGTGGGATATAAACTTCCCGAAATGAGTTGAAGGCTTAAAACCCGTAACTTGCACTGTTAAGCTCCCCTGCTTGCTATAAACGATAGCGGTTAATGGGCTATCTTCACCCAGTGCAAGGCACAACATCCTATAAAGTGGGGAACTATGCAAACTATACATGAAGAGGTCATAATTGCAGTGTACCACATCTACATGAATCTCCTTTGTGCTTTTCACAGGGGAGTCTTTAAATATGAAAGAGGGCAAACAGCTGAATTAAAATGTTTCCTAATTTACCATGATCTCTTAATGCGGTATTCTGATGTAGGTCTGCTTTGGCAGAAAGTTTCAGAACAGGAACCTTAAAGTTGCACTGGAGTGTTAAGGGTTTGAGGATGCCGAGTTCACAGAAAATTGAGGTTATGATGAAGGAAGGATTTAGGGGAGTCAAACTCCTGAAAACTTACTTAATGTTGGCAAGTTGTGATGCTTTTATTTTCTTGGCCCAGTGACACATTGCCACCTATTTCCTTCAACAGCAAAAAAATAAATAGTTTAATGGCTCTGTGACACACAGTTACACTCTTACGTGCGATCCAATATTGAGCTTATGAGCGAGGAGATTGCAACTTTTGTCTCTGAAGACGATGTCAATGCCATCTTCAAGTTTTATCGCATACGCTTTGCCGCTTAATGCGTAAACCGCTAATACTATGCAATAGCAAAAGAAAAACCTGGCAAAATAAATTTTAGCTGAAAGTCCGGCTAAAATAACTTGCGTGGACGAATTAAATGAAAATGTGCAGAAGTGTCAGAAAGTGGAAGCACACTCTGATGCATCCCTGATGCAAATAGCCCTCAGACCGTAGTATTTCTTGGACATCATGAAGATAGAACAGCCACCCAAGAATTATATTTTCAACCTAATCGTCTAGACTTGGCCTAGCCTAGGTGATCGCAGATTTTTTTTTTGTTAATACTTTTAAAACACCTTAACATCACAGATTTGAAAAAAAAAATCACCCTTTGTTAAGATTGTTAGCTGATTATGAAGTGGACTGAAATCGGGTCTGAGTTTTCTTGTGTTTCGTCGACCATTTGTGACTTGTATCGATGAATGGCATTTTGCTACAAATCTCGCCTTCCACAAGCGTTCGCCGACCGCAGACATCTCTTCCGATCTTTTACAGGATGGAGGAAGATGTAAAACTGCATAACGAACATTGAACCTTCCTTTATCTTTCTCATATTCCTCCCAATTACAGCATTTGGCAAGTGTTGTTACGGGTGAATGTCCCCATGCGAACTGATATTCTATATTTAGTTTCGTTGATACGGAGTTCGCTGTTCGGGTATATAGCCCAAGGGACTAATCTTTGTTTTAAGCCTGTAAATTATGCGTGTTGTGAAATGTGAATCAGCATATTCTAATGAAACTTCAAAAAAAACAACAACAACAACAATTCAGTAAGCAGTCTATTGAAAGTCGACGAACACATTAGTGTTTCGTCCAATCTATTCGTCTGTTTCAAATGCTAACGACGCCAGAATATGACCTCTGGGGCTGGCTCATTAGAATTGCTTGTCCCATGCTAGAAGAGCTTGTTCGTGCCAAAAGAATGACTTAAAGGTACACGTATATGTGAAAAGCCACTCTTCTGCTGCCCAGATAGAATTCTGTTCGAACATTGTGGTGTAGGAACATCGTAGTAGTTTCGCGAATGTGTAATTTATGGCACAAGGCAGTTGGCTCCAGTGACTGCGGGCTGACCCTTGAATGATGTTCTCTAAGAAAGACTATCGTCAAATAGCTTTTAGCATTAGAAATGTTTGTGACATCAGCTAGTGATTCCATATTCTGACACTTCTGCATTCTATAGATCTATGTTTTCTCTCCGTTTTCAAACCGAGTTGTGATTTTCCAAGTTTAAGTGTTATGTACGATAATGCAAACCAGGTTTGGTCTTCTGCAATTGAGTTGAAGGCATAAAACCCGTAACTTGCACTGTTAAGCCCTCCTGCTTGCTATAAAGGATAGCGGTTAATGGGCTATCTTCACCCAGTGCAAGGCACAACATCCTATAAAGTGGGGAACTATGCTAACTATACATTAAGAGGTCATAATTGCAGTGTACCACATCTACATGAATCCCCTTTGTGCTTTTCACAGGGGAGTCTTTAAATATGAAAGCGGGCAAACAGCTGAATTAAAATGTTTCCTAATTTACCATGATCTCCTAATGCGGTATTCTGATGTAGGTCTGCTTTGGCAGAAAGTTTCAGAACAGGAACCTTAAAGTTGCACTGGAGTGTTAAGGGTTTGAGGATGCCGAGTTCACAGAAAATTGAGGTTATGACGAAGGAAAGTTTTAGGTGAGTCAAACTCCTGAAAACTTATTTAATGTTGGCAAGTTGTGATGCTTTTATTTTCGTGGCCCAGTGACACATTGCCACCTACAGTATTTCCTTCAACAGCAATGAAATAAATAGTTTAATGGCTCTGTGACACATAGTTACACTCTTACGTGCGATCCAATACTGAGCATATGAGCGAGGAGATTGTAACTTTTGGCTCTGAAGACGATGTCATGCCATCTTCAACTTTTATCGCATACACTTTGCCGCTTAATGCGTAAACCGCTAATACTATGCCATAGCAAAAGAAAAACCTGGCAAAATAAATTTCAGCTGAAAGTGCGGCTAAAATAACTTGCGTGGACGAATTAAATGAAAATGTGCAGAAGTGTCAGAAAGTGGAAGCACACTCTGATGCATCCCTGATGCAAATAGCCCTCAGACCGTAGTATTTCTTGGACATCATGAAGATAGAACAGCCACCCAAGAATTATATTTTCAACCTAATCGTCTAGACTTGGCCTAGCCTAGGTGATCGCAGATTTTTTTTTTGTTAATACTTTTAAAACACCTTAACATCACAGATTTGAAAAAAAAAATCACCCTTTGTTAAGATTGTTAGCTGATTATGAAGTGGACTGAAATCGGGTCTGAGTTTTCTTGTGTTTCGTCGACCATTTGTGACTTGTATCGATGAATGGCATTTTGCTACAAATCTCGCCTTCCACAAGCGTTCGCCGACCGCAGACATCTCTTCCGATCTTTTACAGGATGGAGGAAGATGTAAAACTGCATAACGAACATTGAACCTTCCTTTATCTTTCTCATATTCCTCCCAATTACAGCATTTGGCAAGTGTTGTTACGGGTGAATGTCCCCATGCGAACTGATATTCTATATTTAGTTTCGTTGATACGGAGTTCGCTGTTCGGGTATATAGCCCAAGGGACTAATCTTTGTTTTAAGCCTGTAAATTATGCGTGTTGTGAAATGTGAATCAGCATATTCTAATGAAACTTCAAAAAAAACAACAACAACAACAATTCAGTAAGCAGTCTATTGAAAGTCGACGAACACATTAGTGTTTCGTCCAATCTATTCGTCTGTTTCAAATGCTAACGACGCCAGAATATGACCTCTGGGGCTGGCTCATTAGAATTGCTTGTCCCATGCTAGAAGAGCTTGTTCGTGCCAAAAGAATGACTTAAAGGTACACGTATATGTGAAAAGCCACTCTTCTGCTGCCCAGATAGAATTCTGTTCGAACATTGTGGTGTAGGAACATCGTAGTAGTTTCGCGAATGTGTAATTTATGGCACAAGGCAGTTGGCTCCAGTGACTGCGGGCTGACCCTTGAATGATGTTCTCTAAGAAAGACTATCGTCAAATAGCTTTTAGCATTAGAAATGTTTGTGACATCAGCTAGTGATTCCATATTCTGACACTTCTGCATTCTATAGATCTATGTTTTCTCTCCGTTTTCAAACCGAGTTGTGATTTTCCAAGTTTAAGTGTTATGTACGATAATGCAAACCAGGTTTGGTCTTCTGCATTGTAATAATCCTATCGTAATTGTGCTAACCTCCAAGGATAGAGAGGTGTTTATGCATTTTGCATCAAATCGAAATACGTAGACCGAACCAAAATCAGTATAAATCTAGCGTGGAAGTGGATTGGTAACGTGTCTTAGCTTTTACGATAAATCTTATAAATACTTACGGTCGTCAAAACTACGAATACGTTATTTATTTATGTTATTGTTAAGGCTTTTTAAAAATCTTTTACAGAAATACTAAAATTTGTTGTCTCCTGTCACCGTCAGAAGTTGAGAGTGGAGGTTTGAGTAAGATCATCTTTGTTGAAGTATTTTACTAACCTGTAAGAAAGATGCTATACAAATAAAGTCATAAAAATACTTGCAAAATATGAGCATAATTGTCTTCAAAACCAGAGATATAAACTTGTCTTCGTCAACTGTCTGGCCTGATAGATGGCCTGCAGCCTTTCTGTCTGTTTCCTGGTACACGGTTAATGACAGTGTAATGGAAACCTAATAAACGAACGGATTTACCAAGGTAGGCCCAATAAATTGAAAACTATCTGGCCTCTCCCAATGTATTTATAATTTTCATCGTTATACAAATTTCAGCCAGTCCTATATGCAAGAAAAATGTCGTTCTGGAACCAATCTCAGATTGTAAAGTAGCCTATTTCATTACCATTTTTATTCCACTTAAAGAGTAACTGCAATGAGTTAAGCCCGCATAGCTCGCCATGATAATGAAAGTTACCTTTTGATCTCCCCAATGTAATCTTCACTTTATTTCAGTTCTAGCCTAGGTATAGCAGGAAAGTCCAGGTCTTCTCTATCCCTCTTTTAAGCATGGACATTATTTAATAGTGAAGAATGTCTGGTTTTTGATAGAGGCAAAAGTGAAAAGAGGTCTGATTCTGACGGTGAACAAACTATTATGGTCTGCTGGTGGCCTTGGAGTCTTAATCCAAGGACCATGGTTCTGCTAAGAACATTTCAAATAGTAATCAGTCATTCTTTGATTAAACAGACTCATTGCCCATGCCAGTATATAAAAGTTTACCACCGTTTGGGCGACAGCTCAGCTTTCCTTTAAGTTGTTTTTGACTATTTAAAGATCGAGGTGACAGAAGGATCAGTCTAGGGTGACCCCCGCCCACGCCGTCAGAATAAACTCAAGGCCAGACTGAATAAGGAAAAGGCCATTTCACGAATTCGTCTGTATCCTCATTTGGTTTTGAAGCTGCGCCAGACAAGTAATGTATTTTCGAGATACATATAACTCTGGGGATAGCGGGTCTCAAACAGTTCTCAATGGTCTCATGTACCCGACTAGGATTTGTTAATTTTTCTGTTGTTTGCATTCTTTCTGGAAGTGTATAAATTTTAGTGTTTGGGTGTCGGCTTTTCGTGTAGGGAATGGGGAGGGTTTTTCAGTTTCAATAGCAGAATGTAACCCCAGTGGGATTTTAAGCCGGATTAAGTCGCTCTAACTACTATTCACGGGTGAGATGAATGACCGAGAGAACGATGTCTAGCTCACAAAAGCTCAGGCCGGTCTGGCTCGGCTGGTATCAAAGCAGCCCAGCGAGGCAATAACATGGCGTAATCAGCTGCCATGGTGGGGCGCTCTCGCCACGCTGATGGCGCAACATTCCAAATGTCAAGAGCTTCTTATAGGCACCTGTTGACTTGGCTCATCTCACTTCCTTGGCACTCACATATCCACAAGATGAGAACCCTTCTCTTCACCCTGACCAGCTATGAGTCAGACTATTCCCCTTAATAGACCGGCACCCCGGAAAGCTCTGTAATTTGATGTATAAGGGTAAAGAGGTATAAGCATACACCCACACACGATTCTGGACTGATTCATGGTACGATTTCAAAAGCTACAGCGTTAGTCTTATGGCAAAAGTCAGATCCACACGCGATCATGCAGATTCTCATAAATCACGTGTTTTCAGGCATTCCCCCCTCCCCTTCCTACGTATACGTAGTGGCCGCCATACACCCCAGCAAAACCCTGGTCCGATGTAATGCCAATAGCTCAAATGTTATGTGTATACCAGTAACTTAAGGCAGTACTTAAAGAAGATCCAAGTGATCATCCAGACACCCAGAAATTACATGTAAGCCTGTCTGAATTTGAGCCTATTTCTTTTAAAATGAAATCTGAGGACAAACAAGCGGTGGATGTAAACAAACACATTATCTGAAAACATTATCATTTGGATATTTTACATCAGATGGGTAAAAACATGAAGTATGAAGACGAAATAAGAAATGTCTGTAACAGTTTAAGTGCTAGCAGCACTTATTACTGTATATTTTTTGTTTTACCCCTGCCTGCCACTAATCGGATAGAACCTCTCCGCATGCAAGTCGAGTATAAGAAACATTGCATCACAACGACTGGCAAATGCGCAGTGATAACAAGATAATATGATGCGCATTTTCATTCTGTATCTTTATAATATAATTTAACAAACTACTTTATCCCTAGATAGGAATTCTCTTTCTTGGATGGAGAGCGAGATAACAGACCCTCAGAGGAAGATATCCCCTTCAAGCAGGTGTTTCGGCCCTTTGTCCTCTTGATATTCTGAGTGGCTGGGCCAAACTTGGGTCATAAACCCCAAGTGTCCTTTTGTTGACTTTTTTTTTTTTTGCATCGGGAAGGATTTGAACCTGCAGCCTCCAGTTTTTGAAAGCGTTGCTGAATATCCTCTCTGCCACCACAAAGCCACTGTGAAATTTTATTCTGGAAGCACCGTGAAACATAAGGCATTTTCCTTTCGGAATCTACAACCTCTTTCGTCTTCTCTCTCACTTATTCTCTTTTCGACACTGTATTTCTCCTTATTAATCGCTCGGTAGCCGTCGCCTGGTCAAAAATCAAAGTCTGGCAAGATACATTTGTTTTTAAAACTCGAGAACTGAAACGTGGATTTTCGAACATTTCAGTTGGTGACAACAAATTACCCGAATGATTATCATCCTTTCCAAGAGAAAGTCACTTCGTTTTTTTGCCCAGAAGATGGCGGATGGATTGGTTTGAGCTACCTGATTTTTTAAAAAGGTTTTGAGATTCTTTTTTTGGTGGCACTTTTTGGAGACTTTTGTAATAGTGTTACTGGATATGGCACAGTCCACCATGAAGTCCAAAGGGGATGAAAAATAGAATGTAAAGATAAAGAAAAAAAACCCAACTGTTCAGCCATTTCTTGCTACAGTAGACACCGGAGTTGCACTTTCTCTTCATCCGCAATCGTTCAGAGCAAAGACCAACACTGGTGGCCCAATTCAATGCCAGAGAAACAATTTCGCGGAAATGCTGATTGCTATTACAAGAGCTTGAGATCTTTCCTCTTCAGTGAGTAGAAAAAAAAATCGTAAAAGGCATCCTACTTTGATTTTGCAAACTGAATCTTACGTTTGAGATTTACTTCCATATGGAGGATTGGATTTGATAAGGTTAATGAAAAACGTCATCTATTTTAACCATTTTCCTGCCGCTTGCTTTGCCCCCAAAGTCAGTGATAACTACATAAATTTGATCAGCATTTTTATTTGTGCAAGCACAGCGACATCATACGCTGCTAGTTGTTGCAGACGCTCATATAGATAATTGAAGAAAATTTTTTTCCAAAAACTCTATAGAGGCATTGTCGTTGAAAAATGAATTTACTCAAGGATATGATTCTTGTTCAGTTCACATAAACCAAAACTGAGGTTGATATTTTAATTTACTTATGAGTTTTGACATTTTCAAGGAAATAAAAATTCAACAGGGAAGAGCAATTGCTCTTACATTAGTTTCTATTATTTGGAAAACTTTCAGAGTCCCCATACTGAGTTTTGGAAAACCACTCTTTTAGTTTCCTTCATTTGGAAAACTTTTCGAGTCCCTATACTGAGTTTTAGAAAACCGCTCTTTAAATATTGATGAAGGAATCGGTGCAATAAGTTCCCAGAAGTTCCTTACGTATTAATCCCCATCTCTTTCTATACCGGGCTATATTGACACTGTCTGGTGAACGCATCAAGAACTCTCCTGACAAGAAAAGCCAAATTCCAGGACAAGAGTTCCTCATGCGTTCACCAGACACCAATTATTTGTTCCTGTCTATGAATATAATTGAACTGTCTGCCACTTTGAGAACTCCTGGGATGCACTTTAACACTTTTAAAAAAAAATTACTGAGTCCTTCTGTAAGTTTGTTGGCCCAAAAAGGGGCATGGTGTGATAGGAGGAGTGTGAAGTCTTTTATATAATTTAGCAAAGTTCATCAACATACATCAAATGTGTTAATGCTGATGGCCACGCCGAATAAAAAAAAAATAATAAAAAATTAATTGGCAGAAATGTGAGAAAGACACGTGCAAGTAACACATTTCCAATAAGAAAGCATGTCCAGTTTGGCTTTTCATTAAGGGGTGTGAAAACCAATCTGGCAAACAGCTAAAAATTAATGACGCTGAACATTGATTTGTTATCATATTTCAAGGCTAGAAAGGAGACGTTTTTGCTTGCATGCTGAGAATATGATTGATTCAGTTTTATCTCAATTTCATCGAAGTACTGGGAAAAGTTGCGTTTAAGCAGCACATGCAATCAAGTGGTGCTCATTATCTTTGAACTCCCCATACAAATGCTTATTTTCTGAGAAATGTTGTGTTTGATCCAACAAAGTGCTTTTAAGCGGATTGCCATTATGCCGGGCCATTTGTGGTATGATCACATGATAGATGCTGCACAGCTGTCTGTTATTTTAATCATCGCATATCGCTAACTGCATTTTTCACAGCAATATTCACATTCGATCGATCGAACTATTCACGCCACACGTGCTTTACCATACTATCTGACCTCGGGCGCTCACACTTTTTTGTTCTGGAAATGTTCTCACGTCAGCTTTTTTTTGACGCCCGCAAAATTCTCGTCACGTTGACATTTTTCACAAGTCTAAGTGTTTTACTGACGGAACGAAACATTTACATAGCAGTAAATATGGTGTCATTGATTAATTCTGAAACAGAAAAAAAAAATATTAACACCATAATTAGTCTCGTCTTTTGACTGCATTCTCACTGAGGTGATGTCCTGATTCGATGATGAAAATTACTCCACGAGTAAATCGCCGCAAAAAAAAAAAACACCACTGTCCTAAAAAATCACTTAAGGATTTACTACAGTATTTTAATCCCGGGCGGCGGAATGACAAATTTTAATATGAAAGGAAAAAAAAATCTTCGCTGTTAATAAATACTAGAACTAAACTCTAACTGTTAGAATTTCACCGAAATAACATGACACGAATTTACACAGTGCAACAAAGACCAAAAAAAACAAAAAAAGATAAAATATTAGTGTCATCAATGTCATGTAAGTTGGTCTTTTTTTTTTTTGGTCTTTTATTTTCAATTTAGCTCGATACCATTTCTAGCCCGACTGCGTGTCAAGAAGCAGAGAAATATTTAATATTATCATCCTTTGTATTCTGTAAGAATTTTAAAGCATTTCAGAACAAGTTTCATATTTCCTTCATTATTTCTCAGACTCAGGAGTCTTTAAAATCATATCCCTGTTTTGGGCATTCCATAACCCGTGTCGGTAAAAAAAGCAGACTTAAACAAGGAAACTAAATCAGTGGCGCACTTGTTCTAATACACATGTAAGCTTACTAGGTGTAATCTACCAGTCAAATGTTGCCTGTACTTGTGTACTGCTATGAAGTCGTAAAAAGAGATATACTGAACTTTACCGATATCCATTTACTACTTGTATTAGGTGTCTTCTTCTGTTACTGTCACTTTAATTTAATTTCAGAGGGGTTGGTGCTGTACCAAAACAAAACAAAATAAAACAAAATAAAATAAAACAAAACAAAACAGAACAAAACAGAACAAAACAAAATAAAACAAAACAAAACAAAAGTTTTACGACAGTTTATCATGCACTTATTTCTCTATGTAATTTTGATTTTACATGTAACTCGTTCTTGACGTTCATCAGGCAGAGAAATTCTTTGTGGGCTGTAACAAACAAACAAACAAACAAACAAACAAACAAACAAACAAACAACAGGTATCAAAAGAGTCTCACACACAGTTATGTCTCTGTGTGATTTTTATTCTCCATAGAACTCAAGCTTGATGTTCATCACTTAGGGACATTAATTTTGGGTTGTGTAGAAGTCTCACAACATCCAGCTGAACAAGGATTAACAACAACGACAAAAAAAGAGGCTCTAGAACAATCGAAAACACACTTACCTCTCTTTGTGATTTTGATTCTGCATATAAACTTATCCTTCATGTTCATCACCTAGGAACATTAATTTTGGTTTGTGTAGAAGTCTCAGAACATCCAGCTAGAACAAGGATTAACAACAACGAAAAAAAAAAGGCTTTAGAACAATCTAAGATAGACCTAGCTCTCTTTGTGATCTTGATTCTGCATTATGAACGCATCCTTGATGTTCATCACTTAGGGATATTAATTTTGGGTTATGTAGAAGTCTCTCCAACATTCAGCTAAATCAAAGATTAAAAACAAAAACAAAAAGTTTTGTGTTCTTTTTAACGGCAACACACTTAACCTCTCTTTGTGATTTTGATTCTGCATATAAAATCATCCATGATGTTCATCACTTAGGGATAGTAATTTTGGGTTGTGTAGAAATCTCCGAGCATCCAAAGATTAACAATGAAAAAAAAACAACAACATAGGTTTTACAACAGTCTGAGATACACTTACCTCTCTTTATGATCTTGATTCTGCGTATAACTCATCCTTTGTGTTTATCATACAGGAACATTATTTTGGAGTCGTTTAAAAGTCTGTGAACATGACAGGTGCTCTAAGGGACTACAAATATCACCGAATAACCAACCAATCATTGATTCAGCATATTTGTCTTCCTTTCTCATTAATGGGTATATTAATCTTTTTGCCGCTGGGAGCAGCCATTTTCCAAGATACACCCGCATTCCCCAGGAGTGAAGCTCCTCCCCCTCGCTCTTGTAGGGATAGTATATGGTTATTATACACTAAGCCAATTAAATGCCACTTGGGACAATATACTGCAAAGAGACAAATTATGAACTCACTGAAATTTGAATATAGACGACTTGTTGCGAATAAAGCTAAAGCCACACCTCTCCCTTTTCTCCTCCCACTTTCTTTCTGTCGGTTTCTCTCTCTTCGAGGTCATTTGGGTGGTAAAGTAAGTCTAGAGAGTTTTGTTTTTTTTTTGGACACGTGGTCTATGCTCATGTCAACTTTCCTCTTCCTCTAATCATCATTTCTCCCTTTCCCATTTCTCTGATACGCACAAAAAAGGACTGTAGCACTCAAGGGACAGATGAAATTATGAGTAATTTGCGAATTAAGCGTAGGAGGAGAAGAGTTATGACCCCTGACTGAACAGCGTCAGACAGAAACCTACAAATAGTTCAGAAATACCCTGTCGTTCTCCTAACCCTCATTCCTAATCTCCTTTCTGATCAGCCCACGAAATGAGATGGGAGTCGTGCGCTATTTTGATGTCTAAACCCCAAACTACCTTCTCCACATCCTGTCTGTCTCCCTCCCCCACCGCAAAATAAACCTTCTAGTTGAGAAGCAGACTAATGGAAAATAGAAAGATGATTTTCCGATCAAGAAAGCGCAATGATGAGACCTCGTCACTCAAGAGTTCAGCACTCCAAACTACCGGACGGTCTAAATTTACCAACATTACAGGTCTTAGCCAAAGTCAGCATACTATTATTTCAAATTGTTGTGCTATACATCATCTGGTTGACGTACCACTTCCTCAGTGCACATCATTTTCTTAAAAGTGCACTTCCCAGTTGAAGGCTTGGAAGCCAAATCCGTCTAAGAAAGGACCCCTAAATTCCAAAGCCCCTAAAATATTCAAGATTACAGGCCGTGAACAGAGCTGGGCAACATATGATAATTTCTAAATTGCTCAGTGGACGCCATCTAGTCTATGTGTCAGTTTTCCAGAACAGAATTATTCCATAAACAGTGTTCAAACAAATGTGGCGGATAATAATATATTTGTCTCTTCCCCCCCCCCCCCCCCCCCCCCCCCNCCATCTCTCCCCCCGAGAAAAAAAAACAACAACACCGTTCCCAAACAAAATGTTTTCAAGCGTACTTCCATTCGATTCTGAGCAAATTTCACCGCTTAATTATTCCATCAATGCACCACAGTGCGTTGGTGTTTTTAAAAGATTTGATACAATTTTGTAAATTTCGCATCCAACATTTTAAAACATCCCATTTTCATGAGTCTAATGTGTGGGCAGTAATAGTCTGGCGGTCAGCGCCGATCGGCACATGGACATCCCCAAGCGGTTCTATGCAAGCCTATTGCGTAAGAAGGTCCGAAGGCATCAACAATAGTTTCAACAAGATGGAGCCACCGCCCACAGGGCGAATGTGGTATTGCCCTGGTCAAGACTGAAGTTCGACAGGTCCAGCACGACGTTTTAAAGTGGAAAACGCGTCACTTTCACCATAATTCAGTCCTTTGGATTTTTCATTGTGGAACTATCCGAAAGATCATCATTCTGAAAACCACCCGATAATCATCAAAGAGTTCAAAACTGCAGCTGCGGAGAAGTTCACCAACTTCCCCCAGAGATGTGCGTCAAATATTATGACAATTCTCAGAGGAGGCTTAGGCTACTATATATTTGGTTCGGAAAGGTGGGGCATCCTACACCTTACATTAAAACTAAATATGATTCTGTCCAACGACACAAAAGATTTTGAAAAATCTATAATAAATTTATTGTAAATAAATAATAATAATAATAAATAGTAATAAATAATAAATAAATAAATAAATAAATAAATAAATAAATAAATAAATAAATAAATAAATAAATAAATAAATAAATGTATTATAAATAGTCGACGTTTCATGTTTAACACTTTTTCAGGACTGCCAATGCAAATTTAAGGCGTACAAAGAAAGGCAAGTGAATACATGTCTGAGAGCCAGAAATAGAAATAATAATATAACAATTTCCATCACCATCACACACACATCCTATACCTTACATAATAATGAAGTGGCTATTCTGTATTCAATTAACACGCCAAGCGTCCCAAGACACTATTATTATATAATATGGAAACTTTTTACTTTTCCTGATGTTTTCTTTGACACCTTCCTTAATGGAGGCTTCTTGTTTTCCTTGCTGAGTATGCTGAATGATACAGGCAATTAAAGCATCACATTTCTCCGAATATCTGTTCGTTCCGTTAAGACCGTATCCGGCTCAAAATAAGCATAGCAATGGCGCCTCACAGAACCAATATTATTCCAGATGGTCCATTCTAGGAAGAACTGTCATGTCTGTCAGTTACACTCCAGCGACGAACTAATACGAAGTTTTGCTGACACTGAAAACAGTTTCACGTCACAGTTAATACAGTAAAATCTTGATAACACATCCATCCTTCGGGCTGGGCGATAGAAGGAGAATTATCAAAAGGTTGTGTTATCCAGAGTGCTTTGTATAATAAAGTAAACAATTGGAACTTTTGGATGGAGGTGCACTGAAGATGGGATTGCGTGAAGCATGGTTGTGTTAACAGAGTTCTACTGGACTACAGTGGTCCACTTTCCACATAGTAAACCTATAGCTTTGTTATCAGGCTAAATGACTAGACCGCTTCTATGGAATAGCCCAGTGGCCTATGTGTATACAACGCGCCGTATCATTCCACCCTTGGGCGCCCTGAAGTGAATAAGCACGCCAAAGTTCTTTATCTGACTCAAACTCCCACGACATTCTGAATCTTTGCCAACACGGTGCACCAGTGGGTCCCTTCCTATTTTTAGAATCATGGATTACAAACATGTTATTCACAGCCTTTGACCGGACATCCGGGCCACCTGCGACACCCGGAAATGAAATTTAGTGATCCGTCTTTGCGTTTGATCTTTATCGTCATGCCGTAGCTTTTTAAGCGCCTTGTCTTGTGGGACCCCGGGTCGGGTATGGCCACATAATTCACCATTTACACTGCATCTGATCTCTCCCTTGGAATGCAAGGGTGCTGTTGCTCTCTCAGTAGCGTAGATACGGGAGCATAGGGTCCATGCCCTCGACAAAAAAAAAAATAAATATATATATATTGTGCACTCCCTCCTCCTCCTTCACTCGACCAAAGAGCACTTCCTGTTTATCATTAAGTATGATGGAGTCTTGGGAAAAAAATAATGCCGCAAAAAGCCTCCTTATGGTGGGAAAATGACACAGAGATCATACATTTTTGAGATGCACCGAGCCTTTTTGGCTCCTTGCGAGGTGTGGTGCCGTTATGTATTTTTCTTCCATTTGCCCCAAGTTCATTCCAAGCCTAGCAAAGAGCTAACTTGTAATGTCCATTTGGTTCTTTTCACATCATCTCATCGCGCCACAAGTGTCTCTCTCGGCATCCATGTGGTCTTCACAAACATGTACCCGCTTCCAAAGAGCGACACCCTGGCTACGCCGCTGGCAACTGCACTGTCGGCTCAATAAATCACTACTCCATTTTTTTCTCTTCTTTCTTACTTCAAAGAAATGGTTATTCCCGGCTCAGATCAAACATTTTATGGTATGATCATATCATTTTTGGGGGGCTAGTGAGATTGAATCGAACTACTCGCCTTTATTGTTGCAGAGATAAATTTCCGATAGCGTCTTTTTCCCCTTTTGTGTTTACTTTTTTTTTTTCTAATCTTGCGAAGCCCGGCGAGAAGGCGGGTTTACATTTACAATAGATTTTTATCAATCCAATATAATATAAGACCGCTGTAACATGAATGGATGGAGCGCTATGGTGGGGGAATATTTTTCATACCGTTAATGCAGAACCACCTCAGAAATGATGGGAGATACAAGAGATTGTGGACACAATTTTGTCCGACGTAAATGTCCAAAGTGCGCAGACGGATGTGAGCGTGGGTGGAAGCTGGCGTGGGTGGAAGTCAATGGTTTAATAGAGCCCCAAGTGAACAAGATGAACACAGGGCTATAATTTTGGAGATGGGCAGCAGTAATTCACGTCTTCGGCAGGACAAGAGAAATCATCCCCAAGTGTTCACATTTTTGCCCTCAGCGTGGGTGTAATTTGAGCTCTCAATAAAGCGTGTCAATAAAACTTGATACTCAGCAATGCCAATGTCCAAACACAGCAAGAAGGACGAGAAAAAAAAGACATGAGGACAGACCACTTCATTAATTACAGCACTAACGAGTTAACATTATTCATTTTCTCACTGTATGCGTAGGCTCAACACATTATATTCCGATTAATCCTAATCCGCTTTATAGCAGGACGTTTCAGGCAGCATAATAATATAATATAGTGTAATGTTGACCGCCCTCATACCGTCAAGCACAGCACGGTCTGGGCAAGCGTAATAAAACTTGTTAAACTTTAAAAAAAAACTTGTGAAACTTGTTCTATGTATTAAAAAACCACTGGGTAATCGCACTGCTTGTCAAATGCAACTTTTGCCATGCTCAGAAGGGTTGCAATTAAACGGAGTAGCCTTTATAGTCCTACGTTATATGGGGACTTGAATGGTAGAATGTTGTTATATATGAACAGGTACAAACTAGTGGAGCGGGCGAATTCTAGCAGTGGACTAATAGCGTACTATGAATTTGCGCAACTGAGATACATGAATCAGTTAAGTATCATTAAATTTGTCTTCTTGTCATGCCACAGTGACAATTAATGAAGGGCACACACATTTCATTAGGGTGTTTAATGTGGTTGAACTTCGCTTTTTAATTAAAGGAAGTGGGTGACGATGATGAACTAAAGGCGCCTGAGTTTCTTGGCTTATATGGGTTATTTGTGTGGCGAATTGGCCTCCTTGCACCCGAAGCAAACTGTATGTGCTCAGCTTCCCAACCAAGGATCCAGCGAAGAGTTCTGTTGTTTGTTTGTTTTACAAGACTCCATCGATATCTCAAGCTAATGGGCCTGAAGAAAATAGCCGTGGTCAAATCGAAAGCAAAGCTTTGTGAGGCATTTTATGTGATACTTAGATAAGATAGATCTTGTAGCATAAACTTTGAAATCCCAGATTGTTTATTTATGGCATCTGGCTTCTTGTATTCCTGTACATTTTTTTTCAAAGGTCAAAATGTAAGCAGGCCATTTTGCCTGTTTTGCTCCGTTAGCAAATAAAAATCAATCAATCAATCAATCAATCAATCAATCAATCAATCAATCAATCAATCAATGACAAATTTCATATTCGCAGGTGCTATTTTCACATTCATACTCGGCACACCATTATTCAATACAAACAGGCCGACTACAAGTTTCATTATCAACTTACAGTCTTGATATTAATGGATTTTTGGAAGTCCTTGGATGAAACAACAACTCCATGGGTCTATAAAAACTGCCAAATAACCAACAATCATAATCAGCTTTAACCCTTGTGATGCTTTGGTAGAAACAGTTCTTATCTTCACTCCACTACTCTGGGCGTGACGGTAGAATTAACTCTTATGTGAACGCCAACTGTGTGATGCGGCGGTCGAATTTTGCAGTCTGGTGATAGCTGGTCGGCCGGCAGACAACACGCGGAATGGTTATTATCCGTGACAGTGGGTCACGCAGCCAGCAGGAGGCTGGATCCTAGGCGCCTTGTGCTACTATTAGTTTGTTTCACGAAAAAAAAAAAAGCGGCATTTTTTCGTAATAACTTTAGTATTTATCAGCCGATTTTAACGAAAATTTGTATGTCGCAGTTTAACAAGTAGTCTTAATGGCAATTTTTTTTTCCAGGTCGATCAGTACAGTTTCAACTATTTTTTTTTTCTTTGTTATGAATATTAATGTGTGTGCATAGAGTTTACAGTTTTACACTAACGAGACTATACTATTTCATATCTAAGTGATATACATCATTTCTCGCTATGCTGTAAAATGTCTGTCATTTTAGTCACAAGGAATGGAACTTAGATACCCATTTTGTAACGACTAAATGATGTTACAAACATTGGATAGAACCCAATTTTTAAAAATTCTATTAAGACTACTTAGTGTCACCTCACATGCAATTTTTTTTTAAATTCGTCAAGAAACAAATGTAGTATTGCCAAAAAACTCTGTTGTTTTTTTTTCGTGAAACGATTTAATCAAGCTGCCACCTTAAAAGCATATGACCCATTTCTTACTATTATTCGCCTTTCTGAGTATACTATTCTGAACGCAGATAGAATTTATCTGTACAACCAGACTGGCCTATTCATGGTGAAAAGTGTGATGATGATGATGATGATGATGATGATGATGATGATGATGATGATGATTTGGAACACATTAAACAAATTTTAAAGTTTTTTCCAAACCAACGAAGGATTAAGAAATAGGCTTTAATACTTAAAATTCTAAATGGACTTACAGAATGATATGAAATAATTACAAATTTTCGAATCAAAGAAGTGATTCTTCATCAGGTGAAATATGATGATGATAACAATACTAATTTCTATTGTTAGAAGAATGTCTACTGAAGAAGACTTCTACCGAAATGTTTAGAACTGGAGGTTAGCATGCTTTACTTTCTTTTTAAAATTTCAGTAAAAGTACATCAGGTTGAAGTAATGTTTCAGAATAATTATTCGCTTATTTTACAATGATGATATCGGTAGAGATGATGATGATGATAATGCGAGATGGACGTACTGGGAGAGATAACCTATTACACACTGATGGTTGGCATTTTGTTAGTGAGATAATCAGGGAAATACTGAGAGTTCCTAATTGCATCCAGTCTACACATATCGTCATACTCCTTCCACATTCGTCTACATCTTTATTTTCAGAAGGGTTTGACATTGCTTTCACAACCCACATCTCCCACTCAATTGTTTTTAAATTATCAATAAAAACGTAAAGTTTTGTTTTGATGTTGTATTTCCCACATCTATCTCATTATTTTGCTTGGGCAACGAATTCAGAATGCTGGATTTCTCAAAATCTCAAAAAATGACTTAGGCAAATGTGGAAAGAGCATGACGGTATATCATTCCCTTTCACCACTTACAAGAGTTCCCCCAACGATGAGGACTTTCCCAGCAGCTCACATCGAGCACTGTGCTTAAATCAACTTCTATTACAAATAGGGAGCTGAAAAGCGGATTTAAGAGATAATACAAATGCTTTGAAAAGGTTAAAAAATGTAAGGGGTTTTATCAAAGATGAGAGCCCTGGACATATGGACACACCCACAGCACACAACCGATCTGGTACTCCTTGTCATTAGGCCACCTTGCCTTAGGGGACAGTAAATAATACCAAATCAGTCACTCTATCAGAAATTTTGCCGAAACTGAAAAATCATCCCCAATAATATGCAGTGGTGTTCATGATGTGTGACCCATTCTGCACTGCTTGTCTCAAAGAGCCTGTTAATGTAGCACGAACTGCCCTGAGGGTACCTTAACATTAAATTTATTTAGAGAGCTTTTCATTTTAAATTAGAATCTCTCACAGACCGTCTAGTGCATATCATGGCATTTGATGGTGTTACGGGTATATTATATGATACGAACTATTGATGTCTACATCTGATTCCAGTTTCCAACGTGCAATATGATCGTAACACAAGGAGATGACATGCGCGCACGTCTATGGTCGCCTATTTCTGCCAAAAAGGTCCGTAAGATACTCGAATTTGATAATGAAAGCTCTCGTTTATGCAGTAATGATCGCATGGAATCCGAGACTGCTTTTGCCATGAAATTATGAAATTGATAATGTCCTCTGCAGGGCCAAAGCATAGGCCATTCTTTCAGGAAAGTTTGTCCTTTTTTACTCCCAGATACAAGATAATCCACGAACTCCATTGTTTAAGAAAAGTGGTGATGTCAAGACACTTTGCACTTGCAGTGCAAACGCCCCCTTCCTACCCGCTTACCCTTTTTATACTAAGCATATTCCGTGGCGAAGACAGGTTTTTTTTTCACTGAGGGTCAACTAATAATGGTTTGCTGCCTCCAGCGGCTGTAAGACATAGTTCTAGGAGAACCATCTCTCTTGTGCCGAGTATTCAGTACAGTAATCGATATGGTACCTGGCTACTGATGACTGACCCCTGACCACAGGTAACTCTCCCTAACCCTAATACCAATCCAGCAGTTGTCTGGTTCGATACCCCAAAACATGAGAACAATGTAATCGAGCTCGACCCGCTGGAGAATGCGTAAGAGAGGTCGGGATTTGTGCTCTACGCTTCAGTATTGCCACTCGTAAGGATTTTCCCTTGTGGTGGGGGTAAAATGGCTTTTACGAAATGCCATTTTTCCCTACGCGGAGGAAAGTCGCATTTGGGGAAAATCGTGAAATGTAGGGTAAAGTGGGTAAAATGCTTGTTGTTTTTTTTTCTTTATGACAGTAAAATTGTAGGATTTTTTTCCATTAAATATTATTCAACAGCATGCCTACTGAATGTAGGAGAAAATCACTCTCGTTTTGGGGGAAAAGCACATGACCAGAGTGGCAACATGCCTCAGTCCACCCGACGACACAGGACAACAGTTCGTGGTAATGGCAATCAACGCTTCTTCTTTTTTTTTCCTCGGGCTCAGGGAAGGAGGTGGGGGAGGATTCTCCTGGTGCTCTACCCCCCTTGAACCTACACCCCTGCCCACAGACAGCCTAGCCTCATTCACTCATCTTTGTGCTCATTTACCAAAGCAGACTGATATTGACTCAGCGTCATGCGTGGGCGGACGATATCCGTGACTTATCAGGTGGTACTGGCGCTGTTCTCACAAAGCATGCTGATACTGTTCTCACGAATCATCACCCACGTCTTTGGAATCGTGCAAACAATCCGCCATGTTGGACAGGGCTTGTTTAGCAGAGGCATTGGTGCTGCTGGCGAGGTAGGAGGGAAGGGTAAAGGTCCCTAAGCCAGTGTTTATTTAGCTATCGAGCTATGAAGCTACTTTTTTTTTTTTTGATAGCTGAAAAAATACATACAGGAGAGAGACAGAGGGCGAGAGAGAGAGAGAGAGAGAGAGAGAGAGAGAGAGAGAGAGAGAGAGACAGACAGACAGACAGACAGACAGACAGAGACAGACACAGACAGACAGACAGACAGACAGAGACAGACAGACAGATAGACATACAGACAGACAAACAAACACACACATAGATGCAGAGAGAAAGACAGACACAGAAGAAATACACACGCAGCAGAGACAGAGACAGAGAGAAAGAGAGAGAGAGAGAGAGAGAGAGAGAGAGAGACAGAGAGAGAGAGAGAGAGACAGATTGAGAGAGGGAGAGATCATAAAAATGATCAAGTGAAAAATTGGAAAGATATTTTTTTATTGTGGAACTTTTTCAGTTCAGGAACGGTTTCATCAGAATTCACAGGTAATACACATTGCAAACATAGTTGTGAATAAGTGTTAGCATGCTATCTTCACACAAAATCCGGTTTTACCCTTATCACCACACCTAGATTTCTTACTGCTTTAAGATTAATTGTAGTTTATCGATTATCATATATGCATGAATAGACTCACGCCCATTTCTACGAATGAGATAAACATGGCATGGGGGCGAATTCACAGGGCAAACACGACATAACTGAGAATGGTACATAGCACAGACTTTTTCGGTCTGTAGCACAGATTATATCGTTACATACTCTATGGGCTGCAAGGCCCATTGTCAATGCGAATGAGACAGACAATGCGCTGGAGGCAATGGGATACTGAAAGCACCAAAATGCACAACAGATGAACGCAGCAAACGTCATGAAACAGTTGGACCGCGGTGCGTGATTTGAGTTACCCCATCCCGAAATCATGAAAGGTCATACAATTAAGAGATGTGGTATTTTGCCGAGTTTAGCCAACTAAAACACAGACAAAAAAAACCTCCTTTACTTGTCCTGAAAATCTGGGGCTCCTACGACCCACACCAATTGAGGAGTAGAATAAGAAGCTCAGTTTAGAGAGGAATCCAATAAGACACAAAGATATAGAGGGATGATTGACATACAGATACCGAAAAAGATACTTAGAATGGGATCTCTTACCATCGTAAGAATTATATTAGTACATCGGTACTAAATGCACCCTTCGTAGCGTTCAACATGTAGAATTAAAGTAATTCTTATAATGAAAAAGGATCCCATCGTTAATGCGCAAGTACTCCATTGGCATAATAAGTAAGTATTTGACTCGCTGCAAACCGACTGGAATGCCTACAAAGTGTGCCCCTTTCAACAATCGACATGCTGCTGCTCCGCCCCTGTCCAGTCCGATAATGGCGAACATTTGAGATGGGTTGCCTCATTGTCTGCTGATCGGTGCAAAGTGCTATATTCGGATCAAAACGTTATGATGGGCTTCAACCCTGAGAATTGTGAGGTGGGAAATGACAATCGTCAGAGAAGAGATAACAGGATGGACGGATGCGCAGGTCTACTGCACTCGTGATAACTGGTAAACGAAAAACGGCCCTGTTTGTCAAGGTCGTGAAGATATCAGGACCGTCCGTGTCCATGACGATATCAGGACCGTGCTTGCCTGTTGTCCCCACAACCCCCCCCCCCCCCCCCCNCCTCCGTGAAAAGGCTTGAGACTTTTTTTCCCTCTTGTACGTTACGCTCTTATAAGCCAAACGCGCCGATGACATAATTATCCTGTGAGCAATATTAATTCCCTTGCGTGTCTCTCTCTCTCTTCCGGGAGTATGCAGGGATAGGTAACTCTTCGCTCTAGAATGGCCACATGCATCAATCAGTTGAAAAAAATATTATACCTCCTATGTATCTTAAACTTACACTGAGTTTGGGGATAGGGAGATGGGAAACAGGAGAGGAAAGAGTGTTTTTGCTCTATACTGACCCAGTAGAGCGAAGATTTAACATTTGAAAATAGTTAATTTCCTGGTGTGTCTGTCTGATTTCCGGTGAGTAGTCATAGGTGGTTCTTATGCATAGATCATAGATAGGTCATAGATCAGCCAGTCTCATATTTCGCAGCTGCCTACGTTGTTGATCATTGCTAGGCTGCAGCTTGGTCTTCGAACAGAGAAACCAAGGAGACTAATAGACATGTTTATGCGCATATAAAATTGGCCACCTTTCATATCCCAGATATCTCCTTCTTCCAGATGAAACTTTTTACATCTTTCAGAATAAATTCTTTTTTTTTTTCATCTTTTACACTGTTTCATTGTTTAAAGAGCAGCGGGAACGCCATTAAGGTATTGTTCAAAAGGGCGAAGGCCAACAGACAGGTTTGATATTTCCACCTGACTTTATGAATGGGAACAAAGAAAAAAAGTGACAAGGTGCAAAATCCCGCTAATTCATAACAGGATGTGGAAGTTATTTTTTGAACCATATCGTCTGAGGTATTTTCAAAGAATGAAAAAAAAAATCCTTTTGGCTAAGGTTACATGAATCATTGTTGTTGTTTCTTTTTTCTAGGTCGAGAAACACGAAATCAAAGAATGTGAAGGATATAACTGAATCTGAACTTTTTTTGACTTTTTTATGGCGCAACACGGGCAGATGTTTTACCAAGGTAAAACTATAAATTTCATGTTGTTTCGGTTTACCTGGATGCCGCTATTTCCGGGGAACCATTCAGTAACATACCCTCCAGCGGCATGGAACAACTTGTTTGAGATCAGGATTTAGGGTTAAAGATTAAATATAAAGAAAAAAAAAGGCCGAAAGTTCGATTCCGACCATGCGCATACACCAAACTCCTTGAAAAAACTTATTCGTTTAGACTACATATTTCTTCTGCCATTCAGCTGAAAGGTGAGTACCTGGCTAATGGCATTGAAGCTATTACCAGAATGCAGGTGATCAAAATGTGAGAAAACAGCAGTGTCTTGGTAAGCTTCTTCCAGTCGGCTTAGACAGTCACTGAATTATTCATCCCGCTGGTGAAATAAATTATTATATGAAGTCGAATGAACGGAACTGCCTACAACCCTCATAATAATTCGTTGTTATTATTATTGTTACTTTTAGAATAATTAGAAAGTTTTATATCTTAGTATGGAATCTTTAAAATATGACTACTTTACCTAAAGCGCAAGGGAGTCCTGAGTTTGGCACTGTTTTGTGAAGAAATCAAAACGAAATTGGTCGTTCTTAGACGTAACGAAAGACTCAAATGCAGCTTTGATTGTGGGTTGCACTTGGAGATCAATTTTTATTCCTATCCTATCTATGATAAAATTAATTGTTCGAACTGGAAATAGGAGATCTTTGGTATATAATTTCCCGAAACCAGCACAGGATTTGGACATAAGCTGATCAAGCCAGAGTTTAGAGTCTAACAATCCACAAGGCCTTCACAAAATATCGGATGTTTTGTTCGTTTACTTTTAAACTCTTATTAACTCTTTGGATTTTACATAGTTTGACCAGTGTAGTATGAAAGTCATTGGTCGCCCTGAATGTCCGCCGAACAGTCAAAATCTAATTATCTGTAGCCAGGTTGCATTCAGAAGTTTTGAGTGACCGGACCATCGAGAATGTATGTCTGCATATCATAATTTTTAAGAGATTAGTAGAGAGTGTCTCTATAGGAAGGAGTGTCCGACCACTTCTTCCTTTTCAGGGACGAGTAGGACACACCCTAGTTGAAGTTGGCCGGGTAGGACACTCAGTCCTAGATTATCATGTTCATTCACTTCAGGTGGACTCTCATTCCTTCTACCTCGCTATAACAGCCAGCGGTCACTACAGCTTTCCCTAGCCTTGAGAACCTATTATTTTCTTTAAATCAAACAAGGGGTCTTTAAGCTTTATAGTGTACTGAAGCCTAGGGCTATACCAAGTCTAAATCCAACACAGCAAAGATTGTACAGAGTACATGTATATTTTGGATAGGTGGTTTGTGAGTCGCACTCAGAAACTGAAGAATATCAAGTCTAAGATTTGTGTGTGTGAGACGTAGACAGGGTGATTCACGCTGTAGTGTCCTTGAGAAAAAGACACTTCACTTTCATTTCCTCACTCGACTCAGGTGTAAATGAGTACCTGGCTTTAGAGCTAGGGGGACCAGGGCGCTGCACCGCTAGCGACCAGCAATGACTTTGTTGTGAATTTTATTTGTAATGTTATGTATTTACATGTATGATGAGTATTGTTCTGTGAGTGTATTATGAATGTGATGTATTACATTGTAAATCAACTTCCCGACGGAATACATAAAAGTCAGATTTTCATTTTTTTTTTCATTTTCATTATGTCAGTTTGAAACGGTTGAGACACTACGCCACAACAGAAATGCAAGAATTCATTGGATAACAATGTATTGGTTTTGCCAACTGATCACAAACAATTAGATAAAATCATACCGGAATAATGCGTTATTATGACAGAGAATGTTATGTGGACAATTGCCCAAACTGAATATTTATCAGGAAAGACACTCCTCTTTCCAGGAATTTCCTTTCCACCTGCTGTGCAAGATCCAGATTATGGACGTAGTTTTGCTTTCTAGAGTCATTGCCTCTCGTTGCAATTGTACAAAATACTGGGATGTCTCTCATCGCCACAACTGTCAAGGAAGCAGCTTTATTACATCGTCATTGATCTAATTTTCTTCTATTTTTCACTTTTCGATAGCTGGAAATATAGTAATCTATTTATCTTTCGCCCAGCATAGTGGGAGCGGCAGGAAAGTAGCACCCCTAGGCGTGGCATTATCGTAATGTAGATAACTGAATATTACGTTGGCGTAGAAAACTGGTTGAGGGGGAGTACAGGCACCATCTGTTAACATAGTGGTAGATGTGTGTCTTCCTTATCCTTTAAAAAAACATGTATTGATGCTGTGGGAAACGTCTTCTGATTTCATTCATAGCCATGACAATCAAGTATGGTACAGGCCTTTTGTTGACTCTGTTAACTGAGGAGAACAGCAGCAATTGACATTTAAAATCCTCAGTTCTCGCGAAAAATAGATAAAGGGCTCTTAGATAATGTTGTTGATATGACCCATACCCTCCCACCTTCCCTTCCCCCCTCCCTCCCCCCNNNNCATGGACCAATCAGTTTCAGGGGGTCAAGACGACCTGTTTGGTAAGAAGAATTTCTTCCTCTGAAGAATCTCAATTACTTTGCTGTCCGAACTCAGATTTGCTTTCCGAAAGAAAACGAAAATGGTGAAAGTTCGGACACCCTATCCACTATCTGTGCTTCCACCCAGTCACATTATTCAGGCCAAAAAAATGGAGTTACACTGCGCTTCCAAATCATTTGTCATCCTATATTTGCATTGATTTTAAAAGAACTGCCGTTTTTCTCTTTAAATCTGCCTCAACAGTGCGTCACAAAACCGTAAAGAGAACAGAGCTTCAACTAAGTAAAAACGCAAGGGAGGTCAGTGTTACCCCCACAAAAAATCCGAAATGTCTCCAGTGGCCATATTCATAATCCATTACGTTAATTAATGTATTGCATTAACTACAGTGAACACTTTTAATGTTTTGGGAGTTTCCCGTGGTTACCGCATTGCGTTAACTAACATAGGGATTATGCATGCGGCCACAGATCTAATGTTCTTTTGACTAGTAATGTTCTTATGACTGGTTATGAAGTTGTATCAGCTCATTCTTTCTTTAAGTTTTCAGCCTTTATTATATAAAGCCAGTCGATCAGAACGTTTCGCAAATGGCTCATATATATATATTATATACTGACTCTGAATGGATTTATGGCACCACTGATGTTAAGTTGCGGCCAGTTTTCGCTAACATCTACGTCGGAACTACAAATTCACTGTGATGGCGTTAAATCCCTTCTTGTCTAAATTTTTAAGAATCTCCCTGCACATTTTAAGTATATGTCTACAAATTTGTGAGCACTCTAGGTATGAAGATGCCAATGTTTTGTTCACTGTTGGCTATATAAGCTTTAATACCTCTCACTAACTTATCCAGGAGCCTCATGCCAAAATACTTTCCAAACATGTTGTTTAGCTGTTCCTCCAAATTTTGAACAAAGAAAAATACTCCTAAACCAATTAGATTTTGAGAACTTAGGCAGTGAAGCAGGTTACCTAATATTTTAGGCATTTTCACACAGCGAACAGGGTAATCTTATCCCCCTAGCAACAACCACAAAGTTTATACCTGAGTAGATAAACCTCACCTATTCTGAGTCTACATATGTATTTGCATCTACCTAAGCCTTTAAAATTCAAATTCAATCCCTTTCCCCCCTCCCCATGGCCAATTTTCTGATTTTATAGGGTATGTTTAAAATGGCATATTTTTATGCCAAGTGCTGTTGGCATCTTTATACATCGAGTCCTCTTCATGTACAACTTGTTTTTCTGTTTGATTCCTTTGCTTGACGCTACGCCCACTACTCTTATCGTGATGCATCGATATAAATAATATCTCCTCACTTATCACCTGAAGCATACCCGGATATGGAGCGTTAAGTCCATCCTATTCGCTTTCAGATGAGAACTAACGAGAGCACTCAATGCCCTCTCTCTTGTCTAGACAAGCAAATGACAAATTGCTAAAGAAAAAACTACATTTATCTGCCACGGTGAGTTTGATTCATTTTCGTCCGGCTATTGGCCCCAAGTTTGACGAATGTGACGTCGTTTCTTGACATAATATGTGACGTCTTTCAGCAAAACATATCTGGAGGAACGATGTCTGCTATAGACGTTTTTTTTTTTCTGTTTCCTCTTGAACCTAAGTTTCGAAAGCCTCCCATGCTGGTTTTTATCTATTGGGATTTTATGTGTGTTATAGTCCCTTAGAGCTTTTGCCCTATTCGCAGATTTCCAAAATCTCCAAAATTAATTTCTCTAGAAGAAGAGCATCAGAAACAAGACATTATTATTTTGTGTTTTTTAGGATGAGTTTGTGAGTAACTGTGAAGAAAATCAGAAGCGGAAGTACAACACTACTTCAGTTTCCTAGCTACACTGGCTGAGTAATTTCGATACTCTTTGTCAATAGCAGTGAGGCCTTCCCAAATTATTCAAGTTCCGAAGTTTTGCCTCGTTANTAGGATTAAAGTAATTTCCCTAGTAATGTGAAATGTCGCAAAACCTATACCACTTCTCGTAAACCATTTGTTAATGTGAGCATCAAAGAACGATTTGAACACATTTTTTTTTATTAGAAAAGGAGGGCGATGAGGAGGGAGGTCCTATGTCCAGCGATAAATGACGTGAGTCATTGCCTGACGTCACTTCCGTGTAAAGAAGATGGCGTTGAATTAGGGCAAATAGATTCTCTCCGAATTTGGGTCAGAACCCGCGGGGACAATAAAACAGAGAAAATACGGCAACAGTTTTGTCAAAACACAGCAACATTTTTGTACCGAACAGCGTCCAAGTTTACGCAGTAATTCTGTCTACTAAGATCTAATTCACATGTACTTTTGTTTAACCAAACGAGAGGCGTTAAAATGCTATAAGATCGAAGTGTTAGGTTGACAGTGGAAGGGCAAACTGTGGAGTGATGGAATAGCTCCATAACAATCATTATTCAGACAGGCAAAATGTAAAAGGATCGGCTGTAGGCCCACCCATTTCGGATTTTCCACCAGTACCAGTCCTTTTTTTTTTTTATAGTTTACAGAAATATGAGCATTATGTCGATGGTGGGTTCCAGGTCTGTACTCAGGACAAAGCAGTAAAATGAGAAATATTACAGGGTGATAAATTGCACCAGGGATTGGAGAAATGTGTGATTTTTACAGTGACACTAAACCCACTTGCCCAACCCTCTGATCTTTTTAACACCCGTTGTTTTTGAGTTTTTGTTTGACGTGATAAATAAAAGTGGCAGTCTGGGTTAACGGAATTTAGACGTTCACCTCGTTTTTTAGATTTTCTGTCTGCGTGAGCAGATTCTGCCTACTTTGTACTGACTCACATTGCACATAACTGGGTCGTCAACGGATCAAGCATTTCCTAGACATTTGTTGGTATTTCTTGAACACCCGCGTATTACTTTTGTCCTTGGTGAAAGAGAGAGAGGTTCTCAAGTTGCTTGTTATCTGTGACCCCCTATTACTGTCAGTCGGTCCAGCCAAGATATACTCGTATTTCTCCTCAGAAGAAAAGGTGAGTAACGCATACACCCTGACGTCAGACAAGCAAAACAATTGGTAAATTATTTTTTTCAGTGTCAAAATGAGAGGTTCTCAAGTTTCAAATTCTCTGTGACCCCCAATACTGTCAGTCGGTCCACAGAAGACGTAATTCTTCTCAGAAGGAAAGGTGAGTAACGGATACACGCTGACCTCAGACAAGCAAAACAAATGGTAAATTTCTTCAGTAAGAAAATGAGAGGTTCTCAAGTTTCACATTCTTTGTGACCGTCGTTAATATCAGTGGGTCCATACAAGACCGAAATCTCCTCAGATGAAAGGTGAGTAAAGGGTACACCCTGACTTCAGACAAACAAAGCAATTGATACATTTCTTCTGTGGAATTTCCGTTAAATATTGGGAAAGATCAGCTTGTAATAGCAAGATCGAATAATCATTCAGTACTATATATTCCTGTTAGCCCTAGCAGGAATCGACCTCAAGGTCTCTTCACTAGGCAAGTCGAGTATGGCAACGTATGCATTTGGAGAGATTAGGGGTATGCCTCACAATGATTTCATAAGCATGAGGTTCTGGTCCAATATTTAACCCTTTAATTACAAACCTAAGTACTCTCTGCTTTTCTAAACACCATGTGAAGGGACATAGCTCTGTCTAATCAATAAGGAAGTCATAGGTATTTTTAAAAATATTTTTAGCAAAAGAAAGGAATGGGCGATAGCGGGCGATGAAGTAAAAGGGGGAGAGGAGAGGATGAAGGCAGACGGTGGCAGGCGAGACAGTAAATAAAAGATTCATGTGGATAAGTGTTCTTGTTGACGTATAACGTAGTGTTACATATGGGTGAAGTTTGGAGATAGATGGGATTGTGTGGGGCGATTTTAGTAACATGAAAAGAGATCCTATCCATTACACCACACCACACCACACCACACCACACCACACCACACCACACCACACCACACCACACTACACTACACTACACTACACTACACTACACTACACTACACTACACTACACTACACTACACTATACTAGGCTACGCTACACCACACTACACTACATTACACTACGATGCGACACGATACGATACGATAGATACGATACAATATGATACGATACGATACGATACGATACGATACTACACTACACTACAATACAATACAATACAATACAATACAATACAATACAATACACTACATTACATTACACTACGATGCAATACGAGACGATAGGACACGAAGCAATACGATATGATCCGAAACGAAACAATACGATACGATAAAATAAGATGTGATACAATACAATACAATACAATACAATACAATACAATACAATACAATACAATACAATACAATACAATATTTTATTATACATGTAATACAATACAGTTTTTAGCTCACTTACACAAAACATACATATTATAAATTTGACAAACATAACACACAGTGCAGCGGCGCAATCCATACAATAAGATCATAAATTTTAAAGTTTCCACATGAACTGCACTGTTGTCACCAGAACTGTTCTAAATTTTAATATCTGTATAAAGCAATACCAAAGTTTTGTAGTGTGACCTCATTTGTGAAATATGACCTTGCACAACAGAGACGATTTTATGTGCAGCGTCCCCTATATTTATTATCATTTGACGTCAGTAACAGGCCAATTTGTTTTATTGAAATGTTTGTTTATTTTCATAGAATGTTGTGTTTGTTAGAGAGCATGCTGCTATCAGGCTGATGATAGGGTATGTAGCTTGACCCCGCTTAACCAACCTGCTAAATTTCTTTGAACACTAGAAACACTTTTGAAAAATAAGGAGACACGAGTTTTTACCTTACGACTGCCTCAATGTCTTAGAGTAGGTCTGTATTGCTTGACTGCAGCGGATACCCTTTTCATCCTTCAGGAATGAGCAATTTCTGAATTATGACGTATCCTAATGAACTTTTCAAAGCTAAAGGCAGAGCATATATCTATCTACTCGAAACGCTCAGTAATAGTTTTATGAAACATTTTTCAAACCGTGTTGTTATCCTTTGCTGGTCTGTTCAGTCCATTAATTCGATATGAGTTTGTATGTAACTTTGATAAAATTTTAGGGAATAGAGAGCAAACAAACAAAGCAAAAAAGAAATATTCACCAGACACTTATTTACCCTGCGTTTGTTATCATGTTGATATACCATATGAAAACGTCAACAAAAAAAAAAGAGAAACAAGCAAACAAAGAAGCAAACCAACCAACCAACCAACCAACCAACCAAGCAACCAACCAACCAACCAACCAACCAACCAACCAACCAACCAACCAACCAAGCTAGCAAACCAACCAACCAACCAAGCTAGCAAGCAAGCAAGCAAACAAACAAACAAACAAACAAACCAGCATCTCACCTCTTCAAATCTTAAATGTTTGACACCATCGAAACTCTAGCAAGCCACTGAACCCTACGTATTTATGTGTAATCCCTGGTTATATTACCTAGTGCAAGCAACACTCTTGAGCTTGTCTGTTAAAAGCCAAAGTCTGTTACCTTGATATGGCTTCTGGAAAAAAAAGAAAAAAAAACCTGGGTCAAGGTCAGCCCAAACTCTAGCTCCTGGACTTCATCGACTTCTGCTGTCACAAATGTACGGAATCCGCCGGAAGGGGGTTATGTTCACGCGACTTTCATGTCACCAAAACAATACTCGACAGGTTTACTTCGACGTTAAGTTAAAGGTAGCGTATGATGTCATGCCGTCTGGAGATAAAGTATCATGCTCTTTTCATTGACTTTGCACTAGATATAAGCCAAACGGGCCATGATCCAGGTTTCTGCCAGTTTAGAGGGCTCTTTGCTGGAGAGAGGGCGAGAAGGATGATATGGAGAAAAAGAGGGAAGAGTGAGAGAGAGAGAGAGAGAGAGAGAGAGAGAGAGAGAGA
>JAWQUT010000059.1:1680234-1691150 GCA_033807755.1 Ellobium chinense
GAGAGAGAGAGAGAGAGAGAGAGAGAGAGAGAGAGAGAAAGAGACAGGTGGAAGGAGTCTGACAATTTGTTACTGTTTCTTAGCTTAACCCTTTGAGTGCTAAGAGCCACGATCGTGGCTCTGCCGTTAACTGCGTAGAGCCATGATCGTGGCTCTCATTTATTGCTATCTTAGCCGGCACTGTGGAAAAAAACTGGCCTGCGGTTTTTGACTAAAGTGGAGTGTACGCAGTCTTCCGACTTGTTTGAGCCATCTCAGCTTGTTTTTGAGACATTTTTTTTTACGAAAAAAGTATGAGTGGACTTTCAGACAGCGATTCTGACGATGACTTGGATACGACTACTGGTGATCAATGAAGAAGTTTCATCTAGTTTTTTGTTGTGTTACATGGACTTAACTGGGTATTTTTAGTGACAGAAAGACTCAAAGGACTAGTCTATCATTTTCATACACTTTTGAAGTAATTTCATTTCATGCTTGAAAAAAAAACAGCATGGGAGATCATCAATTATAACATCAGGTAAGATCCCCTTCACATCCCAAAATTTACTAATATTCAAGATTTTTTCAGCTTCATTGTGTTATTTTGAATATAAAAATATTGTCAGAAAACTTATGGTTTTCTATGTCTATCATTCCAGCCTAAGCCACTACAAATATTTTAAAATGTCCACCCCAAACCTTATAAATTCTACTAATTTTATCTACCATTCTGGACACATAAAAATTTTTAGTCAGCACTCAAAGGGTTAAAGCCGATTGCGATGTGGCAGAGATTCACCCAAACATGGCCTGTCCTATGGTGTCACGACATCTTATAGACTGTAACAGACCATTCTGAATCAGCAATTTCAATGAAGTTCATCTCCAGTTTAAGCAAATGAGTAGTGTGATTCTCGCAAATTATGTCAGCCAGTTATATTCCTCTGACATTGGAAACTTGGAAAGTGGAAGGTATGATTGTTGGAATTGTGACCGGCGATGCCTGGATCATGCATGCATTATACCAGAGAATGGTCTAGGAAAAAACAAAGGGAGGCGGGGAGGGGGGAGAGGAGGCTCATTTTCTGCGGCTTAGCTCCAGCCTTTGGCTGCACACATTTACACCTAGTGGTGATATATCCAAGCTTTGTCTTATTAACCCCAGTGTGCCACCAAATAAATAAATATAAATAAATATAAATTTAATTCATAGTCTTTGCTATCACTGAGGTTACTAAGACGTACGAGTAGAACAGCCTAACGTGTTCGTGCAAGGAAAGCAGCCAAATGACTGTCACTTTGCGCGCATACATAATCGAAGATGAATAACACTTGCTACTGGAGGGGTTATTCGGGCCCTCCATGTCGGGTTACTGGGTCAGACATATCTAGGCTAAAGAGATACAGGTGGACTGGCCTACATTTTCTGTTTCCCCGCCACAGCAAGAGCTGCCCTGTTATTAATTCACTGTATAGTCTTTGAGCATGCACTGTTAATAGTTACAGATAGACGGCAGAAAAAAATCACCGGCAGCGGCAGCAGTAGCAATAGCAGTAGCAGTAGCAACAATAATAATAACTATATCAACAACAACAAAGCGGACACACAACAGAAGTCTTAAGTTATGATCAGATTAAACCCGACAGTCTGAATTCTAGTACTGTATATATCATATCGCATTTACCAAGATACTTATTTTTTTTTTTAGAAAATCGCTATGATAAGTGCAGGTTTACAAAAATAAAACCAATTTTTTTTACTCTTTTGTAAAATTTGAATTTGGGCGTTTATCGGGGTAATCCTACAAAGTGACGGTTTGTCCTGAAAGATAAAAAAAAACAAAAGTAAGCGAAGCCGACCGCATTTCCTTAGGCCAACCACCAATAACGCACCCATTATCGATTTGTCAACACAGTACCTAGGGAGAACTTTTGTTACGTTTGATTGTGGATGATATTACGAAGCGGAACTCCAGGTTGCACATGGCTTATATTTATTGGCATTGGTGGTTCTAATGCACACGTCGGTCAAAAATCTATCCTTTGAACATTCTGTGAAGAATAGTTTTCGGCATTACCGAGTTCTGTTGCTCTTCCTCTTGGTGAAACACAAAACGTTATGCAAATAAAAAGAATCACGAAAACACAAAGGTTAAAGTTTTTGTTTTTTTTTTAAAAATAGAGGTCGAAGAGCCCTGCTCGTTCGACCTCTTGTATAATGAGGTCAGATGTACTTGTAATCGAGCCAATGTTTCATTACAAAGAAGCGTAGCGCTGGTTTTTATGATTCTATGATTTTTGTGGTCATGTTCGCCTGTAGCTGCCACCAGTTATGTGATTGTTGTGGTCAATTTCGACTCTCACTAACACCCGGGTTTTTTTTATTTTAGATTTTGCCATTTTTGTGGCCAGTTTCGTCTATCGCTGACAAAGTTTTGTGATTTTTGTGGTGAATTCCTCCTACCGCTGACACCTTTTTTTTTTTTGCGATTTTTGCCGTCATGTTCGTCTACCACTGGCACAGTTTGTGATGTTTGTGCGTCAGGACCTGTCAAACTTCCAAATCGCTGGGTATGATAGATGGAAACAGCTCATTTCTCCTCTTATAATTTTGCCGACTGGCCATATCAATACGCATCATGCATCAGCAAGTTATTCAATGTTGGAACCGCTAAAATTTCGGAAATGTTAAATACCTTCGGTGAATTTGCTAAAGATGTTATTGAAGTTCAGAGCTTTCCTGTTCCTTATAACAGCTTAAGAAGGTTACCACAATAAATGTAATAATGCACACGGTACGATACTACATCTCGATTTAGTGGTTTTTTTTTAGATAGAAAAAGTGATCAGATTAGTTCATTAAAATACATTGTAACCATAACACAGGTAGGTCGAATTACGCTATTTAGAAGAATAATGGTGGGGTTAGCCCCCCCCCCCCCCCCCCCNTGTACCTCGGATCCTTCAAAAGAAACGACAACTGAGAGAAAGGTGTGGTGGTGATTAAGGTCACCCAGACTTCTCCTCAGAGTTATTTGATTTTTAATCGTTGGATTTGTTGAAGAATTTACAAGGAAGTGCGAAGGATGAGGTCAGCAGGGAAGTATTTGAGGGTTGTCCTGTTTACGAAAGCAGAACAGGATAGTTTAATATATGCAATGACGCGCAAAGTACTAGATCTAATGTTTTTCGAAAGAAATAGTGATCAAATGAGTTCTTTAATAAGCACTGTAAATGTATGGAACCATTCTAATTTATTGAGATAAGGAAGTGAGAGAGGTGAGATATTCTGCTGGGAATTAACTCAGCACCGCTCCCTTTTCTTCTCCTCCTAATTAAAAAAAAAAAAAAATCAACATTTCAGAATTCCACAAATCATTGCATTCATTATAACAGCCTCACAGCTGTGACCCTCAGCCGAAAGTTGGGCTTTATCAAGACACAAGAAGGGTCACTTCAACACTGGCATTTTAACAAAACATTGCTCTGTTGATTCTCATAACATCTCACGCCGTAATATACAGCCTTGACCGAGAAAACAGAGCTATACTACATTTTCACGTCAAAAAAAAAAAAAAAGGAAATGGAGAGAGATTGAAAATATGTGTGGAGTGTTTAGTAAACAAACAAACTGATTGGCTGATGATTATGATATTGGTAGGATCAGGAAGTAAAGCGAGTGTTGTGTTTCCTCAGACTCAGAGTGAGGCTATATATTACGTCGATCAACGTTTACGAGTGGATGAGCATTATCGAAATTCTGCGATGGTGTAAGATAACACAGTTTCGCCCTTAATACAGTTTCAAGATACCGTCTTTTCGATTTTATCAAGGGGTTTTACGGAGTCGGCCATTTTTGAAAGAGCAACAAGACACTCCGAAGGCAAAAGGTTAAAAGGATAAAAAAAATAAATCGGTGGAATACGTAGCCCCCTGTGGATTCATTGTTCCTGGTGTGATTGAAACAGTGAAAACAGCATTTGCATAAATTATGCTTCTACGTCGGTGAGTCGACTAGCCAAGGTTAAGGGAAATAACTCCGAGGAGAAGTCTGGGTGACCTTAATCACCACCACACCTTTCTCTCAGTTGTCGTTTCTTTTGAAGGATCCGAGGTACAATCTGTGGTAAGTGGGGTGAGGGGGGGGTCTAACCCAACCATTATTCTTCTAAATAGCGTAATTCGACCTGCTTTTATTGTTGAGTTGCGTGAATTACATCAGACGGAAGGATTTCATACTAGGCTGCACTGCACCTAAAACCCCAGTAGAGGATTTAATATTTTTTTTTAATAAATATATTTCTTATTTTTTTTTATGACAGAGGAGTGGCTCAAAGGGGTATATAAATATGGTGATTTTTTAAAAGCTTTATGTCAGAAAATGAAGTTTTAAAATCACAATAATAAAAGCTATGGGAAGATGGGTTGTAATGATAGAAGTAGGGGGAATTCACATAATCTGAAGCATGGATGTTTGATTGTGAGATTTTCAGATGCAAGAGATTGTGAGGGTGCACTGCACGCTGGACTCTGAAATAGATTGCAGAGAGAGAAAGAAGAAGAGAAAGAGAAGGAGAGAGAGAGAGAGAGAGAGAGAGAGAGAGAGAGAGAGAGAGAGAGAGANGAGAGAGAGAGGGGGGGAGGGAGACACACACACACAGAGAGACAGAGAGACGGATAGAGAGAGACACACACACAGAGACAGAGAGACAGAGAGAGAGACACACACACATAGAGACACAGAGAGACAGAGAGAGAGAGAGAGAGAGGGGACAGAGGGAGAGATAGAAACAGTACAGACAGACAGACAGTCAGACAGACAGACGGTGGAAGATGATTTTGTTTGCTTGCTTGCTTGCCTGAACAACCCTCTCTTCTTTACACCAGCGTTTTCTTTAGGTCATATGAATTGGGGGCGATACTCTCTCCTCTTCCATGTCATAAATTTTGGCAAGAGATTTGTGAAATTTGAGGATGATTATAAATTTTTCCTCTCATTCTTTCCAGCTTCTGATAAAAAAAAATAATGGGGAAATCGGAGCGGATTCAATGTTTTTTTGGGGTGAATTTTGAAAGGTAGGGGCAAATTGCACGTTCCCGCAGCTTGAAGAAAACACTGGCACAATCTCCATTGAAACCTGACAGAAAGCTGGTAAGTTCCGATTATCCATTGGGCCTTAAGCCTTTGACCGTGATAGCGAGCATTATGTCATGGCATCATGGCGACGTCACAATATCGATCTGGACTAACAATTGTTGTGGAGTCTTCGATATTCACAAAAATATCGCTGTCCGGAAAAACAGTACTGTCGGAGAGTCCTTTAAGTCATTCAAGTACGTACTTACGACAGTTTTATTTTCGGGGGGCGATATGAAGATACTGACAATGAAACTTCCTTCCGCGCATAGCGTATCTCTGGAAATAATTTTACACAGAATGTTTCACATCTTTGGATAAATTATCATTTTTATATACCAAACAAATTCACCTTAACGAATTTCATTCCCTTAAAAAGTTTGAAAGTTTGCTAAAGTTTCATGCGAGTATTCCATTTCTCTTCCCCATCCTCCACCCTCGATCCCCAAATAGTTTCGTTTTTTATGAAACATCCTGTACATTTTGAAATGACGTAGCCCTGGAGATAGGGGCACACTGGGTTAATGATGACCATTCTTACACCAAGTAAATTGTCCTTGAACGAATTTCACTCACTTAAAAAAGTTGGAAGCTTGCTTAAGTTTCATAGAGTTATTCAGGAAAACATTTTTTTAAACAGTTTTAAAAAATTATAGAAGTTTCAAGCCAGTTATTCCGACAAAAAAACAAAAAAAAACCAAACAAAACAAAAAGGTGTAGCGTTTTTTTTATGCAACACCCCGTGCATGACGTACCTCTGGAGGTTAGGCGCGCTCCAGGTTAGGAAGTCCTGACTTGACTGTCAGCTTGAACCTTTTGTCCTTTGAGCTAATGCGGTTCTTCCTCTCAACGAACTGCAGAGGCTCAAAGTGTCCGTTTACACGTCAGAGGAATTAATTAAGAACTTGATCGCGTATACTCAAGGTCGGGTGTCATAATTGTGAAAACATGAGAGCCTCACGATGTACTCGGTGGGACCTTGAACTTTGAGAACAACAACAGTGCATGCTGTGCTAGATCCGTTCAGGTATTCGTAATACATACGTGAAGACATACCGATGCATACTACAAAGCTTGACGTACTTCTAATGCAAATGGCGTTCGAGATTTTGGATAGCCCTGAGAAAAGAAAGTGAAAGAAGTGGCCATGTCCTTGCAGCTAGTACAGTCAGCTTCGCTTATTCATAATCCCTTTAATCGCAAATTCTATTTAATGGTAACATTTCTTTTCCAGATACATAGATAGACATAAATCATGCTGGCTGGTTTATCCACACCCCTTAAAGTTGTGGCTTATTCAAGCAGACTGTATACAGGTACATGTTTTAAGACTTGTGTGTTCTCGTATTCATCAAGCCTGTCTTTAATTAGTCAGGTCTGGGTGGCGACAGATAACCCTGATTTATTGCATTACTTCAAGATATAAGAAATTATGTCGCGCAGAGAGAAACGACTGAAGTTCTTCACAGGGAGGAATCCTCGTCAGACAAGTCTTAAGGCCTCTTATGTTTTCACATTCTGAGGGAGCAGAGCCACGTCCAACCTGATCTTGCCGAAAAAGCTGAAAAAGCTTCCCAAGTGGCTAAACTAGGTCAACTGAGGCCTTCACGTAGCTAAAATAGGCCAGCGTCACCTAATTTTACTTTACTGGGCAGCTGTGTTTCCATTCACAATGTTTGTTTACCAATAACTATAAGCATTATTCATTTATTCCTACTTTTGAGCCTCGGCATGATGCCATAGAAAATACGGAATTGTTTGTCCTTGCTGGTGGATTTGGAAAGGTCAGTTATAACTCTCTGACTGCCTCCTGTTGCTAGCTCTGTTTTATATTAGCAGCAGGAATTGTGGGATTTGATTAATGCTGCTACTTCTTCGTCTTTCGAAATGGACGGCATCCACTCAATATGTACTCGAATTCAAATGTCTTATACTTGTAGAATTCCTGATGTTCTTCACCTTGGGTAATTTTTTTTTGGGGGGTGGCTTTTGGACGTCTCCGAACAGTGCAATGGCTCTAGAGACTGTAAAAACCACCAAACATAATTATGAGTATCATTTGCCTGCACCTATTTACACAGGTGCCGAGATAAAATACAATCTGGTATTCGAGTACGGCCATCTGCATCAACAGTCCCATAGAATCTAAATTACATAGTGATGTGGTTAAGTACAAGTTGGTATTCGAATACTGTGTACACCACTTGCAGTATCTGATTAAGATCAGGTGCCACAGTCAAAAATACAAAATACGCCGTCGATTACGACCACCTGTGTCACTTACAGTATGTGATTCCCGAGGGTTCTATGGTCAAGTACAAGCTGATTATCGAATACGACCATCTGTCTCACCTGCAGTCTCTGATTGAACCAGGTGCTGCGGTCATGTGCGAGCAGCGACTGGCCTTCCAAGGGACATTACTCGTAAAACATTAACCCTTTATGCTCTCAGCTGCATCCTTACATAAACTTCGATATATGAAAGGAACCACAACTCTGGAATATCCGTCTTCTATCTCTGCCCTTGCACTTCCAGACTTCCCGTTGCACGTTTGATGTACTGTTATCAAGAGATGCACTGGTCTTTGATCTTTCACTTTGAGGAGACTTTTCTGAGGCAAAGACGGAGCTGGCGCTTAATACTCTCTGGCTATGGGAAGAAAACACAGGGTTTCCAAAGGCGTAGACGTTGGAGGTGATGGGCCGGAGGCGTCTGCGTCTGCTGCAAAATCTGTGTCCCTTCCCTATCGAGTGCCTCCTCTGCTGAGCCCCAGGTGGTTCCGATCTTTATGTAGTACTTGCTGAGGTGTCCGGCGGCGGAGCTGCACGGGCAGAACGTTGGAGGAAGGGATGGAAGACGGATCAACCAAGCTTACAATAAACAGTCTTTTGCGCTCCTTGTTTCCGTGTACATGGGATGAGCACCTCCCTCTTCTTGATCATCTTGGAAAACTCAATAGCGTAACGCCTGTCCTTCGAACATTTGTCCAAACTAAATTCTGTGCACAGCGTGCAACACATAGCTCTTGGGGAGAGAAGTGCGGGCTAGAATACTGCTTTCGCACCGTAGAGCACTCCTAATTGCACTTCATGGCCCTTACTGAACAGAAGAACACAAACTACATGCTCACCGCACGGCTTGCACACCACTCTGCCTGCATGCGCCATGTCGCACCGCAGTCCATTTACCGCAGTAAGCTTTTTTGAGCAGAAAGGAATTCGGGTGATGGAGTACTTCTGATAATACCGTTCCCTAGTTTGAAGGCATAGAAAAGCATCTTTATATCCCCTTGGGACCCCAACGGATTAATTAGAGCCAACGACATTATCTGTTACCGTTTTTTCCTTGCCATTTTAAGATATGTGGGGAAATTTGAGAACTGTACTTAAAAACGGTGTGAACGTGTATACCGAACAAACAAACAAATTTAGTCCGCTAGCCAGTCGGATATTTTGCTGTCCATTTATTGGATGATTTTAGGAGTCTCCCACCCCTCCCCCTCCTCTCTCTTCCCAACAATAACAATCGTGTTTCCTCACGTGTTCCTCCCTATGGGTCCCTCTTGCTATCTCGGTAAGCAGAAAACACCGGCGCTCATGATTTCGGTGGGATCTGGCTCATAACAGGAAACTCACGAAGCTTGTCTCAACATCATGTTTATGGAGTCGACTGCTCAAGTCGTTTATTTTCTCGTCAAGAACTCCATCGAAGCTTTGGAATCCAAACAAAACAAAAGGCCTTTTGCATTTCATAGGTAAATCAAATCTTCTACTACTTCTAGCCAAATAAATAGTTTGTTGTATTGAGCAGACAAGCAATAAACAAGACCAGATCTACCATCTGTTTCACATTTTTAGAAGACAGAGTACTATGGAACCCTTGTGACGCTGCCACTCTTCGGAAATAGCTTCTCAGGGTGTGCCATCAAAAACTTTGTATTATTCAAGGCGCTTCTTATTTGAAACAAAGGATCTGGGGTTTACTGAAAGGGAAAATGATATGCAGGAAATTGTTGAAAGCAATGGTTGTGTTAACAGACTTTCATGATATCGAGACTTATTGACTAAAACCTGCCAACACTATTATGAAGATACAACTTTATTGTCTCCATAGGCACACCCGTTTCGTTTTCAGTGAAATACAAAATGCAGTACAAAACACTTAATGAGACACATTAATATAATTGATATAATAAGGTCGCAACCACAATGTCGCTAAATGAGTGGACTGGACTATTAACATCTATGATCTTCAGAAATGAAAATTACAACGTGAAAGTTCGTGGTCTAATAAATTATTGCGCGCCTCTCTGAAACGGGAAAAGTTCGTTACAGCCACTTCCTACTTGAAGTACCTTAAGTATCTCAATAATGATAGAGACTTAAAACTACTTCGTAGCACTCACAATGTATGACTAATATTTTATTAATAATAGTACAACAGGATTGTCAGATATCATACAATGTCAGTGAAATGGGAGGAAATAGGGTGGACGTTTTTTTATTCAGCAACGACAACAGTGCTGTCAGAGCGGAAAAGACCCGTATCCTCCGAAATCATAATTTTACTGGAGGGGTAAACCTAAAAAAGGAGAAATCGCTTTTTGAATCACTTTTTTCAATCAGTCGATGGAGCGCACGCTTGGTTATTTGAGAAGTCAGCTATGTAAAGAACATCCAGATGGAAAGACAGAAAACATTAAGCTCATGCCAAAAGGTGATATTGCATATAATTTGGCATATTCAGTCTATTTCCGTAGGACTGGAGAACTGTCCAACGCCAATGTTCATGACTACTACCCTCCCTCATTTTCTCCCCTCTCCCTTTCAACACATACATACACAAAATCACATAACCACACAGAGACACATACACATACACACAGACATACACACACACATACACACATATACACATACAAACGTAGACACACACACAGACACACAAAGACAAAGACCCAAACACTTACATACACACAGACAGACACACACACACACATGCATATTCAGACACACATACAGACACACAAATACAGACACAGACCCACGCAGACACACATATATACAAAAACACATTCACACATACATAACACACAGACACAGACACACACAGACACATACAAACACACACACACACACACACACACACAGACACACACACACACACACACACAGACACACACACATACATACATACACATACAGAAGACACTTACGCAGACATACACACACACACTCACATACACACACATACCCACACACACACACACACACACACACACACACACACACACACACACACACATATATATAAAACAACAACAACAACAGCAAGAACAACAACAACAACAACAACAACAACAAGAACAACAACAACAAGAACAACAACAACAACAACAACAACAACAACAACAACAACAACAACAACAAGTTCAGATTTCGTTTACAAAGTCAAGAAACAATACACACTATCTGTGGCCCACTAACACTGCACTGGAATCGCCCTTTGGTTACCGTACCTCTCTGGAGTTCATCGAGAGAACAGCCAAGATAACAATGTGACCTCTATTATTTCAGACGGCTTGAAAGTGTTCCAAGAACTGTAAACTGTCAGCAGAGCTGTGTTCGGAAATCTTGCCGAGTGAGGGAGGGGTCCAACATAACGGACACGGTCCTGTTGCAAAGAGGGAACAAATATGTGTGAAGGTGGGAGCGGGGGGCCCTTTAGGATTGCCTCCCCCACGACGAGATATGCCCTTGACACCATCACCCCCCCCCACCCCTCACCCCTGCACTG
>JAWQUT010000059.1:1691390-1706302 GCA_033807755.1 Ellobium chinense
TGTGTGTGTGTGCGTGCGTGTGTGTGTGTGTGTGTGTGTGTGTGTGTGTGTATGTGTGTGTGTGTGTGTGTGCGTGTGTGTGTGTTGGGGGTGGCTGGCTTGAGGGTTGCATACCCGACAACAAATCTATGTCCCTGATAACCACCTCGCCTCTGATGTCCAGTTGCCTCCCTACGACTGTAACATGGCATTCTCCTCCCTCTCCCCCCCCCCCCCCCCNCCCAAATCTTCCCCCTCTTGGAATCACCTTTTTGTTACTCCTCTGGAGCTCATCGAGAGGGCAATGAAGATAATAATAAGACCTCTATTACTTCAGACAGTTTGAAAGTGTTCCAAGAATTGCAAACTGTCAGTGAGGAAGATTAATCCTGCCTGAAGTTTGAATGACTGAAAAAGAAAAAAATAATCTTTTTAAAACAGGGTGGAGTGAGGGGAACGTAAAAGCGCTTGTTTACATGCAGTAAATTTTAATTTATGTCAACAAAAAAACGGGGCGACGTGATGTCCAAAAATGTGCTTAGGAGAGTCGCCGTTAATTACAGCGTTAATTTTGAACTGAGAAATCTAGATATCTGGAATGGAACGTATCTCAAAGGAAATATAAACCGGTCGCCGCCCTCGTACTCCCTCTTCCCTCCGTCATTCACCTGCCCTGAACTACATGAACTCCACAGAATAAAAAAAATCTACAGAAGGACTAATCCCTATAGGTGACGTCACTGACAGGAACCTCCATGTAAGTCACACTGATTTCTTCGGCACATCTGTGGCAGCCATGCTTATTGACTGCATGTTGCTAAATGCTGTTCGCTGTTATTTGAGAGTTTAGGTCTATGTTTTGCGACGTCCAAGAAATGGCTTTCAGTGTCTCTGTGGATTTTTTATTCTGTGAAGCATCCACCGAATTACAAGATATATTCTATTACTTCTAGGCATACTTCCTTTGGTCAAAAGCGGTGGATAACAATAATGTGTTGTATACATTAATATGACGCATACTTGGGCAGATAAACACAGGAGGTAATCAATATTGGGCACTGATTTGAAGAATGTATCTTATCACTGCATGAACTTACATGCATAGATTAAATATGATCATTCTATCTTTTTCTTAATCTAGACCTTGAAATTAAGTATTCCTCAGTAATAAATATCTTTTCCATGTGCCAACGTTGTAAGTATTATCGAGCATCCACTTTGCACATATTACACAGTATTTCATTTCCAAGGAATGTAAATATTTTGATTATCTTCCTTATGTCCCCCATACATTTCCCTCGTTATAAAAAGTGGTATGGTATTTAAGGACGTTTTTGACCCCCTCCCCCTCCTCCTCCACTCACTCACTCACTCACTCACTCACTCACTCACTCACTCACTCACTCACTCACTCTCTCACTCACTCCACGTACACACACACCCAGTTATCCATCTATCCCTGCAGAGCGAAAGTGTTAGGAAATATGAGAAGCGCAGTTTGATTTACCATTAAGAACTGATGTTTTCAGACGACTGAGAGCTTGCGCTTTAACAATGATATCTCTTTATCATCGTAAACATTACAATAGGGCGACGGTGCTGAGTCGGTGCTGAATGCAACCTAATGGCGTTCAACATGCAGAATTAATGTAATTCTTACGATGGTAAGAGATCCCGTCTTTAATGCGCATTCTTTAATGCGTATATGTACATACAGCTTAAAAAGAACTCGCCAATAGAAGGTAAGGAATAAGGAACTTAGCAGACAGAGCACTAGTTCTGTTTTCATATAAACTAGAGCACGTGCGATAATGAAAATGCACAGTACAGATGAGTGGTCTAGTCTACATCGTGACAGCTCTGAAACTTAATAGCCCCATAAATCATCATTACAACTCGTAAACATCAGAGCCTGGGCTTGGAAGATTTTGTAAACATTGCCCTGTCTTTCGGCTATACAAGTGTCAGAATTTCGACAATGATTAGCGTCAGGGTTTAATTATGTCGCGCCCCTGTGCCCATCTCGCTCAAAACAAAACCCCTCAGCAGCCACACACGGAGAATGATGGTGGGACATAAGTCTGTCATAATTATTTCTGTCACGTTGCCTGGTTGAAATTACTTTACTCCTACCTTCACCGTCCCACTCCATGACCTGTCTGACACTTGAAGTTGACTGGGGAAAACTGATGCTGCCTGAGAGGTGGCATTTCATTCATTCATTCATTCATTCATTCATTCATTCATTCATTCATTTCATTCATTCATTTACTCGCTCATTCATTGCTACTCTCATTCCTTGCTTCCCTCATTTACTGTCTGCTTGCCTATCTGACTGTCTGATTCACTGAATGTGTGAGTGACTGATTGATTTATTGGCTGACAGACCCCTCTCTCCTTTACTCGCTCGCTTGTTGGCTCATTCATTCATTCATTCATTCAGTTGTTCGTTGACTGACTGACTGACTGAATGACTCACTCACTCACTCACTCACTCACTCACTCACTCACTCACTCACTCACTCACTCACTCACTCACTCACTCATTTATTTACTCATTCATTCATTTATACATTTATCTCAACACCAATCTGTCCTGATTATTACACAAACTCATCTACTCTTCCATAATTGAAGAGCGTTTTTCCAAAATTCAGTCATTCCACTCTCGTCGAACAATGAGTTGGTGGTGGGCTCAAACATGCATTTCTATATTAAGTCATTCAAAACTTAACTGAGCTCAACATCTGCACTCCTTCAAAATTTTACGCCATTTAACAATAAATACATGTATGAAGAGCAATTACGTTAATGTCATTTCCCTTTATTTCCAAAAATATTCACATACCACATACCAAGTTTTGGAAAAAAACGCTCTTCAATTCCAAACATTCTCTCCGTCCCAATTCTATGGTGAACTTAAGGCTAATGTGACACCATGTCACGTTATGACACCTATGAAATCGGTCAAACAGTCACAACAAACATTGGAACTAGAAACAGTCTGTCATTCTAGAAAGTTCTATCATGGCGAGTAATTGTTATTCTAGGCACACCAAGGCAGACATTTTGGTTAAACTGTTGCGTGAGGCTTTGCTGTGGCCTGAATCTGCGAGATGTGACGGAATTTTCGTTTGAGTACGAGACACACGCACAACAGAGTTATCCCTTGATAGTTATTAATGCCCTTGCCGTCGTGTTCATGACTGAGAGCTTGAGCACTGACGATGGGATCTCTTAGCAGCGTAAGAATTACAATGGTGTGTCGGTGCTGGATGTCCCTTCAGGGTTCAGTATTCAGAGTAATGTAATTCTTACGATGGAATTTCAAGGGCACTGAACTGAATTATGCGCGCGTCATGAGGATAAAAACAAAAGGCGAGCTTAGACACAGTCCATGCTGTGGTAGAATGTGTTCTACTCTTCACTGTTCTGACATAGTGACGGAGATGGCCATTTTGGGGGTACTGAGTTATTTACACCATATGTATCCTTACTGTGACTACTTTATTTTTTTATAAACAATTTTGCAACATTCTAATTAGATTTTTAGTTATAGCTATTGTGATTTTTACGAACACCAGAAACTGACCAGATTTTGGTATCGCATAGTGGAAACTCTAGCTCTACCTGAAAACTAGCCAGATCGATCTCCGTCACTATGTTAGAACAGCGACGTACTGTCCGCTTGCTACGTGTGGGTGCGGCAATAGAATAGATTATTACGCATCTTCTTACAGAACGTTGGGCGCGGCAGTGCAATTTTTGCACCCCAGTAGCAGCTGGTCGGCCGGCAGACACCACGTGCAACGGTCATTATCCGTAACAATGATCACGCAGCCAGTGGGATACTGGTCCCAATGCACCAATCGCTACGAGTGGAGAGGCTATTTATTTGACTCAGTAGTAACAAGAACAAGAACAACAAGAACAAGAACAAAAACAACAAGAACAAGAAGAACAACAACAACAACAACAACAACAACAACAACAACAACTACTACTACAACTACAACAGAAATTAGCCAGGCACTCCGTACTTTCTGCTTCATCTCACTCTCTCACTCTCCCTTTCTCTCTCTTTCTCTCTCTCTCTTACACACACACACACACACACACACACACACACACACACACACACACACATATACACACACACGCACACAGAGACACACACTCTTTACTACACTCTCCTCGTTTAATTTGTTATTAAAGGCCACGAAATAAAGACAACAAAACTTTGATAAATTAGCGCAGAAGATTAATCTCAGGCTGGTCTCTTTCATTCCCTTGTCGCGTGATAAACATTGAGAGGACCCAGCCCTACACTATGGCTTAACACTGTGTGTTTACACCTGCACGAATATGACTACATAATACACGGGAACACCCACCAGCTTGGCGGGAAGGCTATCGGCACATGATGAGCCACAAAATTTTCAAAACTACATGAATCATAAATGTTATATTAACGGGGCGTAAATTATTTTCTATCTTATCTAAAGGAAAATAGTAAAGTTTACTTCCTGTTTACTCCTTTTTTTTTTTAAGGTTGGGCGGAAATAAATTTGCATTTGATTTCTCTGGGTTTTTTGTTTTTTTTATTTTACTGTGGAATTTTGTTTTGTTGTATTTTATGTTATTTTGCTCAGACAGGATGAGCGAGAGACTTCTTAAAATCAAACTGATGTATGCAATAAAAATATTGATATCCACCCATGTGTATATAATATTTTATATCCGTTCATTACGACATATTGAGCAGCCGATATGACATTAATTTATGAAATTATTAATCTTAGATCGTTGATAGGCAAACAACTAAACCCCCATTGATGCAAAAGACCATTTTTATCATGAAATGAGTCATCAATGTATATAAAGATGAACGTAAGTCTGCCTCTCTCTATTCCTCCATTATTGTGGGTCATGAAAAATCGAGATTTTCAGGATGAAGTTAGGACGTTCCTGACTGGGTTTTAAACGGGTAAAATCGGCAACATACTTCACTTATTTTTCCTACTTTAAATAATTTCGGTATGGGTTAATTCCGATTGGCCTGCGTGTTCCAATTTTCTCATAGAGTCTAATGCATTCATCTGTGATGCTTTTCGGTGCACTAGGTATTCTATCGCCTCTGGTGCGTTGCCTGTCTGTCTCGCTTTGATAACGGGGCACGTAGACGCTAGATCTAAGCCATCTTGCTCCCATTTGTAAAATGGGGAGATAATAAATATTGGCACAATTCTGTCTCAATATTTTCTGTCCATTACGATAAGGTTGTCGCCGTTTATATGATGCTCAAAAGCAAAAGGTTTAAAGAACTTCTATAACTTCAATCCTACTTTTCTCGTGTGCGTGAGTGTGTGTGTGTGTGTGTGTGTGTGTGTGTGTGCGCGCGTGTGTGTGTGTGTGTGTGTGTGTGTGTGTGTGTGTGTGTGTGTGTGTGTGACTGTGTTTATGTATATAAGTAAGTGTGTGTGTGTGTGTGTGTGTGTGTGTGTTTGTGTGTTTTGAGTATGAAGTTTCTTCAAACACAGGGATAAGTGCTGTAGATGCTGAGTAGTATTAGATGTTTGTGGAAATGATAGGTTTTTTGCAAGGATTTAACATTCGTGAAATTCTGGAGTTGAATTTCTCGCAAACAATACATCCATCGACAAAAATGTTCCGTTCAACATGTTTCAAAGGGCAATAAACCGTGCGCTACTGACCAAAACGTGCACAATCATAGAGCGTTTAAAATACGCTCATTTTTTTTCCTGTTGTTTGGATATATCATCGCGTCTTTGCTACTCACTACAAGCGAAAAGAAAAAAAAACCTCTCCATAAGAAGAACAAGAAGAGGAGGCAGAAAGCGAAATATTTGGTGTATCGGGGTTACATCCACTTTAGGTATGAAGATGTGACAATTTTTCATACTGTTAGCTATACAAGGTTTTACATCCTTCATTAACCTATCCAGGAGCCCCATGCTAAAATACTTTACAGACATATGGTTTAACTCTTCGTCCAACATTTGACACATAGTCCCGAAGGAGAACTTTGCCAGTGAAGGAGGCTACATTCTAGTTTAGGCATTTCCACACAGTAAATGGTAATCTTATTCACCTAGCAACATTCACAAAGTGTATACGTGAGGCAAAGCCCCACCTATTTTGAGTTTACAATAGTATTTCCATCTATCTGGGCCTTTGAATTTCAAATCCAACCCCTTTCTACCCTTCTCATAGCCAGCTTTCTGCTTTTATAGGGACTATTTAAAACTGCATACCCTCATGCCAGGTACCAAAGACATCTTCATACCTCTAAGACCTCTGTGCTCATACACACAAGAGGGAAAAAAACAAACATTAGTGGGGCTCGCGAAAATTAGACCCTCGCAGAAAAAAAAAGAAAGAGACCACTTCTACAGTAATTAGTGTGGAGGAACCCGTGTATAACTGCTCCCTGTCCATACGGCTCACTCGAGGTCACTCACTCGGCAGTCCTTAAGACAAATTAATTAATGTAAAGACGTAGAAGTCTACTCGAAGTGGAAGTCAGAGAAGAGAGTCTTCTCGATTTCACCTACTTTTAGCCCACTCCATGTTTCCCACACAAGCCGCTCCAAATGCCTCTTCACACCTCTTGCAGTCAGACAAAATAAACTGTAAGTCGCATTTCGACTATATTAGGTTATTGGTATGATACGTAAGCTTAATGTGTGTACTTTTATTAGGTTAAAAAAAAAATATTGACTTCACACATTTGTCTTGCATCCAGTCAAAATGAGCCTTAAGTCGAATTTGACTTCGTCAGGTTATTGGTATGATATGTAAGCATATTAGAGGAAAAAAAAATATTGACTTCGCACACTTGTCTTGTATCCAGTCAAAATGAGCTTTAAGTGGCATTTTGACTAAATCAGTTTATTGGTATGATATGTAAGCTTAAAGTGTGTACTGTTATTAAGAGGAAAAAAAAAAAGATTTCGCACATATGTCTTGCATTCAGTCAAAATGAGCCTTAAGTCGAATCTTGACTAAATCAGTTTATTGGTATGATATGTAAGTTTATACTGTGTACTTTTTTTAAGGTGAAAAAAATTTTTGTCTTCGCACATGTCTTGCATTCAGTCAAAATGAGCCGTAAGTCTTATTTTGACTAAATCAGCTTATTGGTATGATATAAAAGCTTAATATGTATACTGTTATTAGATGGAAAAGAGTATTGACTTAACATTTTCTGGCCTGAGATAGGGCTCGTTAGAAGTGGCAGAGGATCACTTCCACGTACTGGAAAATGTATGAGCAATTGTGATCAAGAACAATTTTTAGCTGTAAAAGTAAGCTAATCAACAGGAAATTTCACACCATGTGTTCCTGAACATGAAAAAGAAAAGTGAAGAAAGGAAAGAAGCAAAGAAAATTTTAACACAAATTTTATACACATTACGCATCGCCAAAAGTGAGCTGCTTACGCACTCTGGTATGTGCAGAAATCTTTGTGCAAACCATATGTTTTGCAGCCAGTCAAAATGAACCTTATGTCGCTAAATTAGATGGGAAAACAGTATTGACTTAACATTTTCCGGACCCGAGATATAGTCCGTTTAAAGTGGCAGAGCGTCACATCCATGTGGTTAACAATGTTTGAGACAACTGTGTTTTACTAACACGTTTTAGCTATAAAAAAATGTTAATCTGCCGTATAAAAATTCAAATTTATATTTACAATTGTTGCTAAATTCGCCCATAATACCAATATTTTTGTGTTCCGAAATCATTTTTAACCTCCGTTTTTGCAAAAAAAAAAAAAAAAATTGGATATCGGATGATTTCCAGTTATCTATATAGTTTGATATCTCACGTCTTAGCCTAGCGACATAAGCCTTATTTTGACTGACTGCAAGACAAGTGCTTATTCTTCAAGATAACCCTGAGGAAATGGCATAATATTTGCCCAGGAAATTCGAATAGGTGTTGGCAGTTTTATATCTTAATGAATTTATGATTGTTTGTCTTGTTTCAGTCTAGTCACGAATACCTATATTTTACATTGTTAACGATTTAAACAGGTCGTTTATTTCATTATTCTGTGTATATATCTCGATAAACATTTTGATGGTGATAGTAGTGATGATAGTGATGATGTTGATGCCTTAGAATCAGTTTTACGCCTGAAGAAGATCTTCTTAGAACGAAAACTTTTGAGCAAATAAATTTGCTTTATTTATCCGTAAAAACCTACCTGTTTACGTCTGTTTTAATGTTCTTAATTTCTTAAAAGTCTTAAATGATGATGATGATGGTGCTGATGATGATGATCAGCAGCTAATCAACAGGGAATTTCACACCATGTGTTTCTGAACATGAAAAAGAAAAGCGAAGAAAGACAAGAAGCAAAGAAAAATTTAACACAAATTTTATACACATTAAACGTCGCCAAAAAGTGAGCAGGGCAGTGTTAGTGCGTACGCACTCTATAATTTGCAGAAATCCTTGTGCAAAGCATATATTTTGCAGCCAGTCAAAATGAACCTTATGTGGCTAAATTAGATGGAAAAGAATATTGACTTAACATTTCCCAGACCCGAGTTATAGTCCGTTTGAAGTGGCAGAGCATCACTTCCATGTACTGGAAAAAGTCATGAGACAATTGTGATTTAAGAACAAATTGTAGCTTTAAAAGTAAGCTAATGTGTTTCAGTATAACTCAGACATATCAACAGTTGCTAACCGTTCGCCCATATTACCAATATTTTTATGTGCGGAAATGATGTTAGTCAATAAACGATGATCCCACTCGCCTACAGAGTTCTTATTGTAGCGACATAAACCTCATTTTGATAGGCTGCAAGTTATATTCCATTGTTCAAGGTGAGGAAATGGCATATTTGCCTTGGAAATTCGACTCAGTGTTTCCGTTGTTGTGATGTCATGATTTTTTTCAGTTGTTTCCGTCGTCTCAAAATAGTTATTAATACCTTCAGGTTTACATTTATCAACATTTTAACCAAGTCGATCCTCATATATGTGTTTATCAGGACAGTTATTTTGACGATGGTCTTGAAGGGGGTGGCAGTGATAGTGGCATTGATGGTGGTAGTGGTAGTGGTAACAGTGGTAGTGGTGGTAGTAGTAGAGGTGGTAGTGGTGGTAGTTGAGATGGTAGTGATGTGGCAGTGGTGGTGGTGGTGGTGGTGGTGGTGGTGATAGTGGTAGTGGTGATGGTAGTGGTGGTGGTGGTGGTGGTAGTGGTAGTGGTAGTGGTAGTGGTGGTAGTAGTAGAGGTGGTAGTGGTGGTAGTAGTGGTAGTGGTGATGGTAGTGGTGGTGGTTGTGGTGGTGGTGGTGGTGGTAGTGATGGTGGTGATGGTAGTGGTGGTGGTAGTGGTGGTAGTAGAGGTGGTGTGGTGGTGATGATGATGCTGATGATGACGATGATGATGGTGACGAATGTGTATTATCCGAGTATTGTACGTATTAATGTGAACTTTTTTTTCATTCTTTACATCTCTGGTTTTAACGGAACTTTTATATCTTTTAAAATCCTTTTACAAAAGATGATGATGGTCATGATGATGATGATAATGACGATGATGATGATGATGATGATGATGATGATGATGACGATGACGACGAAGATGATGATGATTCATTCTAAAGAAAAAGTCAATATAAGTGAAAGTGGTATTCATAGTTCCGTCAGGGCCAGTACCCTGTTCGAAGATTTCCAAACAATCCACATCCTAATTTTCTCTAGATATAGAAAACAGAATAAGGAATTTGTAGAATTTCCTGGGTTCCAAATTTCAAGGTTTGATCTTAATATAGATCTAGGCCTCAGGCCAGATAAATAACACCATATGTATAACATTAACAGGAAATTTCACACCATGTGTTACTCAACATGAAAAAGGAAAGTGAAGAAAGCAAAGAAGCAAAGAAGATTGAAACAAAATATTTTATATACATTAAGCGCCGCCAAAAAGTGAGCAACGCAGTGCAAGTGCTTACGCACTCTATAATATACAGTGCCCCTTGTGCACACCATATGTTTCGCACCCAGAAAAAAATGCAGCTTATGTCGCTAATTTAGAAACTGAGACTTCAGACTCTGAAGGTGAACAGGACCAATCGGTATCAAATTTTTGTGTATTGTGTAAGTTGAGACTTAAATAACTTTAAACACAAAAACATTGATTTTAGAGGCAAATGATTAGTAAATGTGGATAATTTTCAACTTTAATGTGGTATAGTTGATGAAATACAGAGTATAAATTTGTTATTCAGTCACGATTTTCTCAGAATTGGTTTACCCCTTTTGGCCTTTTGAAACAATGATATCTCGAGCTAGAATAACGCTAGGTCAAATATTGATTTAACTAACCAAGTAAATGCATTAAACTTTTATGATATACCAGTAATTCAATTTAGCCAAAATGCGACTTATGCCCCATTTTGACATGTAGCGAAACGTTGGCGTCTGCGGGGCATAAAGTGCAAAGGGGAGACAAGCCTGTAAGATCGGCAAGACTTCCAACATGACGACCGATCAATGAACTTTAAGTAAATGAGATCATTACGAGATTATTGAATTACTGAACGCTAGATCAAAGCTGATTGATAAGGTCGTAAGTAAATCCCCCACAAGACATGATGTCATGCGTATGCCAATGCCACCTACCAAGTGACCCAAATGACAGATGAAATATATGCAGTCAACTCAGCCTAACCACTCCTTGTTTGTGAGCATGGGCAGTGTTGTGATTAAAAGAATTTGTGATTATATAGTGACTAGTAAATAACCGTGGATTTATTGTGTTTTCTAAAAACTATTTGCGATTAATCGGAACTTGCTATAACGGAGATTGTAATTCGGCAAGGTCCACAATACGGGTAAGGAAAGAGGTGGAGGCGATCAGGGCTAGAGTCTGAGTGGATGAAGGGATTGGCTGGTAGGGAGAAATATGTGTGTGTGTGTGTGTGTGTGTGTGTGTGTGTGTGTGTGTGTGTNATGTATGTATGTATGTATGTATGTATGTATGTATGTATGTATGTATGTATGTATGCATGTATGTATGTATGTGTTTATGTATGTGTCTGTGTGTGTATCTGTGTATGTGTGTGTATGTGTATGCATGCACGTGCTTGTATGCGTGTATGTGTGAGCGCGCGTTCATAGGAGGAGGGGAGGGAAGGGGAAGGCGAGGTAAAAAGCACAGAGAAATACTCAAAGTACTGAACAGCAGATGGACGCCAACTTGCAGTGAGCTCCTACGCATTCTAAAACTAAATATCTATTAATACACTCCTGCTGTTGTATATTAGAACGTACGTTGGCTTGGTTTATTGTTGTAATATGTTCCAATCTTATTTCTCACTCTTTCACCTCTCTCTCAATGCAGTATTAATATTAAACACGCTATAAATATCACTTAATGTAACGCTTGCCACCTTGGGCGTTTCTATAGCTATTCTGAGGTGTAAACTCGCTCCTTAATTTGAAACCTGATGTCGTAAAATAAATCGCGTTCTAAACTCAGCCCTTGCATAATCTGTTTGGATCGAAGAAGATCTTGATCAGTACTAAAGATAGATTACCTAAGATCCTGAATCTTTCTTCAGTGAATTAGCAAGGGAAGAAAAGCAGGAAATATGCACGTGCGTGGCTCATATGGGCAACACATGTGACTGAACGTGGGTTAGGTATGCAATACCAAATGTCGCGGAATGTTGTAGTTGTCGGTCGGCGAGGGCCACTGGAATGGGGGCTGTCGCCTGATGTCGGAGGCGGATCCACTGACTCATTTACGTGGAGAAGAATGGGGAAGGGCGTCAGGAAGAGATGTTTATATTGTTATGGGCTCACACATTCAGTTTGAATGCAGTACCCGCCTAGGAATGTGAATACCAGTTCTTGGTGGCAATAGAGATCCGCTTTGTATACATATATATCGTCAGCGTCCCCTAATACTGTCGTAAATGCAAATCTACCAACAATCAGTTACGACAGTGTTAGGAGACGGTGAGGATATGCACACTGCAGAAGATTAAAGACTCTTTACGTGAAAAGGCATTGGCAAGGGTGGGAGAGGGAGGAGGGGGGGGGGTCGGGGAGAGACCCCACAACTCTACTAAAATGACGCCAGTGCCATGCCTATACCGTTGACGAATAAATTCAAATGTCGCATATTAAGTCAGATTTCAGTATTAATTTCTGCAGAGTTTTTAGACTGACTCTGATTGGATCTGAAGCTCAGTCGCTATTTATTATCACTACTTTCGATACTGACCTTCACTATCCCCACGGATCTTCAACTCGAGAGCTCACTTTCTTTCAGAAACTGAGTTAGTCAATACTGTAGTCGTCTGATATTTTAGTTCTGTTACTGACCGCTTTGAGAGTTATAAAAAAATCCCAAAATAAGAGGACGACGCGTGGAAAAAGAAAAAGAAGTCAACAGCACCTTCTTCAAGACTATCTGTTTTTAACGCCTATCAGAATCCTTAAGATTAATCTTAAACTTTGATAGCTATTCCAACCTCATAGACGTCACAGTGAGGTCACAATAGCAATATCGCCGATTGACTATAGTTCTTGAGTTCAGTGCCAGTTTAACCTATTAGCAAGAATAACCTATGCTGAGAGCTCCGTATTGTCAAGGGCCACGCACTAAATGCTTGCAAGCTGTCTGGTAAAGTGAGGAATCTTAGGCCAGATTTCTTGTGTACCGATAATTCTTTGGCCAGATTTGTTAACGCACTACAGAAGGCGAGGGTCCGCGATGTGTAATTTACACCCTCCTTCTTCCCACACCCCCACCACATCGTCCAGTATGGATATTATTAATGTGGTATGAAAAGGACGCAAAATTTCTTCGGAAAATTATTGATATTCTGTTTTCTCTTTCTTTCTTTCTTTCTTTCTTTCTTTCTTTCTTTCTTTCTTTCTTTCTTTCTTGTCACTCTCATACGAACACTCACTCGGTTGAATGATTTCTTGCTTTATTGATTGATACTTTTTGTATGTTCTAGATGTACTCTCATTTTGACATAATGTATACCCATAAATCACGTTGTGGTTTGAGCTTTTTTTTTCTTTTAAATCTTGTTAAATCTCTCTCTCTCTTTCTCTCTCTCTCTCGACTGCAATGGGGGTGGGGTCTGCAGATTGTAAATACGGTCCTAATTCTATAGACCCCCGCATTTGCTTAATCCGTCCCTGTTAGGGTTATGAGCACTCATAATTTGAAAACACCGATTACGGGCCACGGCGCAAACCCGCCAGAAGCCGATCATCTTTGCAGAAAAAAGTGGCGAACCTGCATAAAATAATGAGGACCCTCCTGTCTAGCAGCACTTTTATCACTGTCGCTATCTTTCCGCTGAATAATCACAATTCGTATAAAAACAAACTGCTCCAATAATGGGACAGGTATATAAAAAATTGTCGCGACTGGAGCACCCCAAGCTGCCGTGCGTCATAATGTATATTTCTGACCTAAATCTCAAGTAGTTATCGGTAAAAAAGCCTCCCACCATCCACACCTCGCCTCCATTTGTTTTGTTTGTTTCGTTTTTGTTTTGCCCTCAAGCCGTTCCATCATACTTTTTTATTACCTGAGCGGAATAGCAACAATAACACACGTAAACAGTAGTGTCACTGAGTCTGACAATGTATTAGAACTCATCCAGACAGTGAACATTTCTCCCTCCCATTGTTCAAGACTCTCTGAAGAACTCCCTTCCTTCCCGATAATTCTTAAACAGTGACGTTGCGCTGAGCAGTGAAACAATGCTCCTAATGGATCACGCTCCGCTTTCATGCATGCAGGATCACCCGGGGCATCTTAACCACAACTCCAACAATCATTACTTCCGCTTTTCTTTAAATTGTCAGAGGAATATACCGGACTTGGCTGGTATGGTCTGTTACATTGGCCTTTATTGGTGGCTAGTACATCTTTAAATTTTACCTTCGAAGGCGACATTTAATGACCCCCATCACCCTCCTATTTTGGCCTGGAAGTGAGCATCACTGGAGATGGCCTAATTAAGGATGCTTTATCGGACATCATAAATGATACATAAATGAATATTGCAGTAGTACATTATTATTGCACAGGGTACATCCTTACTTGACTTTGTAAAAATGTGAGGGCTTTACCTTAGGATAGGCATGTCAATAACAGTAACAATAACAATAACAATAACAATAACAATAAGTTTATTAAGCTCACATAACATCCAGTTGTAAATGAGCAAGTACAACAGTTGTTTTTAACAAATACTTCATTCGCTGACTCATCCAACCACGCTTTCATCATGTGCACTCTTGTTCTTACTTCCTTACTCTCTCTCTCTCTCTCTCTCTCTCTCTCTCTCTCTCCCTCCCTCCCTGAGTGTTCAATATAGTTGTCGGTCAGTTATCTATGGAACGTTTATCTTTGCAACCCATTTTCATTAAAACTTTGGGAGATCTAAATTATCTTCAAGTTCCATCCTAACCATCTATTTTCGTATGTTTTATTTTGTTTTTATAAGCATTAGATTTCACCACAATGAATAGTTCGGTGGAAGCTACAATCATCTGAGAATGTTCATGTCAGTGACCTTGGAAAAAACACTACAGCGTATTTCCTCAAGCAGCACGTGAAAAGTTGGATCTAAATTATATAACAAAAATAATTCTCAGCATTTTTTTTCTTTAAGCCCGCAAAAGACAGGACCAAAGTTCTGAAGAAGTTAACACTTCATTCATACTTAAGTTCAGTCTTACAAACGTATCACAGTGTACTGCAGATACCAGCCTTGCTAAGTTACGTCGAGACTAAACCAGTAGTGTAGTATGTAAGACTCTCAATATTAAAGCTGACAATTTGACCTCGATTTTTCACCTCTCTCCCTTTCCTTACCATTTCTCCAGCTCCCTTCCCTTCCCTTCCC
>JAWQUT010000059.1:1706500-1717126 GCA_033807755.1 Ellobium chinense
GGGGGGAAAGGGGTTGGAACAGAATACTTATCCTCAAAGAGAAAGGTAAGCAGTCACTTTTCACAGGCTGAAGAAGAACTAGACAACTGACAAATAGACAGCAAAACATGCATGCACGTACAGACAGACAGACAGACAGACAGACAGGAAGGCAGGCAGGCAGGCAGGCAGGCAGGCAGGCAGGCAGGCAGACAGGCAGGCAGACAGACAGACAGACAGACGGACAAGTATAGGGGCGAGAGGCAGATCGACAGACATACACACAAGCAGCACGACTGATAAACAGAAAGAGGGCAGATGGACAGAGAACCACTTAAGGAAGCAAGCAAACGGACGAACAGGCAGACAGAAGGGTGGACAAAGAAAATCAGACAATCAGACTAACAGGAGAAACACAGACAGGCAGGCCGACAAAACATAAGATAGGCAGACAGACGCAAGACTGGTGCAGACAGGCAGAGAGGCAGATAGACAGGCGATCAGACAGGCAGACCAAAATACACATTATACCTTGATAGACAGATCATTGACAGGCAGACAGACACACAGTGTGAGATAGACTGACCCACTGATAAAAAGATAGAGGGGAAAAATAGCTAGGCAAGCAGGGAGATAAACAAAGAGGCTCTCAAGAGCGTATGTCCAAATCCCGTAGACCAGGTCACCGAGTAAAGTGTACAGTCACCTAAAAAGCCTCATGTCATCCTGGGTTACCAAATCTCTGGGGTAAGCGGTTGGGAATGTTCAGACACTCAGTGGCGGCGACAGTGGTTCGGGAAGAAGGGGAAGTGGGAACCACGGCTTCTAAGTTTGATACGTAAAGTATTCTGTTGACCAGAAAACAAGGACAGAAGCCCAATACACGAGAAAAGGTGTTCCTTCCCCAAAAAGTCTTTGCCTTAAACTGGGCCTCTGCTGTCTTCTGTCTTATCTATCATCACTATAATTATGGTGCTCTTTCCGTTTAAAAAACATCACTGTGCCTGCTCCAGTCTTTGTTACGCCACTGGTAGACGGTAAAACCTCTATGCATCATGATCACTCTTCTCGTATTATATCTATTCTGTTTTATTCTACTCTCGATATCTTCTAGTCTCTTTCTACACTCAACGTTTTCTACTTTTCCCCATTCTATACCCGTCAATTTCTATTCTTCCTCTTTTTACCTTCAACAGTTTCTACTTTTTCCCACTCTACACCCGTCATTTTCTATTATTCCTCATTGTATCTCTAACATTTTCGATTCTACCCATTTCTACTCCCATTCTCCCTAATTCTACCTCTAACATTTTAAACTCTTCTCCTTTCTACCCCTGTCAATTTTCAGTCTCCATCATTCTACCTCCACCATTTTCTATTCTCCCCCCTCCCTCCATTCTATTTCCGTTATTTTCTATTCTTCCTGTTTCTGTCTCCAACATTTTCTAATCTTCTACATTCTACTCCTGTCATTGCACAACTCTTCAGTTATCTCGTGTCACTTTCTGTTCTATTCATTCCATTTACGTTATTTTCTTTCCGCCCTCGTTCTTCTGGCATGATGATTCATTTTCCTTCACACACCCATCAGTTACTATTCTGCTTCATTCTACACCTGTCATTTTTCTATTCTCTTTCGTTCCACTCTCGTTATTTTCTTTTCTCCCTCATTCAACTCCCGTCATTTTCTGTTCTCCCGCATCCTATCGCCCTCATTCTCTATTCTCCATCATTCTACTCTCGTCACAATATATTTTCCCCTTCATTCTATCCGCTTCGTTTTCTATTCTATCTCATTCTACCTCCACCATTTTCTGTTATTTCTAATTCTACCCCCAGGGCAATTTCTATTCTCCCTTATTCTACCTCCTGTCAATTTCTATTCTCCCCATTCTACCCCTGTTCTTTCCTAATCTCCCTCATTCTACCCTCGTCATTTTCTATTCTCCCTCATTTTACTCCCCTCATTGTCTACTCTTCTCCTTCTTTCCCTCCTCATTCTCAAATGAGTCTCCCTCTTGGCCATGGCAAAACTGCCTAGCACCGCCGACCCTGTCAGACTTGCAATGAAGTACACATAAAAAAAGAAGAAGAAAACCACAGTCTGCAATTCTCCATTAAAATGGCAGGTACACATAAAATGACACAATGTCAAAAAACGACATCAATTCTCGACAGGACACCCACTCCATGTCGTTTTTTGAAAGGCCAGATATGCTAAGCTTGAGTGGCATAAGGGCTTTTCTCGCACTTAAGGCCCTAAAGATAAAGTAAACATGCGGACAACTCCAACCGGCGCAAGAGGGAAAAAAACCCCTAAAACTCTCAGATACTCTATCTCCTGTCATGGCCAGAGTCAGGATACCTCTTCGGGGGTTATAAGAAACTGAGGTAACATTATACTGAGGAATTTGATACTTAAGACAGTTTTGGGGTGCATGATCAACAGGTTCGTATGTATATTAAAAAAAAAAAATTGGCGGAAATGAAGAATTACGGGGAGATAAAAAAAAATAAAATGGAAACTTTAATTTACGTCGATGAACGTGGTTGAAATGAAATGAGCCTGGGTCATACTTCTACTCCGCATAATGACAACTTCATGTCATCGAATTATCACAGATTAAGCGGTTAGGGAGATTGTGCGCAGAAGTCTGTTGTCGATTTATACACTTTCTTGTATGGGGTTAGATAGTTTGACGTCACAAAAGCGTTCATAGCAACGTGGACAACTTTTAGAACTAGAGGAGAAGAGACAAGAACACTCAAAGAGAGGTTTGAAAGATGCTTGACAAGGGCGATCAACAAACATCGTTAAATCAAGCACAGTTTGAAAGATCACAGGATATTGCCTATGGTTGCCTGTATTATTTTACTTCATGTAAGCCTATCTTAGTTCATTGTTTCTCTTTACCACGCCATACTTTTAAACGTGACATCTTCGACTGGGGTGATGCGTAACACTGTAAAAAAGGTTGTCAGATCGCCCACTCTAAAGTGAATACAATAGGACCCACGAATTCGAATACCCGGAAATTAGTTCCCAATTCCGAGTACATAAGATGCTTGCCTCCATGAGTAAAATTTCAAATAGAGCTAAAGGGATCGGGGACGGTAGAATATGTATACATAGCCACCAAAATTATAGAATATTCCGACTATTTTTAGAATGATCTCATCGATTATATATTCGATACCACAAGACATGAAGCCAAGGAAATTCACCCACAGCCACAGTCCAAACCCAAAGAAGATCAGTACAGCTGGTAGTTCATCAAGGCTTTATATCATGAAGACGTCTGTAGAGTACAATTAAAAATGGACGCCATTTCCTTTGTCAAGTGGGTGTGTCAGGGGAAACAAACATTAATTCCGGTGACCAAAACTAAATGCTGCAAAAGACGAAAAAAAAACCCCCAAAACACATGGTGTGTAACTTTTCATTTGCCCTCTCTGTTTTTGTAGTGTGCTTTCAGCAGATGGTACCCTGCATTGGAAGATTCCCGAATATGCTTGTTGCGTCTATAAAAAAAGTCTCAATGTCTGTAATGGAATGTAGCCCCTTGGACAGAGGCATCATAATCAAGTTTGGGGGTTTGTCGATTTTACAAGACTTAAGGTCATGAGGTCCAAGGTCTATTTTCTAAGAAAAAAAATGTGCAGTTGAATGAAGGACCGATTAAGCAATTTGCAATTACACAGGGTCTACCGTACCTGTTAAAAAAAGCATGAAGGACAAAGCAAAGTTTAAAAAAAAACAAAAACCGCAGGGCAATGTTATGCAGATTTCAGGTATGTCAACGTCGAAGTGGGTGCATCCTCTTGTAGGCCGACTGCACTGATGAGATAGCGACGCATTGTGGGGGCACAAACACCCTCTAGTGGAGATTACCTCAACATAATACGAGATTAGGAAAAGAGGAAAAGAATGTTGTGGAAACTGATATTATTAAAACCTTATTATTGTTGCGTACAAAAGGCTTGAAATAGGTGAAGGAAGAAAAAAAACACCTAACCCGTTTCTAAAGAGTGCATTGTGACATTTAGGGTAGACATGACGTAGTATCGAAGCTAATGTGGACCAGGAGAACAAGACTGGAAGAAATGTTTGCTGGTGGTTGTGTTGATGCTACGTTTTTTTAAGTGATGACAGCATTAGCCCTTCTTCATGTTAGTATGGACTACTAGATACCTTCAGGCAGGCACACACACACACACACACACACACACACACATACACACACACACACACCTCTTTTTTTTTCTTAAGAGTATCAGTTTGCCCATTTGTTCAGATATGTAACAGTGGCGTTGTTTTAGCTGGTGTAAGAAAGATGAGGTGGCGCACATAATTAAAAATCTACAGACAGGACAAAAACAAGGTTTGACGTCAACTAAATTGCCACCCCGCGCAACTATGCCAACCACATTATTCAGCCTCCTGTAATGACGGCAGTGTTTGTCTACTTGCCAGTATGATCACAATTCAATGGATATTATGTCCAAAGAAAGAGGAAGGTTCATTATTCAGAATTAAGTAATCTGTCTTACAATAGAAGACTTTCTTCATGATATGAAATAATCACGTTAACAGAAAATCTTAATTAATCTATATAATCACACACCATAATGTTCTTCCTGAGAAAAACTGGAATGGTTAGAACGATAATAATCTGGTCGAGCTTTTTTCGCTTGTGCTCGTGCAGCTTACAAAGGAATTCGGTAATCCCGCGCATGGCTTAGTATTAATAGTATTCTAATACCAACACGAGTAAAGAACGCAGCAAGGTGTGCAAATCCCATCTCGGTAGAAATGAGAATAAAAAAAAACCCCACGCTTTCCTCGTAACCATTTTACTGGTCACAGACGATCTTCACGTTTTGGAAATGGCGACTAGGAACACCCGGATATAGCTTCTTTCTCCTATAATTTTTTTTTTTATCCCCATTCTGGGGGATGGAGTAGGATACAAAAAGCTGAGACAGTGTGATGGTGATAGTGATGGTGCTGTGTTTTCTGCTGCTAAGGATGTGGTGTTAATGATGGTAATGCTTGGGATTATGTTTTGCTGACATAGATGACGTCGCAGGGAAAACTGCATGTAAAGGTGAAGCGTATTGGACGCATGTAGTGTATGTAATCTTTGGAAGCAGTCGGGGATCCTTTGGTGGTGGTTATGTTTGAGATGGTAACTGCCTTTACTGTCTCCCAGTAAAGGTTGCAGGAGCCTAATTGGTAAAAAAAAAAAATTGGACTATCAGAGTCGATTGTGCAGAAATAATCATACAACATGAAATCACACCGCAAAAGTGGTGAAATTCAGTCTTGAATTTCTAAAAAAATAATTGTTACAGGCAGTGTTTCCCAAGGGCTTCAACGGATTTCATTTGTGCGGGCCTGTGATCTGGAAAAGAAGGCCAAATTTTTTAACCCCTTTTCATGTAATTTAAAATTATGAAAAATCTAAATGAGGGGCCCCCATTGTAAATAGTATATAATTAGAGCACAGTGGTGGCACCCGACCTGCAGACTAGTCCTAGCCATCTCGGAAAGTTCCTGAGGTTCGAGAAGGAATTTGTATTAAATGGCTCAAAAAGGCTCTTACAATTTGGTTCCTGCAACCTCAAGACGTCATACACTGAACAGATATTTTGGAAATGATTAATTCCTTTGGGCGTCTCTGACAACCGTTGAGTATGTAGTAATGATCAGCTCTTTAACTTTTAATTTATTTTACTCTAAGCCGATACTTTTAATAGCTGAACTGAACAATGCTATCATCATGGATTTCCTGTTACTGTCATTGTGTGATCCCAGCCACTGAGTGACTCCTCTGTCGAAATGGTTGGCAGAATGTGACGCAGAGATTACGTAAACAAACCAAAACAAACAAACAAACAAACAAACAAACAAACAAACAAACAAACAAACAAACAAACAAAAACTAGTTATTTTTGCTTTTTGCATTAGAAAACAATTTTGCGTTTGTTTATACCTTTCATTACAAACAGCTGAGATTTATCCAAGCATACCTAATATCTCCGTTGTCTACTTTCATTTCTTCAAAAGATACCACATTTGCCTACGAAAAAAATTTCTCCTGCATTTGCATTTACATGAGGCATTTTTTTGTGTATAAATCTACATCTGTTTTCTACATTTCTATTTAGGAAACAATTTGCACTTGTCTACAAAAAGCTACTGTATTTCACAGTAATAAAGTTGTGGCATGAATCACAAGCATTATATCATAAAAATGTATGATGCATGTAACAGACGCTTGAATCGTCGAGGGCGGTATCGCGTGGAGGGTTGCAGTAGCAATTACCCAAAAATTGCGTGTCAAATATAGTTAATGGGGTTGAATTGAAGATGAAAGGTTGCGCAGAGGGTTGCTTAAGATGCGGGAAATATTTTTTCGCGCTGTGTTTTTAGGGAAATTAAGTCAAGCAGATCTCGTCTGCTCTGGGCGGAAACAGGCAACATGCAGTGGCGTATCAGAGGGAAGAGGAGGGGGATATTTTCTCGCTGTCCCCCAAATACTAAGTTAACCTTAACAGTATACCAGATCTGTTTCAGATCTTCGCCGTCATAGGCAGACTGTCTATCTCAGGCATAGACTGTTTGCAAACTGGGTTATTTTTTGTGCTTGCTACAAGCAAGTACTTCGATCGAACGTCATAAAAGGAAGTCACCAAAATCACTGGTTAAAAAACAACACCAAAGCATGAGACTGGCTTTTATTTTCTTGCGTTCCTTAACACAGTTTGTGTTCCCACTCCTGAAGAATCACTTAAATTAGATAGGCGAACTGCCCGTGACTGTGTCAATAGAAAACTGAGACCAGTCCAAGCTGGAAATGAATGAGACAATTTCAGTAAACTGCTAAATTTATGGCCTGCAAGGCATTCTCATCGAGAACATCTAGTTGAAATGAATAATAATAATACCCTTTTGTTATCCTTGCATACGGTTATGCGTAATTTCATTTCCTATGATAAATAAATAAATAAATAAATAAATAAATAAATAAATAAATAAATAAATAAATAATGCAGTTTATGATTCTCGTATCCGTGCGAATGTCTCTTTACGCAACTTCACACTATTATTATCCCAGCAGGCCTGATTATTTTAGAACTTTCTCATTTGCCTTGGGAGCATGCAGCCCGCTGTCAATTCACAAGAGCTGATTACTAGCATTCTGGCAACATATTCCACTGCCTATAGCTAAGTACGCATTTTACCTAGGACACTTTGAATGAATCCTTTCCCAAGACATTTACAACATGACCGCGGTCGGAACTCGAACTGATGACCTTTAGATCTTGAATCCATCGCCAGAATCATTCGGCCACGCATGCATGCAACAATACACATCATGCATGTAACTACTCAACACTTTGCGAATGAAAGCTATTGCCAGCCGTCTCAATGCAGTGTCCTGGTTTCCATCAATCCTCTTCCCCTAATTTTTCCCGCTAGCTCTACGATTCAACGATACACGTCATACATATAATTATTCAACACATTACAAATCAAATCATTGTAAGTCGTCCCATTGCAGCGTCCTGGTTTCCACCAGTCCTCTTGGCCCCTTTTTTTCCCCCGTTAGCTCTACGATTCAACTATGCAGGTCATACATGTAATTACACAACACTTTGCAAATGAAAGTCAATGTAAGTCGTCTCAATGCAGTGCCCTGGTTTCCACCAGTCCTCTTTCTCCTTCCCCCCCCCCCCCCCCCCCCCCCCCCCCCCCCCCCCCCCCNTTCGGCCACGCATGCATGCAACAATACACGTCATACATGTAACTTCTCAACACTTTATGAATGAAAGCTATTGCCAGTCGTCTCAATGCAGTGTCCTGGTTTCCACCAATCCTCTTCCCCTAATTTTTTCCGTTAGCTCTACGATTCAACGATACACGTCATACATGTAATTATTCAACACATTACAAATCAAAACCATTGTAAGTCGTCCCACTGCAGCGTCCTGGCTTCCACCAGTCCTCTTCCCCCCTTTTTTCTCCCCGTTAGCTCTACGATTCAACTATACAGGTCATACATGTAATTACACAACACTTTGCAAATGAAAGCCATTGTAAGTCGTCTCAGTGCAGTGCCCTGGTGGTCACCAGTCTTCTTCCTCCTTTTTCCCCGTTAGCTCTACGATTCAACGATACACGTCATACATGTAATTACACAACACATTACAAATCAAAATCATTTTAAGTCGCCCCATTGCAGCATCCTGGTTTCCACCAGTCCTCTTCCCCCTTTTTTTCCCCCCGTTAGCTCTACGATTCAACTATACAGGTCATACATGTAATTACACAACACTTTGCAAATGAAAGCCATTGTAAGTCGTCTCAATGCAGTGCCCTGGTTTCCACCAGTCCACTTCCTCCTTTTTCCCCCGTTAGCTCTACAATTCAACGATACACGTGATGAATGTAATTACTCAACACATTACAAATGAAAGTCATTGATGGTCGTCGCAGTACAATTCCCTGCTTGCTCCCAATCCCCTGCCCCCTTCCCTCCCCCTCCCGTTAACTACTTATCCAGGTGCTCACTGACACCAGGGCCAATTGAGGAATAACAATTTGGTGTCTTTCCTACGGACTCCAGAATGCAGAGTGTCTTGTCCTAGCGCTAAACCCACACACTTCAGATTGAAATTGAGGTTCCACATTCCTAATTAGACAATAACACGCCAATGTTTTGCTCAGATCTAGGACAAAAAAAAAAATAATGTCCTTTGGACAGGGTATGAAGAATGCGTCCTGGATTTATGAGATACACTTCAGATTTTTTATCCAGCCTTTCCTAGTTTTGCAAAATGATTTTAAAGTTTAATTTTTTTTTTTTTTTGCACTGAAGTATGTCTAGTCGTGTAAACAGCTCATGTGTCGCTACTCGTTAGGGTAAGCAGTCAGTTTTTCGTAGAAGCCATCGCTGTGGGTTTTGTAGAACTAAAATTCAATGAAAGAAACTGTGGGCTTCTTCAGATCTTACGCGCGGACCTCGATGCGCTTTAAGTCCGATAACTGTCTAAAGATTTACTTTAACCTGGTATTTGGTACAGCTCAATGGATGCTTCAAATTATTAAAGAAGCCTTGATAGTGTTATTTATTTTCATGGAAGCGGAGACAAAGAGTAGAGGAAACCACCGTAGTTTTGTGTTACAGATATCAATGTCTATGTTGTAGTGAGTAAAATAAATAAGGACGTCTCTATATCACAGGTGTAGGCCGCCCCGGAACGGTTTCCCAATTAGCTCAAAGGGACAAGCTTGGACAGTCACGCTATCGGAGTCAATTGTCTTTGCAATATGAAGCGTGGAAACAACTCACAACCGCACAGTGTATAACATTTGTTTATATAGTGTTGTATTAGATAATAAGATAAAATGTTGTATTAGATAATTGGTTTTTACTAAGGAGTTTCCACTGGGGTACCCCAGAGGTCGAAATGTATGTATATGCCCCTGCATAAACCATGACCGATTTGCCTCACAGTTCTGAGTCATTCCGTGACAGGAATCTTACATTTCGTCGCGTTTTTGACGCTGGTCGGCAGACGAATCGTCATGTTTTTTTTTACCTACACTTCCTCGTGTCTTTTTCATGTGCTTTTTTTTTCTTCAACATTTCGCCGTGTTTCATATCGTATTGTTGCAAGCTGGACCCGTGGTCCTAAAATTCTTAAACTGCAAAATAGATAAAATTTAAAAAAAAAAGAAAAGAAAAAAGAAATAATATCGCGTTTCTTATGTGTGTTTTGCTTTGTAAGCATAATATTATGTATTCTCACCACACCCAGTTTTTAAAAATTTAAACATAAGGCTGCTTGCAATATGCGACGGTTCCAAGCCTTTACAAACGCTGAGGGAAAAGTTTGAACTAATTACAGGAAAGAGAGAGAGAGAGAGAGAGAGAGAGAGAGACAGACAGACAGAAAGAAAGAGAGAGAAAGAGAGAGAGATACAGACAAACAGACAGACAGACAAACAAACAGACAGACAGACAGAGAGTGATTTAAACGCATAAAACAAGACAACATGAGATGATAAAATTAAGAAAAGAAAGGATGGAGAATAAAAACTAATGTACACAAGCAGGGTAAGGCAAGGCCACCATGGCTACTTGACATTTGTGTTTGTTTATAAATTTTATTCCAGACAGCTTGAAATTTATCATATTGCTCTCATTTTTATCTTCGTCGTGGAGGTTATGACTTAACTGACCGAGTTTATTTGTAAATACGAACAAATGTCCCACGAAAAAAGGTTCAAACATGTTCAAAATGCTTATTACTGGTATATGATTTGTATTGTGGAGGTAACCTGCAAGGAAAGGACAAATTTTAATGCGGGTATGTTTTGTTACTACCCTCAGTATATGGACATTATCGATTATAGTATGCTTCTTCAATCAGTTCCAAAAAGGGTTGTCAGTTTGGTGATGTGGGTGCCAAATTCCAGAAAGTTGGGAAATTATCACTGGATCCTCTTAAAAACTCATTTCCAACTTTTCGGGTAAATAAGATCCTCACACGCGCGCGGGAAAACACACACACACACACACACACACACACACACACACACACACACACACACACACACACACACACACACACACA
>JAWQUT010000059.1:1717146-1731424 GCA_033807755.1 Ellobium chinense
CACACACACACACACACACACACACACACACACGTACATACACACATGCATATTTACACACAGACACACACGCGCACACACACACACGCATACAGACAGATACACACACACGCACAAAGACACACACACACACACACACACACACACACACACTCATACACACAGACACGCATACACACACACACATCCTTACAGTATATATCTCAGATCATAGTAAAGGTAAATCCAAAAAAGTGATTCCCACGACGAATATGCAAACATTAAGCCTTTAAAGTAAACTAGTTACTAGATACAGTCATCATCATCATCATCATCATCGTCATCAATTTTAATCACAAATTTCGAAACAGTGTCATCCCAGCGATAGTAATAGGTCTGTACCAAAGGCACTAAATTAAATATTAATAGACTATTTCAATATGACTATGCTCCTTCATCAAGATTAAGTTTCATCATTATCATCAATATCACCATCATCATCATCATCATCGTCATCGTCATTATCATCATCATCATTACCACCACCACCAGCAGCACCGCCACTGTCACGGTGAGCTTGTATGGTTGTTCAGACTATCTAGCCCTAATGACGTTCAGTATAATGTTATGACAAGTGGCATTACATCACCCTCCGAACGCGCGAACGGCCTGTCTGAATGAAAGTAGGCCACCGTAGATCGAGTTTTCTGATATAAACGGACCACCGTAGATTTGCCTCTTTTCATCGACCAATAGAAATCAGTTTGTATCGGAAAGTAGAGAGGGTGTGTGTAAAAAAGAAAAAAAAAAGGTGCGCCATACCGCAAAGCACCGTTCCGACTGCCACATGCTACGCACTCACTCTTACTACAAGCCGCGGCGGGGCTGAGGGGTAGGGCTGACTCGTGGGGGATGGGAGGGGAGCTCCGGAGACGGACAGGAAGTAAATGGGGGCGGGTGGAACACAACGAGGCAGTGGCGAGAGAATTACTATAAAAGATCGCGATCTTCACTTTACGACACTGTAATGTACACTCGGGCACTGACGAAATATGCACCGTGTCCCAGTCAAAAAGATTAACTTGTAGGTAAATTAAAAGCTGGAGTTAAACCAAATACACTGCCTATCGCTTACCTGCTGACCATTTAACTTTCAGTGTTATGTGTTCATATCAGTTTTACAATAAATAAAAGTAAGTATAGCGTGTGTGTAAGAGTAAACATATGATAAGATCGACACCATATTTACTTATCTAATAGAGCTCTATTGTATATTCTGAGATTGACTCGTTGATAAGCTGTGACAGCGGTAAATAGTTTCTAAGGAATGGACGTGTTTAGCAGGTGTTTTCTAGCATTAGGAAAGGTCGTGATGAAGCCAGGAGGCCCAGTGTAATTTTTTGCAAGTGATTGCAAAGACATGTGTGGATATTAGGACATTGTTTCATTGAACATTCTTATGTCTGTCTGAAGTATTGAATATCAGTATTGTTGTTCTTCGACCCAGATGTACTGAGAGAATCAGTTCGTTATTGGATATAGCGTTCGCGCGTACCCTAAGACAGTCGTTCGGATGTACCCCTAGAGGCACTTGATACGCTGAATTTTATTTTGCTTTGAGAGGCTTCATAAAGATCAGATTAACACAAGGTACGGAACAGGCATTGAAATTGATATTGTAGATTCATCAGCGGCGGAGACACTTTGTTGACAAACGTGTGAGAGGGGTTGTCATAGTCATACCCTGTAGCGAATAATAAAACTGAAGGAAAATAACAAAGAAAAGTAAAAAGAGAGAAGAGGATATAAAAGCGAAACAAAACCTGTAGAATTGAAGAGGGTCTTAGTTTAGCCGGCGGCATGCAGTTTTTGAAGTTTGGCATGTCAAGTGGATCTGGTTACAGCAGCAAAAGACGCGAGAGCACTTTACAGCGACATTCCATTACCACAAAGCAGCGCCGCAGGATGGCTACCAAAAGCATGAGTTTTCATTCACCTACTAGAACTGTTGGCAAGGTCGATAGAGGAATAGATGAGGATTCGGAGAAATCGCTCAAGTGCGAGGGAGCACAAGTCAACGCTGATCCGCGGAGGAAAATAGAGCCGCCTTGCACTACTACTACGTCTAGTACCACGACTGCTACTATTGTGAATAGGCGCGGCTCCGGTTCAGCGGCGTTGCCGACATTCGCAAACGTGGGGAGCACCATGCGATGGTGGTGGCGGGTTATTTGTGTAGTGGTGGCTATTCTTCAGGTGCACACATCGGCTCATCTGGTCAAGGTAAGAGAAATATTTTTTTGTTTCGCAACGAAAGTGTGTTTTCTGTTTATGTTTTTCCTTGATTTTGTTTTTGTGAGCGGAAAGGATAATTCCATGGAACTTGCCCATTGCGTATTCAGTTATCAGGAAAAAACAAAGCATGACCTCATTATTATGAAGTGTTGGCCAACTCTCTTCCAGTGTATTTAACTCGTGCACGTTGACGTATAAAGGCGTATTTCACAAATGTAGTTATATACAAAATTGAAAGATATTGTGTTCCAGAGGCGTATCTAGGTTATGTGGCAAGTACGGCAGGTGCCCTGAACGTCACTTGAAAGGGGGCGCCACCAAACAGTTTCAACTAAGGACAGGCAAGCTATCCTTAGATAGTGAAAACAATTTTCTTCAGCTGCGATCTGTCATCAGTTAGCATGAATGAAGAACATAACGAATTCATCCACCTGAAAACATCAACAGTGCACCAGAGTGCATTGAGAAGCATTCGTAACGCAGCATTCTACGGTCTCATGGTTAGAATCGTTTCCTGATCCGGCATGGAGTAAGCAGAAAGTTATCGAAAAGATGGGGTGTCAAATGTTTGGACAGGGGCACAGTTTCAATGCTTGCCATAGGCGCTATTTTCCGTAGATACATCGCTGTTGTGGTTCAGAAGTTTATGCCGATTGTGATGACAACAAAATCGGAATTCTTGCAGGAACTCGGCAGCATAAAGGCGTTTCAATTTTTAGTGGAATTTGACCTCTTAATCTTATTTTAAGCGCTAAAAGTAAAAGGAGAGTTCTACTATCCCCGTTTTCTTTCTCCAAACTTCATATATGTGGAATACGATGTTGTCCGTCAACGCGGACGACGTGTTTGTGTCAAAGCACTAAATCGATGACATACAGTATGTGATATAACTTACATGGAACTGTTTTGTTTTGGGAGTAGCTGTTGTGACAGATCTCCATGGAATGGACCAAATTCGAATACCAAGAGGTGTCATTTTGACCGTGAGGTTTTTTTTACACGTGGGAAAACTTCGGGCCGGGTAATATTTCCTATCTGTCTATTTATCTTATGTCGTGAGATAAGAGCGAAAGAGATCTATCTCTCGTGTGAAAAAGTGAAATACCAACGATCATGAAAGGTCATATTCTGTGTATGGTCTCGTCAATGAAAGCAAAACAGAGTTAACTAACAGTAGGCTTGAGAGTGCGGGATTAGTACATCGGCCACGACATAGAAGGTCAAAGTAATGGATTGTCGCGGTGGATATGTATGAAATTTGGTGAGCTAGGATGGTATTAGGCTGTAAACTGATGGATATGGGTCAGGCTCGGCCTAATAGGTCACAGGAAACAATTGAGAGCTTGCGCGTTAACGATGGGATCTCTTATCATCGTAAGAATTATATTAGTGCGTCTATGCTGAAAGTACTCATAGTAGTGTTCAACATGCAGAGTTAGTGTGATTCTTACGATCGTAAGAGGTCCCATCGATAATGCGTAAGTTCTCAATTATCAATTCCAGTGTAATGCGTGATGTCCCACTTCACTCTTATGTGTGTCTTTGAGCTACTTTACTCTAATAGGTGTCTTTGAGCCAATCACCTTATTATTTCACTGGCTTACAACTACATCGAAAGTCTATAACTGAGACTTATTTATAAACTGATGTATTATATAGGGTATCATTGTATTTTGGAGATAATACAAGTTTATGAATGCGGATCAAAAAAAAAGGCAAAACGATTCGTTAACGACCTCAGTCCTGCACAGTGTACGGGGATAGAAGCCCCGCCCAGTAGTGAATAGATCTTGAATAGATCTCAAACGTATGATTTATTTTGCGAAATCAATAAGGGATTGACAGTCTGTAGTCTACAATGTTTTCCACAAACTATGAAAGCCCGGGATAAACGGGAGAGGGAGGGAAGGAAGGAGGGAGGGAGGGGAGGGAGGGAGCGAGATAAAGAGAGCGACAGACAGACAGACAGAGACACAGAGAGAGAGAGACAGAGACAGAAAGAGAGAACTTGGGCAGAGGTTGGACTAATGGTCAGTTTTGAAATTTCAACCCGCTGCTTAGGACGAGTCTGCTCCAAACACTGCCGAATTTTGAACAGATGTTTTAACGAATCTTTTCCGGCCTGTTGCCACGCGGACTAACTCCACCCCCCGAGTCTAGAACCTATAAGTCATATGATTGACTTGCAGCTTTTCCGTATGGAACCAGCTTCCAATGCCTATACTATATACCATAAGTTTTTAAAACTCCTTATGGCCGGATGAAATCGAAATTCTATAGAGAGTCCCAGGTGATTCTCTTACAGTCTTGTAAAGGACCAGATGGCCATTTATTATCTCCACGTGACACACCTTACATGACATCATGCAACATTAATCTACACCTGACCCACTTAATAATTATCATGTTACCGGTGTTGCTGTTTGAAAGCGCTCTATAGCATGAATACAATACACCTCCTAGCGGCAAACATGAGCGTAAACGGATAAAGTCATTGACACCACAATAAACGACCCCGCAATCTTCAATTTATAGTCCCCCCGTGCTGACATCTCTAGCAACAAACGTTCGTCCTTGGCCTGGATATTTGAAGGTGCATGCTACCTTTTCTTGTCTACGTGCGCATACATTTTTTTTTCTTTCGTTTGTGGTAACCTGCACATGAAATGAAAACGTCATATACAAGTAGATGCATTGACGCTAGCGAAGCGAGGTTTTTGGAGTAACAGTCTTCCTAGGTAGATCTCAGTTACAAAAAGCTCTCTCCAGTGCTGTGTACACTTAAGAGCAGAGTTTAAAGGCGATGTTTTGTTAATGGAATTACGGATTAACACTGTTCGTAGCTCGCAGCGAGGGTCGGCCTGAAGAGCCAGATCTCAGTGAATGTAACTTTTATGACTGGGTGACGTTATTTCTTACAATTTGAATGTGAGAAGCTGACAGTTTCTGTTTACCTACAAATTATTTCGACCGTAACATTCCTTGAACCTGTCACGCTGAACACCAAGTTTTGTGTTAGTTGCGTTTTTGTCTGAGTTTTCTCATGCAGCACCCGTCTGAGCTTTTGCTCTTCGGCTCAGTGACTTAACAGGTGTATCTGCGAATTTCCCAAAATCATTATGGTAGGCAGGTTTTAGAGTCTTTTACGAGCATGTTTTAAATCTTTATGTGTGTCTGCCAGGAGGGGTTTGAGTGCGCGCATGTGCAAGAGGGAAGAAAAAAGATGAAAAGAAGGAGTAGTAAGAGAGAGTGTTTGTGATGTGGTTGACTATTCGATCAAGTCAAGCAGCGATTCTCAACTTTTTGTCAACCGATCGTTTAAATGCAATAAATGTTGTCTGAGCTAAATGAAGTTGAAGTTTATTGCAAAGTGTCATGTTGCTTGACTGCCGGCTGACTGAGTGATGCCTGGGGATCATTTAGCTTCATGCCTCAGCGTGGGGCGATGGTTTCGGGCCACGATAAAAAGATCGTGGGTTCGATCCTGTCCAGTGCCAGTTTGTAAAAGTCCCTCAAAGGCAGTCCTTGTACATTTTTCAGTTCATCTGTCTATAAAATGAGTACCTGACTAAAGGCAGGGGAAAAGATGTTTCTACATGTTGATGTTCAACGCCCTCTAAATGCAATCGGCCGTATGCATGCTTCCTCAGATAGCTGATAAAGATATGGAATGATATGACCTGCTAGGGTGGTAATAATAATGTGATTCTATGAGAGCGGACTTTGCCTGGAGCGAGACTTACAAAACATGTTATGATTATGATTATTATGATTGTTATTACTGTACTGATGTTGCATGGCGATTAGCGTCATGCGTGAACTCGGAGGAAGAAGAACGGCAGACAGACGTGCACGTGTATACAATGCATATACAGTTTCCTCGCCGTGCAAAATCTGCGTCAATGAGTGAAAATGTAAAACATAACAAAATCGGTCAACGACTTAAAAATCCTGTCTGCCAAGGTGTTGTGCTGTAGATAGCACGTATCGCGAAAAGCATCCTACTTCATTATTTGGGAAGCGAAAAAAAATGACGCAGACGTTATTATGTTTTGAATGATACGACTTGTTTAAAAAGGACATAGAACTTGCTTAACCGTTTTTCCTGGGCGTATTATTTATCAACGCAACCGCAGCCTGAGCACTTGCAACAAGCTGTCTGGAAATCAGTGTATTCTCAAAGTCGTATGAATTGAGGGAGAAATTCTCCTCTTGTCATAAATTTGAGGAGGGAGGGAAGGTTGTAGATTTTGGAAAGAATATAGGTTTTTCTCAAGCAAAGCAAATTTTGGAGTGCAGGAGAGAAGGGGGAGATCGGTGGTCGCTGGATGTGCTTTTGGGGGATAGTTTGAAATGTAAGAGAAGGTGCACGTTCATTTATGCATCTGTATGTTAGGCAAAGAAGTTTAAATGCATTTTCTCTCTGAGCTCACATTTTCCTCTGTCAACCCGTCGATAGACTGCATAACTGGCTATAGGCAGTATAAAACTTTGTCAGAATGCTAGTGGCCTGTGTTTATAGATAGCAGCTGCTCTCTATATTCCTAATGGAGTTGAGAATGTCCTAGATTGAGCTTGCCTGTTAAGGCAGTGATAGAGTGAAGTCGCGTGAGCGGGCACTGGCATGAATAGGAAACCTATAAACCGCATTATTAAAATTATTATTTTTTCATCTAGAACTGGATGGATATGTTCTAACGATTTCGTTTATGTTGTCAGTGCTGTTTGTGCTAACTGTACTTCGTGCACTGAACATCCTCTTTCCAGGGCTTCCTGTACCACGTAGATCAAATGATGCTCCCGATTTAGGAAAGTACTCCACTGAGGATCTTATAGGCTTCAAACTTTTTTTGTCATTCCTATGTTTCTCTTTGCTGATGATAGTCACAGTGGTGCGGTTTTGCAAGAAAGCGAGTCGAATAATGTGCATAATCTGCAAGAGGAATGAGTAACGGCCAGCTATTTGAGAGCCTCCTACAACACAAACTTCTTATTCCTTATTAAACCCAGTTCCGCTTAATCGAAACTCCTTAGGAGCATAACAAGCTTGCCTCTAAAAGAAGCTGCGGTTATCCAAGTAAACGGATGCGATTAAGCTGAACTTGCCATTAAGGGACTTCTATTTGAGCGGAGTAGACTGTATACATATAAAAACAGCAACCCAGATCCGTACAGAACAGATGATGATATAGTGAGGGTGCAGATCAAAGCTGTGCACAGCCCGCCACTTGACTTAGCTATCAAGGACAGACGTTAGCATCCCTTAAGCAAATCTTGACATAACAGTGCATGCTAAAGATGGCCACCTCTCTGAAAGGACCCACAGTTTTATGGATTTTGTGTCTTCCTGTGGTCGGCACAGATAGATTTGTTTTGCATCTAGATCCAGATCTGTTTGACTGTAAGCCTTAAATTGCTCGGCGCATGGGACTTTGTCATGCAAATTAAAAAAAAAGATGTCGACGATATGAACGTAAGAATGCAGTATGTAGAGCTATAGTAACAGCCACCAGCAACTTTGCTGAATGGTCTTCCGTTGTTGTCTTTTTGTTATCTTGAGATGGTTGTCAGAATGCGACCCGTTCTCACACCCCTTTGTGAAATGCCAGCGGCGTGGCAAAAGGGTGCACATGGGGGCGGGGTTGGAGGAAGGGGGGGATATGTGTGAGCTGTTAGGCATAGTGTGTGTTAGAACGCGGAGTCCAGTACTCGGATACGCCAAGAGAGGAAGTTGCTGGAGCTCCATGAACGGAAGCTCAGAAAACAAGACGTCAACTGGAAAAAAGTCAGTAGTCCGATCTTTCTATGACAAATAACTCAATTGGACAAAAGTCAAACCTGACTGAGCGAGTGCCACTATCTAAAGAATTTCAAGAATTAAATGGTGATGAGAAATGACAGTGCGGCTGGATTCATAGGCCTTATGGTGCTAGCAATGAAAGGCTGTAAAAACTGGAACTTCTGAGGGTCTGGTTTGTGATGAAGTTTGATTTAAAACAATGATAAGCACAGGCTAAGTATTCCATCCATATTGCCAACCAGTACTGTTGTGAAGAACTGAAAACTTAGCCAACGCCTACAAAACTGTAAGTTGACACATAATTTGAAATTCGTTTTAAATTACTTCCTAATTACGTATAAATTTCAATGTTTTTCTGGTTGATATCTTCGAGGAACAGTTCCTAAGCATTTTGCGCCCCCAGCTGCTCCCCCTCCCACTGTGTTGGCAATATGATACCATAATGGGCGACATAGGCCAGCAACTTTGCTGAAAGTTTTGCTGTTTTTTTTTTGGACCCCGTAATGTTTGTCGAGACCTGCCTGTCTCCTAGCTTTTCATTGAAATCTGCAACAATTTGCATAATTTGTGAATCAGAGCAAGATGGCGGGGGTCTTTGGTCTATATCTGTCGCATGCCTGTCATAATTTATTTCTTTGAGCTATTATAATGCTTCAACTTCAAAGTCTGCTGTCGCCAGAACAACAACAACAGAAATATGCAGCCAAGCAGAGTTGCATGCAGTACAGGTCAAAAGCCTTAACACGCTGCGAGATCTGCCAGGGTGAACCGAGTACACACAGGAGTTGCCCGGCGTGCCATAATATCGATGCCACACTGAAAGACTCCAAAAAGAAAGTAGAGTACGATGACATGGCATTGCACTTGCCATCTAAGATGGTACCATTGAAATCTGCAACAATTTGCATAATTTGTGAATCAGAGCAAGATGGCGGGGGTCTTTGGTCTGTATCTGTCGCATGCCTGTCATAATTTATTTCTTTGAGCTATTATAATACTTCAACTTCAAAGTCTACTGCCGCCAGAATAACAACAACAGAAATATGCAGCCAAGCAGAGTTGCATGCAGTACAGGTCAAAAACCTTCACACGCTGCGAGATCTGCCAGGGTGGACCGAGTACACATAGGGGTTGCCCAGCGTGCCATAATATCGATGCCACACTGAAAGACTCCAAAAAGAAAGTAGAGTACGATGACATGGCATTGCACCTGCCATCTAAGATGGTACCATTCATGAAGGAATAGTCCATTTAGCCCTTGAGTTATTTTTCAGTATTTAGATGAGCAGTGTTGACTCAAGCTGGAGTCACGTCCGTGCCATCTTCAGAATCGTCTAAACAAGAATCCTCCGTGCTCATACCCCCCTCTCCCCTTTCCATCATGAGGAAATTTCATCACCTCAGTTTACGAGACAGTGTCGTATGTCCATTCATTTGATTTTATCCCGGGGCGCTCCCACAGTGTTCTACGGCTAATGTTAGGGATAGGGTTAGGGAAAAGAAAACACCATGGGACTTGTCCTTGAACTGCAGTAACGTGGGACTCTCCTACTTTTCTAACCAGGCTCCTAAACCTAGCTCTTCTCTTTATCCTAATCCAAGCACATCAATATCAACTGGACATTTCACACCCCGTGAATGGTGATGAGGATTGTTTTGCCTTTTCTTCGTTGTCTCATAGGGGGTCTGCTTTGACAGCTTAACTTGGCAGCATCACATTAAGCTATTTTAGATGGTGCATGAGAAGATTATAATACAAAATATTTATATACTCCAATTTCATAGTTGACAGCCGTAAAGAAAATGATCTCCACTCCTATCGCCTTGTGTTTTTTTTAAGCACCTTTTAAAAAAAAAAACCAGAAGCCAACAACATCCTCACTGTGTTATAAGCTAGTGCAGTGATTTATTATGACAAGTGGATCAAGAAGATTCAGACTATGGCAGCACTGACAAATGTTTAAGCGATTTTTTTTTTTGGGGGGGGGGNGGGGGGGGGGTATCCTCATTAATTACCTACTCTACTGCGGCCTCATCTGTATTTGAGCGAGGCCCTATACGGCGATCTTGTGGAGAAAGAGAGAGCCCATAGCCCCCTCCCGTGGGAGGTGGTCAGGCCCGACACCCCGTTCCCCTTCTCATATTGTTCATGGGCTTAAACGAGACACTTGTTCATGGTTAAACGTCTGTGAAAACCAGGGCAGTTTTTCCTAGTTGGCTCCTTCTTGTGTCTGTGGAGGCTCGCCTGTTGTGAAAGGCAGAGGAAAAAAAGAAATCGGACTAGAGTAGAATGTAACCTAGAGAAAGGGAAAAGGGGGNGGGGGGGGGTCTACGCTCGTATTCAGCGCGACATAACTGTCTGCCTTTTCGTACTGAAAAAAAAAAAAAAAACGGCTTCAGGGACATCCCAGGTCTTCGATCATGAGGTGACCTAGTTCCAAATGATCGCACCGCGATACGCAGCGGAGTATCAGATGGCGTGATCTAGACTGTTAAATCGTTGACCATGAGGCGCCATTTCCTCTGGAGACTGGGCACTCTGTTAAGAAGTGCGGTCACGACTTTAAATCAAGCGGTATTGACCCCGCATCGATGTTTGTTTGTTTGTTCGTCTAAGTAAGGGTTTTACGGCGCGTCAGCGCGATTACCACCATGTTGCGCACTTTTCCCCCAGAAATTAGGATGCAGTGCATTCCCCACTGTTACCGTAAAAACTCTAGTGTAATTCAAGTCAGTAGTCTAGTTTGTTTAATTCCACTACAGCACAACACCTCATGAATCCCAGTAAATACTTTCGTGCCCTTTCTGAATTTTTCCTGCTGTTTTGTTTTGAATATGTTGTACTTCATTATTTATATATTATCATTTTGTTTTTCCTTAAGTAATAGTGATATTGTACAATATCTGTGGTTGTCTTGTCCTTAGTTGTCCATTTATTGCTTGATCATATGGCGTCACTGACATTATGGAGAAATGAATTATGTTAAATCTGTTAAAAGTTGTAAAGATTCCATTGCTGGATTGCTGCTGGGGGGCATCAGTGTTTATTACGTCTTCAGTCCCTAGTAGTCTACATCAGATTTCAAGTTAACCTTTATTGGGCTAAAGCCAAGCCAGATTTAGTCGCCCAAGCCAGATTTAGTCGCCTTAAGAACTAAAGCTACGGATGATGCAGATGACGGTTTCAGTTATCACTTTGTTTCCAACATAGAGAAGCTCAGGCCGGACAAGCTCGCTTGGTATCAAAGCGGTCAGGCAGTAAGAGGCCCAGCAAGTCATAATCAGCCATGTTAAATCTTGTTCCCATCCACTGAGACACATCCTTGTTTCATAGCATATACCAGTCCTGTTCAAGAATCTGTGCAGTTGTGCCCTTGGCCTCGTTAATTTTTACCTTTGAAGATAGCTATCTTTTGTTTACCAGGATTGCGCACAGAATGGTTGATGCATATTTTAACCGATATTGCTACTGGCGCCGATTAAATAATAATAATAACCAAAAAAAAATTCTCGTCTCGTTTCTTTGAATGTGATTGCGGGGGTTTACTGAGATAATCAGTTATTTGTCAGGGCGAAGCAATTTTGTGGTTCCCCGCAACGATTTGAAGGGCTGCAGCAGAGCAGTTGTATATTTTTTTTTCTGTTGTTGTTGTCCTCGTTCCGCTGATGTTTTTTGTGCTTGCATTTTCTTGTGTGTGATAATGGCGAGATACTAGAATCGGTGTTGGCGGCTGTGGCGATTATCATATTACTGTCAGTGATAACTGTTTATTCATAGATGTGTGGCTAATTTGTTTCTACGTTGGCTCAGGTCGGAAAGGTTACGGGATTTATTCAACGTCACGATTACTTGGTGAATGCATAGAGAAGAGCATTTCACTTACATCTCTCTTAGTCCAGCTCTGTTTGTAGAATGGCTACCTATATAGGTAGGGCCGTAACTGGCATCCAGCATCCCTCGCAGAGTGAAGGACTCCGGGGTATAGGGGTGGTGGTGGTGGTGGTGGTGGTCAGGGAGCACCAAAGAAATGATTGTTAAATGTAAAATGTACCAGTATCCAGTGAACAGATGTTAATGTACGAGTACTTTGTGAACATGTGTGAATTTAGTAGTCAGAGTGCTTTTAATGTTCATGTGCTGTCCCGTTGTACTATTTTGCCCCTGTACCACAGTTGTGGCCTGGGCTTATCCGTAATAAACTCGTTAAACTTGTTAAAATGAAAAAAGAAACGGGACATAGAAACAAAAAAGAGGAGAAGGTTCAACGACGGTTTTACGAAGAGTCCCCGGAAGAGGCATTTACAGCTATGTAGGAAGTAAACGCATTGACAGACTTCACGTGTTCAACGCCTTTAAAATTGTAACGGCAGTGTATGATCTCCAGGGAAATGAGAATGTTTAGAGTGATATGGACGATTAGAGTAACACTGAAGTACATTCTCTTAAAAGGATATACCTGCATATACACGATTTGTAAACCTTTTTCAACTCTGCCTGTTCATTATTTTGACCGTAATGATTATAATGATGCTGATAATTAGGGCGAGCAGATAATGCTTTCCATACTTGTCTTTTTGGAATGCAGTTATTCTATATGTTATCGGCTAGAGGAACCAGTTCCGTTATGGTATGCACAAAGGTACCTCATTAGGGCACTCTGAGTACGACTGCACAACGGAAGTAAGATTTGGATTTAGAGTCATTACTGAGGCTGAAGAAACTCAGTGTAAAGAAGGACAGCTCTAGATCCTCGGGGCAAATTGGGAAGATTAGAATATTGGTCAACCAACATCAGACCGGCTGTATTAGCAGATGGTATGTAAGAGCTCTCTTGGAGCAGAGTGCGTGGAACGTATGAAAGAGTCTATCGCCTGAGCGCCAGTCATGCCAGGCTCGCAATCAACAGAGCCTGAACGGTATTGGAATGTTAATTAGCCAATATCTTCAACACTGTCATCAGATGGACTTTATGGAGTTTAATCTCTTGAAAGGGAGAGTAGAGGACATAAAGGTCTATCCCAGTATGCACAGGTCATGTTAGTGTCATGGTCACCCGAACTGACCGTTATACGGGTATTTGTCAGCTCATATCTTCAGCACTGAGCTTCTAGAGATCTCTTGGAGGGGAAAGCAGATAACGTATGGATGGGTCTGTCCACTGTGTGCCAATCATACTAGTCCTGGGATAACCGAACTCCACCATAACGTACACAAAAGAAATATTCACGTGCGTCAAATGTCATAAGGCGTAGACCTGAGTAATGGGCGAACAGATGGGCAATTCCAAAAAGCTGGTCAAATTTGGTCTGTCTTGATAAGTTATCAGCGCTGCACACACAAAATGTTCTGTGTTTTTGAACCCAATGAAACCTGCATCTTCCATCTTTATCGGTGCACATCACATGAGAATGACCACTAACCTTGGTGCAACCTGCAAGGCTTTTCGTTCCATCAGTGACAGTCGCATAAATCAGGTCGTTGTTTAGTCACGCGTACTAATGATAACTTTTACAATAGGTGCAGCCTCTTTCTTTATCTGTTCACATCATATGAAAACGACCATATCTTCAGTGCAGGCTTTTCTTTCCATTAATCACAGCTGTATAAATCAGCTTTTTTTTTTTTTGTCACGTGTAACACTAATAACTCTCACAATATGAAAGGTACATAAATCTCACCTCATCTCTTTTGACCTGCACTCAGCAAATCAAATTTTAAAGCGACTAAACTTTGACAAGCTTCACCGTGCCTACAGTTTTATTGATTTTTCTTTAAAATAAACTCAACATTAGCTTATTAAGACCAAGTGTCGTTACTTAAATTTCATTCTTTTCAGTATGTAATCGCAATTTCTCTCATTATACAAGGACGACCTTTTTGGACTGGCCCAGTTGTTAGTTCAGACTGATAATAGTAGAAGACGGGAATTAATGATAACAGTTGTTATCATCAGCAGTGTCTGAGCCTGTGAACATGTGCGTCATATTATTGTATATGAATCAAAGACAGATGGTTGTAAAACATCCAAGCGTATTATATGTATTTTGCAAAGTCAAATCCGCTTAATCGCAATGCCTCAGGATCATGACAAATACTGCGATTTTAGAAGAAATGTTGCGATTATCTATTGACTTTACTAGTAACACACACACACACACATACACACACACACACACACACACACACACACACACACACACACA
>JAWQUT010000059.1:1741296-1756272 GCA_033807755.1 Ellobium chinense
GGGGGGGAGGGAGAGCCGGGGAGAGAAAGGGATGAAAGGAAAAGGTGAAAAGACTGACTGATCATGTTACTTGTACTTCTAAAACTTGATGGTATGGCAGGATTTGCCTAGCTCCACAAAATGGCCGTCGTTTGGTGCCACAAGGTCCTGAGTAAAATCTATCTAAGACGCCCCTATAATCACGTGTATAGATGGAACTTTAAAAGTTCTTCAGCGAAACTGGGCATTTCCAAAATTGAAAAAAAATGCCAAACAAAGCTCTCTATGTGGCAAAACTAGGCTAGCCGATGCTTCCACATGGCTAGAGTACTGGGTATGTCAGCATCGCCCACTTGTATCTACTTGGCAGTTCTGTTATCCAATCACAACCCTTGTTAGTGACTGTAGGCAGTGCTCATTCATTCATGCTTTTGAGCCTTTCTCTGAGTGACTCTATGACCATGATCCATCATGATCCGGACTGATTCTATTGTCTCTCACACTCTTCTTTCTTCACTCTTTTCCAAATTTGTCTTTTTTTTTTTCTGCAGTGCGGGGGCCCCGCGGGTCCCTTAGTCGTCTGATACCGCCTTTGGATAAATATATGATTTAGTATATTCACCTTCGGAAGTTAACATACAAAAGGAATAAGGATTAAGGTGTGGGGTGGGGAAGGGAGAGGGGTGGGGGTGAAAAGGCTGGAGCTCAACGTTAAACCTATGTTAAATTCGAACCTAACACAGTGAGCACAACTTACAATGACAGTTGGCTCGACACTTTTTCTTTTAATATCATGGCACACAATTTAAAGAAACAAACAAGTTGTATAAACAAAACATATCGAGTAGCCAACCCTCTACATCACTCCCCCTCCCNAAAAAAAAAACAACAACAACAACAACAAACAAACAAAAAACTCAAAGTTTCAGAAGTTCATAAATTCAAATCTTATAACATTGAACTTTCATGCAGCAGATGGATAGTGTCTGGTAATGCTGCAAATTTCAATATTATCTAGAGGTCACAGCTGAAAAATTAAAAGTACACGCCTACCAAAAGCATGCCTGGTTGTGCACCCTTACACAGTGGTGTCACCACGTCACGTTTTGACATGTGTATTTAAGTTTCTTTGTTTTTTTTTGTGCTGTGATAAAATTATAACACCTAGATCAAGGAAAGTTGCAGCAATTATAGAATACAGTCTTAAGATCTGTTAATGTGCTTAAAGTTTTATCCTAGTTTTTCTTTAATTCTTAAAGTTGGACCTTGAAATCATGTTAATTTATACATGTGGTGTATGTATAAACATTGGAAACTGGGCCGTTTAATAGCGCTTTCCTTCTACACTAATCACAACTCCATATTCCTGCTTAGCTGCGATTATGTGAAGTCGACTTTGAAGCCTTGATGAGGGAGCGTCGTCTGAAAATCATCTCGAAAGCAAAGAAACGGAANGGGGGGGGGGGGGGGGGGGGGGGAGAGGTGGCAGTGGTCTGATGAGGTGACTACGGCTCTGATTATTATGTCAGATTTATCAGGAAACACGGGCGAATGGAAAAAGTGGAAATTATTCAGGCCTAAGGAGTGACAGGGTGGCGGAGACAGAAAAAGGGAAATACAGAAAACATGGCGTGTTCGCCATGTGTGCATTCTGTCAAACAGTCAGAGTGATGCGATTTATAGTTGTCAAGCATGATCCGTAGGCATTAGGGATGGTTCCCGAATCTTTAAGCACGGGCGACCCAGTAACCCATAACCTCTTCTCTGTAGGTTTCAAAGACACTTCTTATTTTTTTTTCCCAAAGATGCTTCTTGTTTCTTCAAAGACGTGAGGGTTTGTTTTTTTTCCCCGCGACTCCTGCGTAAGAGATGTACGCTTAAATTAGAGACCGTGCCTTGATCTAGGAGGCTTCCATGAGGGATAGTTCAAACAAATTTCCATAATATGTATAGGCTGTGGGTTTTAGGAGGGCGACGCACAACATATTTTGGAGGAGCACCCACTTTACAAATCATCGTCACTAACCCTTTTCTCAAACAGCTGCAGCACTTGACACACCCTTCCTCCTATTGGCCTTATTGCTATTTCGGGGGGCCGAAACAAAACCCCCGAAAAATCCTCAAATATAATGTTTAATAACTTTGATACTTCAAATTCTATACAAAATGAATTTAGCACATGTTAGCGGGTGTATATTGTTTGCTAATGCTTCAAAATTCAAATGTTATGGTTATGTCACAGCTGAAAAGTTCAAAACACAAGTGAAGCGATATCGTGCCCGATGTGCGGCGAACACATTGGCTCGGCAAATCATTTTTGACATTTTTTTTTTTTTTNCATTTTTTTTTTTTTTGCTGTGACAAAGTGTCCGACCTAGATGAATGAAACTTTCAGCAAGCATAGATTCTGTCTGTCTGTTAATGTACTTACGATTATTTTAGCCCAGTTTCTTCTTAACCCTTAAAGTTACTGGAATTTGAAATCAGTAAGTTTGGCATGTTACTAGCCTAAGTGCACGACTTAGAAGAATGAGTTGACATCACGGTTATATATTATATAGTTACCAGCCGGTGACCGGAAGTTAACGGGAAATGCCACCTGAGAGCAATATAATATAGGCCCCAGTCCTTAATAAGGTGTTTTTTTACCTCATCTGCTGTCACTGGGTCCATAGACTTTATGACCTAAATTACTGTAATTGAAGCGATGCATTGGGTTTACCTTTGCACTGACATTAGATCTATTATTGCTGAGGTAACGATATTGGTGTCGCAGCTAGAAGTCGGTTCAACAATACCATACAGTAAGTTTTTGTGTAGAACCCCCTTTCTGCCCTAATTATAATAGCAGATGTCGCACCCAATAACGTGAGAACCTTTGACACTCCGAGAGTCTTCCGTAACTGCCATCTACGATCTCCCACGTCATCACTGTATAGCAACAATGTGAGCCAAAGTGTGTTTCCTTTCTCCACTTGTCCATGTGTCCTGAGTAAACTGTTCTGTTGGATATGCCTAGAATTATTATAATGTACATGTAGTTCCCATGAACCTGCCCTTTTTTGGGGATGATTTATCGCTGTATTGCTCATAGCTGCTCATGTTAGGATCTTGTCCCTGACATAAAAATATCATAAAATTTTGTAAAGAATTAAACGGGATCAAAGTCGTCCTTACTCATGTCCCTAAATTAGACCAAGAGAAACCCTTGAAAGCAGTAGCTTACGAGTCATCTTCCATTTTCCTGGCGTTCTATGGACTTGGCCAGGCCTCTTAGATTCAAGTTTCTAGCCGTGGTACAGAAAGAGTAATGCTAAGATGATAACAGTGTTTTTAAACAATGTTAGTACAATGGTTAAATGAAAATGGTTAAACGAAAAGTACTGCTAAACGAGAGGAAAGAAGAAACCACGTTTATTTCCCTCCCTTTAGGCTTCTTTATCTAAACCGAAACTTTGTTTAAACCGAACATAAGTCTTTGATCCAGCGGATTTCGTTATAACAATTTTCTGCTGTATTAGTAATGAAGAGAAGATATACTAGTTTACTAATGAGTGACAGTATGCTCTGAGCATGTTCATTCTACATAAGTGTATGCAGTGGCTTTTTAAACTGTCAGTTCTGCATTAGGGCATTTGGAGATAGAAACACAATTATAATATCAAAGAAATCATGAAGGTCAAAACAGAGATTTGACTGTAGATAGATATGGGTTGACAAGAATCGTCAAACACAAACTATCAATGTGTACGTTACCACCACTACTTTTCTGCTTCTCTCCACTCATGCTTGGTAGGATATGCATTTAGACTATGTGAAAATGCATCATGGACTCTCTCAGAGTGAGTGCGATGGATGAAAAAATATGTCTCCCATCCAGACAATATCAGTACACCCAACTTTTGGGGAATATAACGATGATCTTCGCAGATAGCTGGCAATGTTGAGTTCACCTCACTTTGAACTTGGCCGGTCCAATGCGAAGACCTATGATAATGTGTCTTTTCTATTTTACATGCTCTGACCATTAACATTCAACTAATAGCTCTCTCTGCCTTTGACCAGGCACCCGTTTTACAGAATGATGAATTTCATAGACAGCATAATAAGTCAAAATAAGGCATTAGCGAAAACAACGCTGATAGAAGGAGTTGTCACTAGGTAGTTTCCTTATAAAACTGATTAGTGTCCATTTGTTATGATTCTTTTTCCCGATGGTGGATTTCCGTCGTGATTAATGTTTAATAATAAAGAGAGTCTGTCGATTCAGGAAGCTTAGTGACAGTAACAAAGAGTTAGTGTTTTTTTTTTTAGTATTATACATTACGCTTCTTCAGGAAACAGCATCATTTAGAACTAGCATATCCGCGTTGATGTTATACATGTAAATGTTTACCTCACCCTAAGAAAATAATATATAATATAAAAAGAAAACTTTCCAGTGACGTCAGCAATCGTGTCCCAGCAATAGCCATGTTGTTATGTCATACTGAGTTCATCATAAGAATTCCTGTGCGATGTAGTTAACTACATGTAATTGCTGAAGATGTCATACTAATAGGTAGGACAGGTGAAAATTTCAAATTGATTACACACATTAAAGACTCACAATTTCATAATCTTCCCAACAAAACTAAGAAAATAAAAAAAAAATTATCAAAATCCATTAAAAAACNTATAAAGAAAACTTTCCAGTGACGTCAGCAATCGTGTCCCAACCATAGCCATCTTGTTATGTCGTACTGAGTTCATCATAAGAATTCCTGTGTGATGTAGTTAACTACATGTAATTGCTGAAGATGTCATACTAAGAATGATCGACAATGCCTGGATATCTGAGGCCAAGAAAGGGTTAAGCTTTACAAAATGAGGCTCAGTGACTTCCTGTTGCGTCAGTGTGTGCGTCTACATGTTGTGTAATCCAATTAAATCACATATTTTTAGGATGACAAATATAATTGTTCCAAACCAGCAGCACGGCTTACTTGCACCCTCCGCCTAATCTGAACTTTTCCAAAGTTTCTGTGGAGTTGCTTTTAAGCAGAGTTGAGAGAGTGTTTACTTTGGAACTTTCTTGAGATTTAGCATCGAAGGACAGATGAACCTACACGAAATGGGTATAGGAAGATTCTGGAACTTTATTCTGCCGTGAGTGATAAGAAACTCGTTGAAAAACGTGAAAACGGCGGTCGAGAACTTCCGGCACATTTTGAACGTTCCTTCTGTGTGATATTCTACACTGTATTTCTTTATGCACACGGCAGCCCTATTGTACTCACTGCTTGCAGCACTAGTTTGTGTACAATATAGGAGTCCTTTTCGAATCATGCCCTATTCGGAGTACTTGTTCGATCAGATTGTTCTCAGAAGTGGTGGGGGAGGGAGGAGGGGGTATGAGACTAACATGTGAAGTGAACGAGTGATTATTGTTGTGATTAGTTTGTAACCTGATTTATGAATCGTATGGCAGTATGCATGAATGTGAGTTAGTCTGAGTATTGTATTGTAATGAGTTATGTACTACTATGTTTAGACTATTTGATTATTTATTATTTACTCTCATGTACCACAGCCAAGGCAATTTTCCTTTCTAAGGATAATAAAGTCATTCTTATCTTATTATCTTATCTTATCTATTTGTCCAGGATGAATCAGTGATCAAAATGTGTCCCGCTCTTCATTCTGTTTGTAAACCTTCATAACGCTGATTGGTCATTTTCACTGGGGCAGTCTTTCTCTTTCTTTCACACAGTCTGTGAAATTATAGTCATCTGTCCACAGACAAGACATAGTAAACGTTTTCAGCATTGTGCAGGAAGTATTGTTAATTCAACAACAACAACAAAAGTTCGCTTGCATTTGTAAGTTTTGTCACATCTGTCCCGGACTTGCACTATATCTCAAGACTGCCCTGATCGTCGTACCCCATGTTTTCTTTCATTACATCCCTGTATTGTTTATAATAACAATAGGCCTATCCAGGTATGCGCTGCCAGGTCATCATTAGCGGGTCTGTGCCTTTGCTCTGCATGCATATTTTTAAATTCCTTCTCTGAGTCAACAAACGAAGAGTAGTCTTTAATTATAGCTACCTACACTAATTCCCATACGGACCAAGGTCTTCATTATTGTATTCTTCCTTCTACTTCGCCTAAATAAATTGCTGTTTAATATAACAGAGGTATCCCTGAAGTCTGGAGGAACCGCAAGTGCAGTGAAAGAGGGTTAAAGAGGGTAAAGTGTTTGCACAGTGCACACATATAAACATACTCGGTTGAAGAGCCCACAAACCTTAAGATCTATGTTTGGAGTGGCTGCACAATAATATGCTGTTGTTACCACAGAGTGACTGTGACCCTGTCCGCAAAACGGTTCAAAGGACATACATGTATACTGCGGAATCTCGATAATAAGTACACATCTAATCAGTATACCTTGTTGTTAGGTATGAATTTCACATGCACGGATTCATTATTATTCTATCATTTCATATTTCAGATCGACCCCAATAGTATACCTGAAATATATAGTAGTTTTTCTATGCACTATTACATACTTAATATTAAGGTTTCCACTATACTTTCTTCTATAGTTGTCTACTAAGAACCCTAATAATCACCAGCCGTATTGTCCCGTTAGAGGCATGTTAGCTTATGTGGGTGGTTACCGAGCATAACATAACGAAATGTTGATAGAACTTACTAGCTTCAAAGCCGTTGTTGCAGTCGCTAAATAGCTGCCAGAGATAACCCGCGATTCTCTCTTTCCCTGTAAGCAGTGTGTTTTTTGCTGTTTTGTTGATGCTCAGAATAGGTTTACAAACCATACCGATTATTGTGCCTGGCAATGTAATATAGTGTAGTATTATAAGTTGATATTCCGACTGCGTGTTGCTACGTGCTATCGCTGAGTGTTGAGAATGAAAGTCCTCTGTCGACGAGGGCTAGTCTGTTAGTGCTTCTGTAGTTTCTGTATTCTGTTCAGTATTCTGTAGTCCTACACAGTCTTTGCATTAGTGTACTTCTGGAGATATTTCGTATTGCCCACTCTTATCCCACCCCAACCTCCTAGTCTCCGGTCTCTCCCACCCCTCTTCTCCCCTCCCACCATACACACACCCTGCGTCACATTCCTTTCCCTCGAATTTATGAAAAAAAACGTTCTTCACTTTGGACAGGTCCTCTTGTCTGTCCAAGCTACGCCTCGATAATACAGATACTCCAGATAAATCTTCGTTTCACGAAGTAAATACGGTTTTCAATACAGTCTGTAAAGATTTCCATTTTAATAAAACGACGCCGTGTATTGTTGGATTTATATATATATATATATATAAGAGGTATTCATTTTCAGCTATTGTCGAAGTGTTGACAGATTTCCAACTAGTCAGGCATTAGCCATAGCGTGGGGGCCCTTCTCGTTGCCAAGTATCCTGTGTCCTCTCTGGCACTCTCTGCATGAGGTCTTGGCACTTCCTGCATGAAAACCACTGCTTGGGGTGTCTAGACATAAACCTCTTAGTTCTTGCACTTTTACGAGTTGTCAATCTCCATGTTTTTTATGATCATTTTATAAAAAAAAAAAAATCCATTGAGCGCAGGTTTTTTAAAAATGATTTCGAAGGAAAGTCAACAAACAAGAGCAGCATGAGTGGAAACGGGAACAAGCCCTTTGAGGTTGGTCCAGGTTCTATGACAGTTCGTTCATAACATGACCTCTCTCTAGAAACCTCAAGTTATGAACAACAAAGCAGTCATTTTGTTATTATTTGTGCATTCGTCATCGGTTCAAATATATGTGGGACGCTTGTTAATGGAAATTAAGGCGTTTATATCTGTCTAATGTCACCGTTATGGACATAAATTCTGCCATAATTATGTGCAGAGACACAGATTTTCCAGAGGCGAAAGTACTTAGTTGAAAACAGCGAGCATGCGTCTCGCAAACAAACGAGTCTTTGAGTCCTCCAATCTACTTTGTGTGACACATGTACCTAAGCTTATTGCATGATAACTAGCACCACTTCCTGAGTGACATTTCAATAATAAAAAAAGTGTGTAGAATACATATATTCAACATTCATACGAATTAAAAAAAAACCCAAACAACATAGTTATCAGTCGACTTCAAATACTTGTCTGATCAAATAGATCATAAGTGCATACATGCAAAGAATACTTAAGCCGAAGTGCTCTTTACACAAAAGCCAAGTCCATTTTCTCTTCTTTTGTTTACAAACAACCCATAAATGGATTCTGATTTTTTTCTTTGCTGCAATTTTTTTGTCCCAAAGTTAAAGATTGTATTGTGATTTACATAATTATGTTGACCCTTCTCTTCAGAGTGGAAGCAAAGAACTTTTTTTTTAAATGGGTTAAGATCATAAGAGAGAATGCCCTTGAACATGTCGGTTATTTATATATTAGATTTTTTATTACGGGTGCACAGGAGTATGTATTTGCATTTAGAGAAAAGAAATTTATTACCGTCTCTTGTCGATTAGAGAGCGGGGAGAGAGAAAAAGAGAGACAGACAGACAGACAGTCAGAGAGAGAGAGACAGAGAGAGACAGAGACAGACAGAAAGTCAGACAGAGAGACAGAGATAGAGATAATAAAAAACGAAGAGAGAAAGCTAAAAAAACACTTCTACGAAGCTTCTCTGATCACTGAATGGTTGTAGAGGCTCTTGAAAAAAATGGAAAGAGGAAGAGCAAGGGTAAAGGAGACTAGTAGAGTGGAAGACAGAAAGCTATGTGGAATTACTGTAGATTTAAGATGCCAGTGTTGTGATATAGGGCAAGGCTGGGTTCAGAAGAGAGACTTTAAAAGAAAAACACCCAAACACTATCGGTTTAGATGTAGGACCTTGGCCGTAGGACCTTGGCCATAGCGGGTCGGAGTAGGACCTTGGCCATAGCGGGTCGGACCTTGGCCATAGCAGGTCGGGGAAAGGAGTGGAGGGGTGGGGGGAGTTGGTGCCGGAAAAACATGCCGGCCGCAGACCCTTTTACAGGAACTATCGGTACCCTGAGAGAGAGAGAGAGAGAGAGAGAGAGAGAGAGAGANAGAGGAGGGGAGGGGAGGGGAGGGGAAACAAGCTATTTCTGTTCTTTTTACATTGTTAACTGTTGTTGAGAAAGGAGAGGTTCACGACACTGATCAAAGCCCAGTTTCTACTACGAAGGTTCCGCTGTAAACATACAAAAAGACAACTATCTTATTATTTATTATAGGTTTTGTCTTTATCATTCCACTCTGACAGACGGGCAGAATAATTCACCAGCACATATCGCCGGCACATTATAAGTGTCTACTCTGACAAAACCGAGATATTCTCCTTAATACGAACAATATACATTAGGACCTCGCGACCTCCAACTTCGTGCTCTCAAAAATCCCGCATGCTTGTTGTATGTTATGCATCGGCGCTGAGTACCTACAAATTACGATAATGAAATCTAACAGTAAAAACTCATAAAGTGTTAATACCTCTCCTTGAAAGCCAAGCTTTTGAAGTTTCTACGGTATTTGCATCCAGGGAGAAACCCGCGAAATTGCGTTTTCACTTCTTTCCAACAAACAAAACACAAACAATCCCGAAGCTAAAACGGAATTTACGCCGTTTTTTTTTCTGCTTCTTTTTCTGATTACGTCCCTCCAAAAAAATGTAAAAAAAAGGATTCAGATAGCACCTAGCCTCTGAACCAGCCTTCGCCAATTGATTTCTCGTGCCCTTGCGCATATTTCTCTACCTCATTACCCTGTCTTCACTGGTCCTGGTCCCATCCATCTCCTTTAACGTAAATCTGTCTCCAATGAACGTAAAACGTCTCGACTTGAAGCCTATTCGGGGGCCAAATCTCCCCGTCTCCCCTGGGACACTTAGACAACACTTTCTCATGCCCCATTTCCCTGACCTATTTTCTTTATATTTTTTTTTATTTTGCCTCATTTAAAATAAAAAAAAATAATACGTTTTGGGTAATTCCATGGAGTCTGTCTAGGCAGTTACAGTAAAAACAAGAACTCCCCCCTTCTATCCCCACCGATGTCTTCACGAGCATTATGGAGAGCTCTATGACATGGAGCGTGCGTCAGTTTTTATACCTTGTAATTAATTGTTGTTTTCACAGCAACAACATCCAATTTTTACTATAGTATAAGAGAGTTCGGGAAGGAGGTTTTTTTTTNGGGGGGGGGTAGTGGTTGGAAAAGAGGGGGAAGGAACGTGACACATCATTTTTGGATGGAGGAAGAGCAGAACTTGTCGTCCGTATATTTCTACAAGTACTATCAGTTTTGACGACTGTTGTGCCAAAAGGTCTATTAAAAGTCAGTTGCTCTAATATATTTAAGAAGTTTATCGTTTTGCCTCGTGTTTGTCCTTAATTCCTTCATATAGCTGGTTGGAAAACATATGTTTAAAAGTTCTGAGTTTTACATTCTTGTCATTTTCCTCGGAATGGAGTGCATTATTTCCTGGTTTGGGACGGAAGTCAGAATCAATGTACCACGCTTGTATGAGTAGTGGCAAAGTATCCTGATTAGGGGGCAGAAAGAACAAATACCATGTGTGCGCACTAAATGCGCATCAAGCTGCTTATGTTTGCAGTGTGTAGCGAGGTTCTTGAGAGGGACTTGTGGCTCTAAAGCATGATGTAGTAGGTACGCCACTACTGCCAGATATTAGGTCCCTGTTGGTCACGAGATTCCAACCATTTCGTCATACCGGCGGCGACACTGGTACTGCGTAGACTCCATTCGGTAGACGCCATAAGCCGAGAGTGCTGTATCATCAGTTCAACCAAAGAGTAGTGCTCAGAGGAAGTGCTCAGTCATGGCTGTTGCGAGATCTTATAAACACAGCCGACCTTATATACCATTTCCGGGCATGCCCCACATGATAAGTGAGGAAGTAAACAAATCGAAGCGTCACTGAATGAATAGTGGGCGTAGCGTCAAGCAAGGGAGCCCAGCCAATATATATAAAAAAAAAAGAAAAGTGTGCACGTGAGAGGAATTGGGGTGCCCACGAAATTGCATCATGTTTGCAGTGTGCGGCGAGATTCTTACCAATACAGACAGGGGAAGCTGTAACTCCAATGCTATAAATTTGCAGTCCCGCAGGTGCCAGTTATGACGTAGATGTTAGCAAAGACTTGCCGGGACACTAATTGTGCATGAGGTCCATGGACTACTCTCAGTTATTATGAATGCATCGTAGGCTTACAACTTCAGCAATCATAATTCGGCTTCCTATGTATCAATTGTCAGCGGAATAGAATAGGCTGATACGGTCTTTTATATTGTGTCTTTTCTTGGCTGATACATTTTTTTTTTTACTTTTGAAAACGAGATTTGATGACGCCGTCACCTACTATTTTGCTTAAACCGGAAGTGAGCTTCATTGGAGTTGACTAATTTAGAATGGTCTTTTGCAGTGAAGCTAGTTGTCTGAGTACCTGGTAGGAGCGCCCTCCATGGAATGGACCGATTTCCAAGTTACGCTTGTGTAGCGTACAGATCTAGAATAGGGGGGTCGTTGAGTCCGCGCACGAGGAAGTGGCGGAAGAGGCTTGACTCGAGAGGTGACGTAATGACGCGGAAATGGCCATGGCATGAAAACGATGTAGGTCGAATACCAGTGTCTCGATGCCACGCTCACTCCGACACTCGATCCACGCGCTGTGAAGATCATGTGTTTTCGATTATGCACATTCGGGAATGGGGCAAAGCTTTGGAAAAAAAAAAATAGAGACACGATTTCTTCTTAACCCTAGAATTTACCCCAGATATTAAATTTCAGGCTCAGCCAAGCAGTAATGTTATTCGTGTGTGTTTGTGTATGTTTAGGGGGAAAAGACAGAGTGGGGTGTGGGGCAACATGGAATAAGGTTTGGAAGACAGGAAATACGAAAATATCTGAGTTGTGTAGCCGCGCTAGGATGTTACGAAAACATTTTCTCAGAGATTAGCAGAGAGAAAAACTGACGGATGACGTCATTTTATCCGACTTATTAGAGGAATGACAGATGAGTACAAAGAGGTTATCAGTAGGAAGACCCTGAAATCTCCATCATAGAACATGCATGTGGCGTCATACTGTGGTTCAGTCTCTGTTTTCTTCTTCTTCCCTCTTCCCTTCTCTTCTCCTGTTCGCTTCCTCTTTACATGTCTTCTTTCTTTCTTTCTTTCTTCTTTTCTTTTACCTCCACCTTTCATTTCTCTTGTCTTCTTTTCACTTCTTCTCCGTTTATTCATCCTTTTGTCCATTTTCCTCCTTATTTTTTCTGTCATCTTTCTCTTTCTCACTCTTCTTTTCCCTACTTCTCTGTCTTCTTATTTTTTTTCTCTCGTTTTCCTTATTTTTCTGCCCCACCGCTTTCCCCCCTTTCTCTTCCCCCTCTTTCTTCTTTCCTTCTCGCTCTCACACGGCCAGCTTCTCTCCCCCCCCCCTCTATTATGCATACATCAGCGAAGTCTGGCTGCACCCACCCTCGCTCACACCGTCCAAAAGAGCACGTGTTCACACGACTCACCTAGACAAGTTTCTGCACTGCATGTTTAGTCTAGGCAACTCAACGACCCAAGCTTCGAATAACCTCAACATAAACAACTATCCGTCTAGATAGGGCTGGGAAGGATCCGAATCCGCACATCCGAAATCCTCTAAATATGCAGCTTATTTCAGGTTATGAGAGTTTTGCCGAATGGATCCGGTTCCTGAAAAAAAAAAAGTCGATTCTATAAATTTCGACTGGCCAGCTAAATATATCCTTATTCTTATACTAAATAATATTAAAAATGTGAATCATTACGAAAATAGCGAAACAATTAAATAAGTGAGAAAATAAATCAATTCCGCTTAAGAAATTTTCAAAATACTTTAAAGAATTAAATAAAATTTTGATTTTAATTAGATCTTACGTACTGTGCCTTGATTTAATATAATCGTTTACAAAAGTTTCATTAAAATTTTGAAATGAGTTTTAACTTCTTTGTTATTTAAACTAACTAATAAACTTCTGTTTGGTAGGAAAAGGCTACCGTTCCCTTGCCTCCCCACCCCTCAAAAAAAATCCCGTTGCCCGGCTTGAGTGATCATTTATTTCAGGAGATACAGAGAAGTAACGATAGAAATGCAACACAGAATTCGCAAGACATCAGTTGGAGACTCGATTTTAGATACGGTATCGCTAATACCCCAGAGTCCTGGATTCGAAACAACCCATCCTTCTTGGTACTAGTGAAAGTAGTACGGCGTTCGCCTTCGGTTAGTTAAAAATAAGAAAGAAAAAACGAAATGGAAAAAAAAAACCGTGGCACGAGACAGACCGGGTCATGTAAATAAGGATAGGCTGATGCACACTCTTATTCAAATTTGGCAAGTCTGAATTCTGAGCGCTTCATTAGATTGAGTGCTAGGATGTTCTGATCCGTCCTTGAACTTGGTGAATCAGGCACATTTTTATTTTTAGCAACGGTGTCACGTACAATTACAAGCGGGAAGGTCGTTTTCTATATCTATGGATTCATCTTGGCTTAGATCATGATCTCGTCGACTCCCGACAGAAAAATCTTCCCGTTCAGACGTCCTTGTTTCTAACCCATAATGGTAGCATTGGGAAAAGACCATAATTTGAGCTGTCAGGTAAAATTCACCATTGATGGTTGGTTGTCTTGGCTGTATTCTAGGGGAAGAGTAGCAGCCTAATTTCCAAGCCGTTGGTAAGTAGGTGAATGGGTGAGTAAGCGAAAATGTTAGTCGAGATTTGTTAGCCGAAATAGTAGCCTAGATGGTTGATTTATTTCATGAACGTGGCATTACATATCTCTAGGGATTACACAAAAGACGATCAAACCGCCCATCTGAATATATTAAGATACGAAATAAATTCACCGTATTTATGTTTTTTGGGGGTTTTGCTCATGACATCGTATTTCTTTTTTCAAGTTTTGCGAAGGTTTGATCACATGTAAATTTCATTATATACGTCACACCTTTTGCTTTCTTCACCTGGGGCACATGCCTAAAGGCATCGATTACAGCATTCATCATCTGATGAAAATCAGTTTATCTGTAATCGCCGTGGGTCAAATGGGTCTCTGGAGATCAGATAACCGAGGGATTTTGTGTACGCAATTAGGCGTCAAAATCTTAGAAATGTGGCCCCGCACCCTCCTTGTGTATTAAAAAAAAACGGATAGAACGTGTGGGAAGAGGAAAGCACGGGGCCATCTTTCGGGGAGTTCCGTTTTTTGCGCACGGCACTGCACAGAACTTCGGTAAAATATTTCTTAGGGAATATTCTGGGACACCATCGCCCACAGCGTGGTTTAGAGCCACGGTTAGGGATAAGATTACGGAAGAAAAGGTAATACTTGAGAACTCTCTCATGTAGACGTTTTCTATTCTAATCCTGCCTCTGCTTACCGTAAATCATGTTATAGGCGGGCGTATCCAAAGATAGTGTCATTGAAAGAAGTCAAACTGTCAAATGGACGCGGTGCCAGTTTCAGTCAGAGTAAGTTTGCCTGAAGTTAAGATTTAGGTTTATGCATGATCTAAGAGTAAAATCACTGGACTTTCCCAAGGGCCTATGCCGATGATCAGGTGCACAGATCAAACACCGGAAGTCCGGCAAATTTTGCAAACAAAGTCGAGAGGCTGACACACCCACAAATTGACGCTCGCTGGTTGGCGGAAGGGATAGCGTGCCAGTCGTGTGCAAATGCAACTACTGATGTACTACTATCCTTTTTAAATGCAATCTGCTGTCGAGGAATATCCAAAATTTCAAACAGCTAAGATAAAAATCTAATGGGAAAAGAGCATGTCAAATAGCGGCTGGTGTCAGTATGACCTCCAGCTTACGGCGGAGGTTAAGAAAGTTATGGTGTGATCTGGCCTGCTGGGGTAAAAGGTAATGGAATTCGCGTGAACGGGGCGGTGCCTTCGTGCGAAGCTTAACGAGCCTCATTATCGGTTTTTTTT
>JAWQUT010000059.1:1762775-1780128 GCA_033807755.1 Ellobium chinense
CCTTCATCCCCCGCCACCATCACACCAACTATAATGAGTTATTGTTAGTAAAACTAAATCCACACAACTTCAACGAGCTTTCCCAGAGGGTGCTGTGTATATAATATTATGCACTGTGACGACAGAATTTGAGTACCGCTTAGCACTGCCAGAATTTGAGGCTCAAAAGTTGCCTAAGTCGCAGGAGTGTTTAAGGATTAAATCCACAAGTCCTGTTTTTTTTTTAATAATGTCACTGATAAGCCGCGAGATTACTTAACCTCTATCTTGACACTGTTGATAGAACAAAAGTCAGTGTCAAAGAGATTTGCAGAACAGAACAACGAACACTGGCGATAGTCATTTACCAATGTTTGACAGGTCGAAGAAACACTGTCATGTACTTATGGAGATATCGGGTATCTTCAAGTAGAGACGTATCTCTGTTGTTCTGACTTTTGTATGGACCAAGCACATCGAGAAATTAGACATTGAAAATGATTAATTCCCTTGCACGTCGATAAAGTCCGGTGAGTCCATAAGGGAATTAACTCTTTTTACCATTATTGGCCATACATACGATAGAATCGTCAGGAAAGAATATTAATTCCCTTGTTTGTCACTAGCTTCCAGGGAGTTTTCAGGAGTGATTACCTACAAGCACTCGAGCTGCCACATACGCCTGTGTTCAGATGAGGTGCTGGTTTGTTTCATCTGGCTGTCAAAAAAAAAAATTTCTTGAGAACCATAATGAAGAGCGACCTCCAAAACTCGGTTAAACCAGTTTCGAAAGTTTTGAAAACGAGGACAACAGACGAACACTGTACACTTTGTTATTCGAAAATGTTGCAAAATTTGAGAATAGCATGCCGAATAAATGAATCAAGTGGTTGAAAGATACTTCACTTGTGAAGCAGAACGCATGACGATCTACATGTTTAGATGATAGGCCCCTTTTGGATATGCAAACGTTGCGGTCTTTGAACTTCCAGTTCGAACCTCGGCGATATTGTGTCATGACTAGCAGTGTGTTCTATGTATTTCTCTATTCAATCGCTAGGCTAGGAATTTGTTCCTTGAGCACGTTTCCAGATCTATCTATCTTATTCATTTACATCCAAATAACGGAGTCACCGAATTTTGGAAATGCATTCAGTCTGAGTCAGACAAAATCTAATTATCAATGTTAAAAAAAAAAAAAAAGTTTGGTAAAGCAATGAAGCCATTTCTGCTGAGAACATGTATATTATATATTAACAATTTGTGGGTCATAAACATTTGATGGCTCGTCTGGTGATATAATCTGCTTATGATGCAGTTGGTTACGTGTTTCTGGTAAATTAATGAAATCGCGTCTCGCAAGAAGACGTCTCCAGTGCAGCAACACTTTGCGGATCATAAACAAACTGGAATTTATTTTGATGGCTTGTCTGTTGATGTAATCTGCTTATGATGCAAGAGATGAGCGGAGCTGCGGAGAAATTTTTTCGACCTTGCAAGTGACAAATTGAGTGGTTCTTAATCATCGGCATGAGGTCAGGAAATGAGTCACATTTACTTACCGCTTTCGACACTAGAAACGGACACTAATGAAAGCCCTATGTTGCATCTGTGTTTATGTGTGACATGATGGTGTGTATGTATGTGTGTATGTGTGTGTGTGTGTGTATGTATGTGTGTATGTGTGTATGTGTGTGTGTGTGTGTGTGTGTGTGTGTGTGTGTGTGTGTGTGTGTGTGTGTGTGTGTGTGTGTGTGTGTGTGTGTGTGTGTGTGTGTGCAGGCGTGTGTGATATGGCTGCAAATGTCCACGGATGTTGCTGAATGCATGTACGTGTGTGTAATTCTGCGACATGTATACGATAGCATAGGTAGGTAAGTGTTACATGCCTTTGAGTCACATGTGTGTTGTTAAATGGTTGAGAATGTATCATAGGTATGACTGCGTGTAGATGTTAGTATGTGTTTACGTGTTGCTTGGCTGAAAACCATGGCAATTATCAAATCAGGCATATGCTAACTGTGCAAAACTATTTCTCCCTTACCGTTTACATTGGTACTGAAATTTCCCCTCTTTTACATTGATGGCAATTTCGCTTGAGTGGCAAAACATTTGAAAGGATTTCACTAAAACATTCCAAATATTTTCACTCCTTTGTCTAGGACTTATGTGTACTCGGGCACTGCACCTATTCCCTTTGAAATCTCGCAGATATCTTGAAGTTAAAGCCTTGATAGCGATGCCAGAGAACTTGCCACAATACGTCATTAAGTGCAGGAAAAATAGGTTGGCAGGAGCAACCCAGTCCAATCTTAGGCAGGTTGATAAGCAACAGTCAGAGCGCAAACATGCTTTCGGCTCTTCGGCAATTTTTGAAGTTGTACCTATTTCACTTTCATGAGTACATCAAAAAATTAGCACCTGTTCCTTTGCGAAACTGGCAGACCGTAATACAGCGCCTGGGCACATCACGACATTGCGGACTGTTGCAGTATGTTACACTGTGCTGCCCACGCCGCTGTTTTCTTCGGTAGGAAGGAACAAACTGATGACGTCATTATGCCCGCCATTTGGTCAAAAGAGGAAGTGAGTAAGTAGAAAGATTCTTATTAAAGGAAGAGGCAAGATGGCGTTCGTTTGTTAAATTTGTAAACATCCCTGATATGAACTCAAAAAACAAGTGCGTTAGAACTGCTCCATAGCGATGGGTTTGTATGATGTGCTTTACAACAGGACGTGTGGCCTGTTGGTCAAAATATGGCCTATTGGTCAAAGCATGGCCTTTTGGTCAAAAGTGGTCAAAATATGGCCCAATGGTCAAAATATGGCCCAATGGTCAAAATATGGCCCGTTGGTCAAAATATGGCCCGTTGGTCAAAATATGGCCCGTTGGTCGAAATATGGCCCTTTGGACAAAATATGACCCGTTAGACAAAATATGGCCGGAAAAAGGTGTAAACATGCCGTGCAGAATCTTAAGAGTCTAAAGAGTGTGTTATATTGATCACTTTCATACATTATGATGAAACATGCGCCTATATTTTCGAAATGGCTCTCACTAATGACGGAAGAACAACAAAATGATTGTAAAACAAAACTGCTATCTTCCTCCATTTCGACCTTTCTATGAACAGATTGCAGGCGCTCTTGCTCTACAACATACCAAGTCAAGTGAAGGAAGATCTCATTATAGGTATATTGACACCTCTTTGGCCTTTGAACTCCCACTTTCATTCACAGGATGTTGACAGTATTCCTCCTTCCCCGCCCCACTCCATTATATCGTTAAGATCTGGCATCTTAAATCTCAAGGTCGCGAAATTTCAAATTCAATGCAGTGGAGAGAAATCTAAATTTTAAGCAACAGAAGCGGTGTAGTATAGGATCTCTTGGTCGAGGGGGTTGGGGGAGGGTGCACATATGAGGGGACATAGGGTCGCTTGTTTTTTATTTCGAGGTTTGGGGGGNGGGGGGGTAAGGGGGGATACAGTCACTCATACAGTGATAATGATATCAGACATGGGAAGCAATTTGTACGTAAAATGGAGAGGGATACATACATTTTTGTTGTGGTGAGGATGAAGTAATACTCTCTACATTGCCCAAACGCAACGCCAGTTCCACCTTATTTACGCCCCTGAGCTCTTTAACCTGAGCATGCCTGGAAGCTCAAAGTGGCTCTCTGCTTTTTATTTGCCAAATTTTTGCTGACGCCTAATTGCACTTGCATTTCACAGGTGTTTGTAACAGGCGTCCTTGAGGTAGGTTCATTTAACGAAACTGCCACTAGCGGTGTCAAGATACACTGAGTACAACTATGTTTCAGGCCAGGCCGATCTCTAAAGCAAGTACCAGCGGCATAGGCGTTCTCGACGTTATTGGGAGGTGAGGGGGGATGGGGGGGGNGGGGGGGGGCTGCCATCCATCCTTGACATTGGTTATTTGTAATACTGGGCCGACAAACGCTGATCATTTGGCGTGACACATTATCCCTTAGACATGACCTAAGGAGACTTTTAGACAGCCGAAAAATGTATTTGTCCTAGATGAAGAACATGAAGGAACAAGGGATGTTTTGCGCCAAACGCTGTCGGGGTCCATCTTTGTTGTCTGAAAAAGTGCAAGGGAGATAATTTTGCACAAAAGCTGCCCAGCGGGACACGAGGCCGAGACAAGCTTGGCATCGAGAACCTGAGCGGTTGTTGACGATATTTACCGCATCTTGTGTATGCTTGTTGGAAAGCTCCTTTCCTGTGCAGAAAGTCCTAGGCTCCGTGCAGAGATAACTCTTCTTTTCCTTTCAGACGCTGCATCCTTTACGGAATCTGTTACCTCACTTGTCCTGTGACTTATTGCTATGTCGTCATGAGCTAATAAACCTTCTTGAATCTTGAATCTTGCATCTTGCTCTGCCGCTGTTACAAGTATTAAAGAAAGTGGGGTTTTTTTTTTCTTTTCTTTGTAAGTCTATATCTCTTATGGATCACTGGAAGTTGCAAACTAAAATCAGATGTGAATTTCACATCTACGTATAGAATAATTCATAACGTGCAATGTGACGGTAACACCCCGAAGCGCATGCCCAGCTCTTCCATTACGATTCTGAGGAAAGCCTAATTTTAAAATTAAAACCATCTAATATCATGTATACTTTTTTCTCCATGATTTTTTAAAATTATTTTTATTTTTATTTAGGTCTTCCATTTTGTCCTTTAGTATTCATATCCCTCCCCGGTATTTTTTTTTTAACAAACTTTTATGTATCTTCACATGCTCGAAGTATTATGATTTTCGTTTCACAGGGAGGGGCATATGTGATTTCTCCTCTACTTCATGTTCTTGACGTGTTTACTCTGTGTTCTGTACAGGATATTTTTACTGTTTTCTTGTAGTATTTCATTTGAAAAGACATGATAAATTTCAACATAACACTGGCATTATTTTGTAATAAAAATCTTCTGATCTGGTCTAACAAACAAACAAACAAACAAACAAACAAACAAACAAACAAACAAACAAACAAACAAAAACTCCACTCTGTTAAAGCCGATTATTTTGCTGCAGTCCAGGAGAACAGATGGGTGCTTATCCCGGTGTATCTGACCCCACCAACGCGACGGCTCTGAGTTGTCGTAAAATAAAACGGAAATCAATACCACTGACAGCTTGTTAAACACTCGGGGAAACCCAATCGACAAGTGTATTTAATCTAGGAAAAGACGTTCACATTTCTACGATCAAAACAATGTCATGTTTTTCTTCTGATGTGAGACGTTACTTTCTAAACAGCGTAACCTTCCATTCCCTTTTGACCTTCGAAATCTTCGCGAGAAGAGCTCTTCAGATATATTATGGTTATCTCACGACAGATGGAACCATTTATTTGTTATACCCATGAAGAACGTTTCGTTATGAAAACCAGCGTAACGGCAATGGAAACATAGTTATGGGACTAACACATGGTTTAGACATAATAACGTTTACGATACATAAAATAACGTCTTTACAGAACAGTGAGCGTATGCATAATCCATACATTAATTAACGTGCTGCGTTAACTACAGTGAACACTACTAATGTTTTGTGAGTTTTCCGTGGTTACCGCATTGCGTTAACTAAGGTAAGGATTATGCATACGGCCACAGGTTCCCTGCTCCTAACTAGGCAGTCAAAGGGCATTATCGAAGTCAGTAGTTCTACAGTAAAAGTATGTTATATTGACATTGTGCACATACCTTCATACCTTTTTAACTAACTACAGATTAGGCTATTGTGTACTTTCTCTAGTGGTGGGTGGTATCGTTTATTAGTATCCATCTTATCGATACTGTTTGACTTACCTTGCCTAAGATATCAAAAGTATCGAAAAGTATCAAAAGTATCAGAAGTATAGTATTTTACGATACTAAGCATCGGAATCGAAATTGAGTGAACAATTTCAATATTTATATTATGATGTTAATATCATGATAACTACATATTCGGGAATCGACCCACAGCTAATCGTCTCCTAATGTTGTGAAAAGAATCTGAAGTATGAGGTCATTCAACTCTGCTTTGAGTGTATCCCTGCAGTGCAGCAGCTGTTGTTAATAAGCAGCAGTTGTTAACGACACCTCTCACAATTTTTTTTCTTTTGGTTTTGTTTTTGATGCCTTGTGCGTTCATTGTAAACAAGGTCAAAAATTTCACGAAAACCCTACTTCTCTGTATTAGGCAGCTTTTTTTAATTATCCCAGTAACTGTTGTGCATGGACACATTTACACGTATTAGAAGTCATGATTATCGTAATTATGGCCGTATGGAGATAGATGGGAATTTCTCTGACTCGGAGAGCGAGGCAACAGAAGATCTTCAGAGGAAGATTCCTCCGTCTAACAAGTGTTTCGGCTCTTCGCCTTCCTGGCGCTCTAAAGAGTATGGGCCACACATGGATCGTGACTCCCAAGTGTCCTTCACTGGAGAAAAAGATACCGCAAAGCTCAATGAACTTAGATTAAAGTTAAAGTGCATTTTTCCAACACTCAGTAAGAGTCTGTGGACTGATTTTCAACTCAGTGAACATAATGTTAAAGTAATTGCCCGTTACAAATACATTTTTGGTCAGTTTTATAATATCTTAACTCAGGAAGAAATAGAGACTTCAAGTTCAGTTTGGACTGGAATGATTTAATAAACAAATGAGTGGTGGGAACAATCAGCCCTCACACTTCACATGCTGCATTCACTGCTGAGATGAACAGAGTGCACACACGGAGTTGCCGAACATGCAATGGCATCGCTACCGCACTCATGTAGATCTAATATCTTTCTTCTTTCTTACTTTTTTTCTTCCATTATTATGAATTTTGATTCATGCCATGTATTATCGAGAATATTGGCTACTAGCCTAAATAAAGCTTTGAACTTGAACTTTGAACTCTAACCCAAGTAATAAACAAATGCATCTCGAACATATCCTTTACTCATTTTTTGTGCAGCGACAGTTCAATAACTAGTAAACTCTGGCAAAACCTTTCTTCAACTGTAACAGGTGTTACGGTCTATAGAGAGACGGGGTAAACCGAGCCGTGCTTTGCTGGATAGCAATAATAATGATGGCTTTTTCATTGAATTCTGGATACCGACATGCACAGTTAGGCCTTTAAAATCAAGGGTAAGCAGCTTTTCTCGTGAAAGCCTGGCCCGAGCTCAGATGTATTATGACTCCTTACAAATCCATTTATGATGATTATGTTAAGGGCATTGGAACGCTGTGTGTCGCAGTAAGTAGTGCTTGAACTGTGTTTGAATTCCTACCCTAGATTTTTTGTAGAAAAGGTGTGAATATCAACTGAGATCAACCGTATCCCGACCTGACTCTAAGTGCGTGATCAAAGGTTAAACCTCAGAGGCGTCGAATTAGCGGTGCGGATGAGGTGCTGGCTAGGTACAGTCTAAATTAAATCACTAACTGGAGCGACAGTAGACGATGTGCGTGTGCGTGTGTATGTGTGTGTGCGTGNTGTGTGTGTGTGTGTGTGTGTGTGTGTGTGTGTGTGTGTGTGTGTGTGTGTGTGTGTGTGTGTGTGTGTGTGTGTGTGTGTGTGTGAAAGAGAGAGAGGGGGAGGAGAGAGAGAGAGAGAGAGAGGGAGAAAGGGAGATCGATATATAGGGCGTGCCAGCTCCCCAACGTCAGAAGAACGAATCATGACGTCATACTAATGAACAAGGGAGATCGCCTCTCACATCTGTCATGGAATGACTAGGAACTGAAATCGTGCAGAACATTTTCGAACACTTTGTTGTGAGAGATTAGGATTACTGAGCCCAGTTTCCCCCCTCCGCCCCTCTCCTTCCATTACCCCACTCTTAAAAAAAAAAAGCGGAGAATTTCACTTGAAGTTGAAGTTGTGCAGTCAGTGCTACGTAAACGTTTTTTCCTTCAACAACAACATCAATAATATAATAATAATAATAATAATAATAATAATAATAATAATAATAATAATAAAAACAACAAAACAACAACTACAGAAACATCAAGAACAACAACAACATTAACATCAACAATCACGACACAACAACAACAACAACAACAACGGCAAATCAGCACCAACAGTCCCACAACAACAACAAACCAAGGATAATAACAATAACACAACGCCAACACCAAGAAAAATAACAAGAAGCGCAGCAGGTAATCGTTTTAGCAATACCCGTGGATTCATTTCCGCCCAACCTGACGAGGTCAGTAAACTACAAAAACAACGAAGAAATCAGTATCAACAGCCACAAAAACGGGAACGAAAACGGCGTACAATAGCAAGGACGATACCAATACCAGCTAATGTTGCAAACAGCAAAACGGGTCATTCCATGATAAATCTACGGTGATTACAATCATTTAAACTTGATCTGCCGTGTTTGTTAATATGTAATCGCTGACAGTTTCGTGGAATGATCTCAGGTCTTTTTGGAATGCGTTAGTAAATCGAACTAAAACATGAAAAAAAGGAAGTCTTCCTTCATTTTTGTTCGCATAATTTTATTGTCCCAACAACGTTTTGGCATTGATTGCACGGAAAATTGAATTTTAAGACGGACTTTTAAATAATATCGACTCCTCCAAATATTTACTCTTTCATGCATCACTCAGCCAGTCTGATTACATATTACAGATCTCTAACCGAATGCGATTATAGCGAACACTGCTTTACCGAATACTCCAGGGCAATGAACTTACAGCCATTATACGCGCAATATGGCGATGATTACACTGATATCTCAGTTGCAAGTTCATCTGGTTCTAAACGAAATGCAGCCGCCTAGATCTGGGTTTCATTTATTCTCCTCGTGGATTGGCAGTTGAGTTTGGAAGCCAGCACACAATGTAATTTTGATCCTTTGAAGCCTCTGTGTGCTCGGTCTAAAATCCCTTCCCCCTTACATGCATGTGCACCATTTGGTCCCCTGCAATTTTGAGGTTAATGCATTATCGGGGCACATAGGATCACTTTTGATGCATTTGAATTCAAGGGGGACCCTTGGGGCCGCTCACCAATAAAATAAAATTAATCGTATATTTGCAGACCGCATCCTAGAAAAATAATCGTTTTTTTCTGGATCTTGATTGATACCTGTATGGAGTGACATAATAAATACGGCATTACTCAGCGCTGTAATGACGTCATCAGTGATGGAAGTCAGTATGTAATGGTTTAAGTAATACTAAACTCAGACATAATTACGTAATCAAACCCAGTGTCCGATGTAATAGCGTAGTTGTTACTGACAGAATTTTATATATGTTAGCACCTCATCAATTTACTTCCCAGGAACAAATAGGGCGTACAGTGACGTCAACAAACGCAGTTGCTGATAAAGGGTGTTGACGTCAACAGGAAGAGGAAGCAGTGAAAAATAAAAACACTGATTGATCCTCGGTAGTTCGTTTATATGAAAAAAAGCTTAAAGTAGGATGCTTTGAACATAATCATTGCAGTCGTTATATCGACTTCAAGTCAAGAACCATCACTAAAGTAATAAATAATATGACTAGACTAAACCAGCACTGTGGGAGTAGGCCTTGAAACTTAGTTTTTAATGCTGTTCTTCAATTTTATTGCTTCACGTGAACGGAGACAAAAAAAAAAGCAAATTGGTGTTGTCACGTTTTTGTCCATTGGTAAAATTTTGGAACTCTCCCAAGTTGTATCTGGATTAATGCTACGGGCGGCTTTAGGGAAGGTAAACTATTCCTCTCCTTTATTTGCCTTTAACCGTAAGCCAAGCATACCTTGCGAGAGATCATGGATTATACCAAATGGACATAAAATACGACATTCTTAAACCTGGATGAGAATGGTCCAGGTTTTAATATTTCTTGAGTTTCCTAAGATAATCTCCCTTGTGGTCCGCGGTAACCACTTTAATATTGAAGAGGCAATATCCCCTTTGATGCCCTGAAGCTTAATGGCGGATTCTGTTACATCATGGCGGACACGATGACGACCTTTGTTTATGGGATGTGTTTAACCGATTAACCGAATTAACGTTGTCGTTTCTCAAGGTAGGGGAAAAATTGAAGACAACAAAAAACTTGCTTATCAATTATTCAAAGGTTTTCAGGCAGAATGCCATCACCTTAAGAGCTTATGGGGGCGGGGTGCCAACTATTTTGCTTCATTTGGAGGGGGTTCAAGGCTGTAAAAACTGTAGTGTAGGCGTAGATTAATTGTGGAAATAAGACAATATGAAGACGTCAAGGATTGGGCTGTCAGTATAATCCTTGAAGAAGATAGCGAGGGAGGGAGAGAAAGAGAGAGAGAGAGAGAGAGAGAGAGAGAGAGAGAGAGAGAGAGAGAGAGAGAGAGAGAGNAAGACATAAGGATCCATTGATTTGAAACTGGTTTTCGCGACGTCATTGTCCATACTGCTGATGCTATATTATATTATGATAATCATTAAAGTGTATATATATCTAAGTTCTGTACATGTTTTAATAACGATGACGTCATTATGTGTTGCATTGCTCTAGTGCAGAACTCTGCAAGAGCTAATAAATAGAATTGAATTGAATTGTACAAAATACGAATTTGGTCTTCTATCTGTTGCTGCGTGAATTATCGTGAAATGTTGTCTGTTTATTAGGTTTTGATCTATTTCTGTCGTATCAGTATTAGTGGGCAGTTACGTTTCTTAGTTTTCAAAATTTCGATAATCAGGAATTATCGGAAGTATCCAAATCATCGAAAGTATTGGAAATATTGAAACTAATTTCGATCCTCTTCCGGTCCTCTTTCTGTCCTCAGTCCCAAACTAGCTACCCCATGCCTATTCAAAGCAAACTGATCCAAAATCTCTTTATTTTTCTTTCCCTTGGATCAATTTGGACATGCTTTGGTATGCAGTTCTGCTGCCGTTCCCTGTGAATTTGACATGGATGATTGCACACCAGAGTGCAAACTGGTGCATTAATTATAGTAATATATTCAATATATTACCTCATGCGCATAACATTGCGATGCGCACCATAAACCTCAATAATTTTTGGCTTAAAACTGCTTCATTTGGTAATGTCGTTTTTGCTCGTGGAAATGTTGTCCCGAAACCTTTATGCACCGGAGATGCCTTGGGGATAATTTCTAGGGCAATGTAGACGTCAGAAAACTAAATTTTGATACTATCTTAATACCCTTAATGTACGATCATAAATCATAATATATGATGCAAGTAAGATAAAGGTTGTAAGTATTAGTATTATATTGCCTTAGATGTTGTTTTATTTTTAAGCTCACTGAGCCTACCTTGAAAGGTGGACTATACGCGATAGTGCCAAAGTGCAAATTTCCATGTGATGTCGAATATTTGTTTTATGACAATGGCTATATAAGGCAGGATTATATATTGGAATTCTTCTTCTCGAATCAGCCAGGCAGGACAAACAATCCCGTATTTGGCATTGTCTGAAAGGTATGAATGATTCAGTCAGTCTTATAGCTAATGGTAACGAAGTGTTGTGATTGGAAAACCCAGCTGCGAAGACACATAAAGGTGGGCGTTGATTGGCTAAGTGCAGTCACGCGAAACGCTTTTTTTTTCAGCTGTTCCCAAAGATCAGTTACGGTTATTACTTTCTTCCCTTGTTGACGCCTAACGTCATGTTCAATAAATTACGTCAAATGCAAATTTTGGTGTTGCTTTGTTTGGAAATTTCGACCCTTTCTTGTGACAGTTTCGGAATTAATCTGGGAGCTCAAAGAAAAAAAAAACAACCAAAAAACAAAACCATCAAGCTCGTGATAATTTTTTGAGGAATAAAGGATCATCATGTCTTTGAAAAGGTTGTACACAATCTTGAGTGTTTTTCTGAAGTTGTAATGTGAAATACGATGTTATAGGAATCCATTTACGATAGTATAATCAGTCACAGATCCAGATCAACACCAACGCCATCTGACAAAATGGCTTATGTTGGTTTTCCGGTCAAAATTACTTTTTCCCCAGCACATACATGATCAGTTTCTCAAAAGTCATCTCTGAACAAAACATTTTTTTGGAAACTGCGAGTGCTCTTGATAGTTCACAGAAATCATACAAGCAAAGAGCTATGTTCAAACAGAGCAACTCATTTTTCTCAAAAGCATTTTAGGCGAAAAAAAGCCTTTTCATCTGAAGACATTAGCCCAAACCTTCAAGCTGTATAGTGATTCATATGTAGAAAGGATCAAATAAGTTGTCATATTATGAACGAAATGACTATCGTTATGAAAATACACCTTGTCACTTGTTCAGTTGTCCACATTATATACTGTCGATTCAGACGTTGACAGTCTCATACATATTCCTCAGTGCTCGGTATCTTTCTAAACTCTTCGGACTTATCTCTGCCAAAATTATTTTTGTGAAAGCTGAGTGGTCGTGTTTGAAAATCTCTCTTTGCTCCAACAATTTTTTTTGTATAATATATATAATAATGTTGTTATATCAAGGGCGTTCGCAATTTCACAAGAATAGTTTGTAGGAACATGAGTTTTAGCATACAGATCACGAATATGCAGATGTTATTTTGACGACAAAAACAACGAGATTTTTTGTTGGGCGACGTCAACCTGGATTTGAACTATGTGCCCCCCTGACCCACTGAGGAGGGCAAGGGTGGGGCCGAGGGGAGGGACAGGGTGCCAATATTGTGAAAGTAATAGCTGTGATCTAGTCCCCACCTAATGAATTCACCCCCGAAATAAGGTAAGAGTGCAATATTATGAGTAATCAAATTTCTTCAAGCATAGGAAAATCAGATACAAAAAAGTGGACGGAGATAGGGGCTGAGGGTCTCAAGCTTTCAAAATTTCCAAACCACTCCCATGTGTAGGAGTTTGTTTATGGCTTGAACAGTAAATAAACTTGGGAAAGAATGTATCCTAGTCCCATATAGAGGCTTACAGGGAATTTAATGCATGCTTTACACTCGGCCATGAGTCACTCCCAATCTGTACCAAAAATAAACCCTTTGTTCGAGTGCGAAGGGGCTGCGGAGGATTATAATGAGCCTGTAGAGCAATCAGACAGGTGTGTCGAGGTCGCATGTTCGTAGCCTGTGCCTATCATACAGTTTTATTGACATGCTTCGTCAATTTGAAATGCGAGAAGGTGAAAGTAGAAGGAAGGTACTATCAACTCCGCTTAAACGCCGCTCCTCGGGAACATGGGGAAAGTTGCGATTAAAAGGAGTCGCTATTATCCAGTGACTTTCATTAAGGAATATTGCACTTTTCCATGTTGCAAGTGTTGGGATTAGGGGGAAGTTGCTGTTATCTGGATCGCTATTAGGTGAAGTCGATTGTATTATTAAGCGTTGTATTTGTCAGCGGGAAAGAATTTATGGTTGAATGTACACTTTAAATAGTTCTAGCACCCAAATGAAAATTGAAAACATTTTTACTCAATATTTTTTGTCCCAAACAACTCAGAACATCTCCCGAACCGAAGACTGACATGGGCTGTAGAGGGACCGTAAACCATGCTTTAATAGTAACAGCAAAACCAGTAAATGGGATTACTGTCACTATTTGTCGTAGAGGCAGTCAAGAAGATGAGGTTTATGTTGCAGGACTAGGAACTGTCAACTGAAATATCAGGCTCTGAAGATGGTTGGGACCATCCGATACTGAATCTTTTTGTTTGTTGCAGAAATCCAGGATACGATCATTTATGTAGACAAAGATATCGATTTTTTTTTTTAAATGGGCGAATAGCTAGTAATTAGTAGACAGATTATAGTAGTTTTCTTTGTTTTTTTTTTTTTTTTGAGACAGGCTATAATGACCTGTCTTGTGAAAAACTGATCTTCAGTCGAGCTATTTCCAGACTTTTTTTCCCCCGATGCATATAGGTATGAAGGTGCCAATAGCACCTGGCATAAAAGTATGCAATTTTAAATAGTCCCTATAAAATCAGAAAACTGGCCATGGTGAGGAGGGAAAGGGGTTGGATTTTAATTTCAAAGGCTTAGATAGGTGCATATACATATGTAGACTCAGAATAGGTGAGGTTTAGCCACTCAAGTACAAAAATATTTGTGGTTGTTACTAGGTGGTTAAGGTTACCCTGTTTACTGAGTGAAAAGGCCTAAAATATTAGGTAGTCTGCTTCACTGCCTAAGTTCTCAAAAGCTAACTGGTTTAGGGGCATTTTTCTTTGTGTCAAAATTTGGAGGAAAAGGTAAACAACATCTTTGGAAAGTATTTATGCCTGGGGTCCCTGTACAAGTTAAACAGAGGTGTAAAACCTTATGTAGCCAACAGTGAAAATAACATTGGCATCTTCATACCTAGAGATGACCACCTGCCACTTCAAACGATTATAATTATCTCAGGCCAGAATGACGTTAGGTCAAAACGTTTATTCACTCAATGAAAGGACACAGGCAGAAATTCCACGTCATGCCAAGAACTTAATATGATTTTACAAAGCGACTTTATACTCATTTGATTGGCCGCAAGACACGTGGCCTACTGCTTCATTTGATTGGCCGCAAGACACGTGGCCTACTGTTATTATTAGTCATAATTCTACCACAACTTCTGCTTTTTCTGTTGCTGCTGTTTCTGCTGTTACTCCGACTACCTTCACAACTACCGCTACGCCCANTGAGTCACTCCCAATCTGTACCAAAAATAAACCCTTTGTTCGAGTGCGAAGGGGCTGCGGAGGATTATAATGAGCCTGTAGAGCAATCAGACAGGTGTGTCGAGGTCGCATGTTCGTAGCCTGTGCCTATCATACAGTTTTATTGACATGCTTCGTCAATTTGAAATGCGAGAAGGTGAAAGTAGAAGGAAGGTACTATCAACTCCGCTTAAACGCCGCTCCTCGGGAACATGGGGAAAGTTGCGATTAAAAGGAGTCGCTATTATCCAGTGACTTTCATTAAGGAATATTGCACTTTTCCATGTTGCAAGTGTTGGGATTAGGGGGAAGTTGCTGTTACCTGGATCGCTATTAGGTGAAGTCGATTGTATTATTAAGCGTTGTATTTGTCAGCGGGAAAGAATTTATGGTTGAATGTACACTTTAAATAGTTCTAGCAACCAAATGAAAATTGAAAACATTTTTACTCAATATTTTTTGTCCCAAACAACTCAGAACATCTCCCGAACCGAAGACTGACATGGGCTGTAGAGGGATCGTAAACCATGCTTTAATAGTAACAGCAAAACCAGTAAATGGGATTACTGTCACTTTTTGTCGTAGAGGCAGTCAAGAAGATGGGGCTTATGTTGCAGGACTAGGAACTGTCAACTGAAATATCAGGCTCTGAAGATGGTTGGGACCATCCGATACTGAATCTTTTTGTTTGTTGTAGAAATCCAGGATACGATCATTTATGTAGACAAAGATATCGATTTTTTTTTTTTTTTAAATGGGCGAATAGCTAGTAATTTGTAGACAGATTATAGGAGTTTTCTTTGTTTTTGTTTTTTTTTTTGAGACAGACTATATGACCTGTCTTGTGAAAAACTGATCTTCAGTCGAGCTATTTCCAGACTTTTTTTCCCCGATGCATATAGGTATGAAGGTGCCAATAGCACCTGGCATAAAAGTATGCAATTTTAAATAGTCCCTATAAAATCAGAAAACTGGCCATGGTGAGGAGGGAAAGGGGTTGGATTTTAATTTCAAAGGCTTAGATAGGTGCATATACATATGTAGACTCAGAATAGGTGAGGTTTAGCCACTCAAGTACAAAAGATTTGTGGTTGTTACTAGGTGGTTAAGGTTACCCTGTTTACTGAGTGAAAAGGCCCAAAATATTAGGTAGTCTGCTTCACTGCCTAAGTTCTCAAAAGCTAACTGGTTTAGGGGCATTTTTCTTTGTGTCAAAATTTGGAGGAAGAGCTAAACAACATTTTTGGAAAGTATTTATGCCTGGGGCCCCTGGATAAGTTAAACAGAGGTGTAAAACCTTATGTAGCCAACAGTGAAAATAACATTGGCATCTTCATACCTAGAGATGACCACCTGCCACTTCAAACGATTATAACTATCTCAGGCCAGACTGACGTTAGGTCAAAACTTTTATTCACTCAATGAAAGGACACAGGCAGAAATTCCACGTCATGCCAAGAACTCAATATGATTTTACAAAGCGACTTTATACCCATTTGATTGGCCGCAAGACACGTGGCCTACTGCTTCATTTGGTTGGCCGCAAGACACGTGGCCTACTGCTTCATTTGATTGGCCGCAAGACACGTGACCTACTGTTATTATTAGTCATAATTCTACCACAACTTCTGCTTTTTCTGTTGCTGCTGTTTCTGCTGTTACTCCGACTACCTTCACAACTACCGCTACGCCCACTAATACTACTACACTGCCACTGACTACTTCTTTTATTTGAGAACTTGCGCATTTAACGATAGGATCTTGTACCATACACGTGAGAATTACATTAACTGTGCATGTTCAATGCTCCTAAGGATGCATTTAGCACCGATGTGCGAATGTAATTTCTGAGATGATAAGAGATCCCATTGCTAATGCGCAAGCTCTCAATTTTCGCATACTCTGCGAAGCTTATTCAGTTTTCCCTTTTACCATTACCACCGACTATTGCCATTACCACCGACTATTGTCATTACCACCGACTATTGTCATTACCACCGACTATTGCCACCAACGCACAGCTTCTACTTAAATTTATTGCTAGAGTTTTATTATTATTATTATTGTTATATAACTTGTTTGTTAGTCTATATTTACAGTAACTGAAAGCTGGCGATAAAAGTGCCATATATAGACAGAAATACGTATGCCAAATATAGATAGCTAGACCATGCCGCGTACTTTAAGCAATACATTCTCATTTACCGTGACAACTTTATGTCCAAATTGAAATTATCTCCCGGCGTCTGCGCTATATCCGGTGATTAAATTTATGAAATAATTTCGTGTCCAGCCGCAGCTGTTGTCTTAGTCACTGAACCTGTGCTATTCTCAGTAGGGGTAGGAGGGATTTACATAGGCGTCATGTATATTTATATTTCACTTCTTAAGTAATACTGTTAACCTCATTTCTTTGTCTTCATTACCTGGTCGTGTGTGTGTGTGTTTTTTTTTTTCTTGAATTCGTTATTTTCTTCTAATTTCATACGAGTTTAAGAACCATAATGAATTATCTCTGACTTCAGCAATAACCGAATTAACCTGTGATTGTATTTCCCATACTGACATAATAAAAACCAGAAAAAGAAAACCAATATCATTTAACCGATCTTTTCTATAAATACCACAGCCTGATCACGTCGGTTTATCTCAATTTTATTCGTTCGTAGTTGGAAAGCTGGTATGGAATGTGGGAGGGGGTGAGAGTGGTGGGGGAGAGGG
>JAWQUT010000059.1:1794795-1813703 GCA_033807755.1 Ellobium chinense
GACTGACTGACTGACTGACTGACTGACTGACTGACTGACTGACTGACTGACTGACTGACTGACTGACTGACTGACTGACTGACTGACTGATATGTTCTGCTGTATTCTCACCTGGTTTCTTTCCCTTTTTTCTCAATTCGTGATTCGCGTCTATGCCAGTCTCCCTTGCCATATTCTGGACCTGTCGCTCCCGGCTGTTTTATTATGATAACCATGCACACTTCGTCCTTTTTCCACCCATAAAACCGCCATCAATATCACTGCATCATACTAGTGCATCGGCTTAATCGCAACGCCACCAACATATAAATATTATGAGTTGAAAAAAGAACATGCATAATCCTTTATCTAAATGGCGTGAAGATACAGTAGTCTCTGGCGAACATTCCGGTGATTGGGAGACGAGAAAAACGAGATCCTAACCGGAGTGGGCTCCCAGCCAACGATCCAATAGCCGTACGTTAAATGTTAACATACTGCGTTAAGGGCAATGAACACTACTATTGTTTTGAGAGTTTCTCGTGGTCACCGCATGCGTTAACTAACGCAAGGATTATGCATAATTATTATGGTCACAGGGTAGAGAGGGGAGGTACGCACTGAAATTACAGTGCCTCATAAGTATGTCGTCACTGACTAAAGAGGCGATGAGAAGGTGTTGGTGTGAGTGACATCTGCACCTTACAGGGATAATGGCTCTTACACTCATAATCTGTCAATGAAACTGCGCAATAAATTTCACAGTGGCTGGTGAGGCCAGACGATAAAAAAAAACAACAGTTCCACGGATAGAGTGGGATCTTAACAGTATTGAGATGGTAAGCGGCGGCGAACTACTGCGTATCCATATGGACGATGCATTAAGCATGATTTATGTTTTGAGCATATAATGATAATAATACAGTTTATAAGTTTCGAATCCAGGCTAGTGCTTGCTCATGCGACTTCACAGTATTATTACCCCGCCAGGTCTGATCACTCTAGGATTATATCAACTCCCTGGGGAGCATACAGTGCCGCTGCCATTTATAGGCGTTGATCACTAGCACTATGACAATATCTTTCACTGCCTATAGCAGGATGAACTGAGGAAAATGTGAATGAAATGCTTTTCCAAGGCACCTACAACACGACTGTGGTCGGGATTTGAACCCAAGAGCTTTAGATCTTGAGTCCAAAGCCGCAACCATTCGACCACGCTGCTCCACATAGTTATTTGTATATATGGTAGACAATGTTGTAGAGCACTCTTGTCTTCTAAACAGTTTTGCAATTACAATAGTGTCACTGAGCAACTTCAGGTATATGAATGATTAAGCACTTTGCGATAGTCTGGAATAAATTACGTAATATCGATACTATAATTTTTATCCAGAACGCAGCAAAGGAGAAGAACGGCTTTGAGAGGCACTGATACCACTCTGGAGAATCGTAAGCTGTACGCCCGTACTGAGCCGCTAAAATATGCAATAGCGTGTCTTTTACTCCACGTCGTATTGCATCAACACGCTCAATAAACATTGCATAGGTTTGATTGTTTTCCTACCCTATCCATTAACCACGACTGCTTCTTGAACTTTTGCCATGACCTGCAGAACTAGGGATTTACGCAAACGTGTGGCGCGTACCTCCTGGGGTAGTTCGTGAATGTCGTCTAAAGGGTATGCGGAAAGGAGCAAAGCACTTAAGAATCACTTCCGTTGATTGTGGCCCGTTTAGTTACACTTTGTGCTCTCTTTCATCATATTTCGGAATACACAACATGAAAGGTCGGAACGAACAGCGTTGTTTAATCGAATATTCTCCGTAATCTCAAGATCTTATTCGTTCTCCTGCAGTAAACTGATTAATCAAGGTCCATTGTACCCTGATGCTGGAATGGGGGTGGGGGTGGGGAAGAGATCGGACGGAGGAGGAGGGGATGATGGGAGAAAGGTTGGACGATGTTCTTGAATATTACATTTAAGGTCAATCGAAGAAACAGGCTCGTTATTTATGGCAAGTTTTGTTTTGTTCGTTCGTGGGTACACAAAACATTACAATTTGAGAACCCGTGTGATATGCCTCTTTCTATCTTTTCCTTTTCCTCTATGTCTTTGGTATTCATAATAGACATTCCGACCCAGACTTTCCATTTACTTAGTCTTAAGTCCTTTGGAGAAATATTTGCTGATATATTGGCGTGTTATGAAATGCGGACAACTCTTTGGTTTACTTGCAAATTTGATGCATTTTTGTAAGTGGCGAAGGCATCACTAATGGACCGAGAATTTTATAAGAATACTTTCGCACTGTATGTATAGGAGAATTTGTGCACTACGCGTGTTACAATAGAGGCTTGCGGTTGCTTGTGTACGAGAAATTCTAAGTATCGTGTCTATGGATACTTGTTTGTGTACATGTGCAATACGCAAAATAATGAATGAGAGTACTTGTACACAATGCAGAGTTACGCATAGGAAAAGGCTCGCTTGTGCACTAGATATTACTGTGTTTGAGTGTACTTGTGTACTACGCAGATTACTGTATGGGAATACTTTTGCACAGACAGTCATGCATAAGTGTACTGTCTTGTGAACTAAACGGGATACTGTATAGGAATAGGATAGCTTGTGCACTAGGCTAAGTACTGTGTGTTGGTAAACTTGTGCACTGCTCAGAGTACTGAACGGGAGTACCTGTGCACTAAGCAAGGCTATGCATATGAGCACTTGTGCAGGGGTAGGACTGCTTGTACTGTCGACACAAAGCATTGATCTCCTGCCTGTCTGTCTGTAGGGAAAGGTCAGGGGTATTCACCTTTAAGGACAACAAACAGTGCTTATAATATACCATATAAACATCAGCAGCTCGGCGCTTGATATAAAAATCTTGGCCTTTCCAGCTGAGCGTGATGTTTCTGTATATAGTAGTCGGCTCGGTACCAATGCTATGCTTGGTATGCTGGAAATGTACCTGATATTTACAGAATGCTCTGAATAAGCATCTTAAAGAGATCCAGAGGCAGTGACTCATGACTGGGTTGTCTGAAAACAGGGTCAATGAAATGATACTATGACAGCTGCAATGCACGGTATAATTATTAAGTGATACGATGGTGGATTAGTGGTATGAGTGTTGTATGGCAGATACTATGGTGACCGTTCGTGTACGTGAGTGTGTGCAAGTTTAGATCTATTCCATGATGGAAGATCATCTGATCAGTTACAATTTAACCTGTGGCCGTATGTATAATCCTTACGTTAGTTAACGCACGGCGATAATCACAGGGAACTCCTAAAGGTTTGTGACACCTATTAGAAGGGCAAATCACTCATAGTGTACAACCCAATTAATCCGCTAATCTTTAAAATCCCCCTTTTTTGGGGCCTTGCCAGCCAGTGTTAGGGTGTAGAAATGTGTAAAATGACCTGTGATCTAAATAAAGCATCCAATTTTAAAGTTTCAGGTACAATTTGAGCCTTCTAGATAAAAAAATAAAATGTGTAGACCTATGTATTCGCACGCGGTCAAAACCAGCCAAATGAAAATTTGGGGACCAAATCAGAATTTGAGGTGATCTTTTTCAAAAGACATTTGTGAAAAATTTTGGGCGTTGACCCCCCTTTTTCTTCCCGTTAAAAGATCGGGCAAAAGAAGTACTTTAACCTCCATGGAAGAAATTTCCCCAAATCACAGTGGTATATTTAGAATAACGCAAAATGTTAATAGGGCCAAAAGAAGAAAAAACAATAGGTGTCAAAGACCTTAATAGGCAGCTAGTACCTGGCATGTTTCCACTTAGAAACACAATGTTTACATCATGGTGGTCGAGGTAGGTCATCTAGGCTATCTGGACAGTCTTTTAAACTTCCTCTACCCCTGGGGCCCTCCCCAGCCCCCCCCCCCCCCACCCCCCTAGTCTAGCCTGTATGGGACTTAGATCTAGATCTACGTGCTGCAGACTCAGTTTACATGACACACGCTTTTTTTTAAATAGTTTTTTTCTCGTTCTCTTTTTGTCCTTGTCTCTCTTGTTTTCCTCCCACCCTCCACCCCCTCCCCCCACCTTTGACACACACACCCAGTGTTGCCAAAAAATGCACCAAATTTGGCCATTTTTTTTAAATTTAAGATTTCATTCGTTCCTTTTTCCTTCCCTACTTCCACCCCCAACCCCACCATCAACCCCTCCCCCCACCCACCCCACCCCACCCCTACCCTTAAGAAAAATCACCACCCCACCCCTTCTCAGCCCACCCCATAGGCTCATATGGTATTGCCAAAGGAAGCTGAATTTTTAAAAAATTCTTTTGGGCAGATGCACCAAACTTTTGTTTCTCCAGGGCTTCTTCCCCAATCAATAACACAATCACCCTTTAAGAAATGCCAATATGATCACTTTTAGGTTTTAAATGTGTGGTTACAAGTGGATTTTATCATCAAGGGTTGCAAATATGGTCAACTAAAAACTATCTGCTCATGCCAAGGTGTTTACATGAAAACAATGACCAGCCAAGAGAGGGTCATTTTTCCTCTCCCCTCCCAATCACCCCCAGGTCACTCCCCTCTGACCATTCCCTACTTGTTCCCTTCCAAACAGGCTACCATGGCTAAATTTTAGGGTTGAACTGTAGGTTCATGGGAGCTATCAAAGTAGCATAGGGTATGCCATCAAGAGAATTGGCTATTTTGAGAGGTATCAAACTCTTAATTGGGCCATAAGAATGATCTAAGGCATATAATTCAGCAACATTGGCACCATTTTGTAGGGAAATGAATGTGCTTGACAGCTGACAGTTGCATATTTCTCCAGGGAACTAACAAAGGCTACCAACACCTCATCCAATCCATCTCAGTGAGTGAGACTCTTGAAAATTTTCTGTATCCCTATGCAAATATACCTCACCACAGGAATATCATTCTCTGTCATGAAAGAAGCAAGAAAGAGACACTTCAACAGTACAGAATGCATCACTATTGACTACTCAAAACATATGTAGGAAATAATTAAATGTGGGGAGGGGTTAAGGTTTGTGACACCTATTAGAAGGGCAAATCACTCATAGTGTACAACCCAATTAATCCGCTAATATATAAAATCCCCCTTTTTTGGGGCCCTGCCAGCCAGTGTTAGGGTGTAGAAATGTGTAAAATGACCTGTGATCTAAATAAAGCATCCAATTTTAAAGTTTCAGGTACAATTTGAGCCTTCTAGATAAAAAAATAAAATGTGTAGACCTATGTATTCGCACGCGGTCAAAACCAGCCAAATGGAAATTTGGGGACCAAATCAGAATTTGAGGTGATCTTTTTCAAAAGACATTTGTGAAAAATTTTGGGCGTTGACCCCCCTTTTTCTTCCCGTTAAAAGATCGGGCAAAAGAAGTACTTTAACCTCCATGGAAGAAATTTCCCCAAATCACAGTGGTATATTTAGAATAACGCAAAATGTTAATAGGGCCAAAAGAAGAAAAAACAATAGGTGTCAAAGACCTAAAACAGTAGTGGTGTTCACAGTAGGTTGACGCAATACGTGAATCAACACACGGATTATAAACACGTTCATTGCTGTGGCGATGAAAACACAGAGCAAGACAGATCGAGGAGCAGGGTACACGGATATGCCTTAAAGAATTAAACAAGGAATGTTTAGATAGTTAGCCTGTAATTTTTGTTTGGACAATTATATTCAGTTTTGACAAGGCATGAGAATCAGCTTGCTATCGAGGCACCTGTCAGCTTCTGAATATGTACAAAAAACAATCAGTGCTATACCTTACGACCCGATTAAAATGCCCGTTCTAAGACTACTTCGACCCTTTGATACAATATCCTGATAAATGCCACACTGATCGAAATATAGACTTTAACGCCTTTGGTCTGTCAAAAGCATCGCACATATGTTCCGTCAAAACTTCAGATCTCTAGCTACTCTAAATTTCGTCATACGATAGGAACCTACAAAACACTTCTTTATGTAATTAACCGATAAACGTACATATCAGAATATTGAACCCATTTGCTCAGGTACTTCTCAAACTGTCACATATGAAAAACATTATGATTTTTCTCGACAAGGGCCATTGTCGTTCTTTTGCACCAAGCCATGTCAATGACAAACTCTCAAAAACTCCATTTCTTTTATCGTAACTCAATAAACTGAATAGTAGTATACAATATACCGCATTCACCAGTAGAGCTCACTTCCAAAGAATCGCTTTGCTAAAGTGCACCACGTAAGAGACAGGTTTTTTTTGTCTGTCATGCCAAATTTGGATTTTGGCGTTAATCGGGATATTGCATTCAAAGGATGATTTGTTGCTGAAAAGTCTGCAGCATTTTTGGGCGTTTAGCTAGAGCTAAAATTACTGTTTTGTTGAACTACCCAGTGCGCTTTTCCACATATCCATTTGCCATATTAGTGTGTGAAAAGATGACTTCTTTTTACCCTTGAGAAAATCCATGACATCCTCCAGACTCAATTCAATTCAATTCTCAATTATTCAATTTCTCGCCCATTTGCTATGATAAATATTTTTTAGCGTTCCGCGAAACAGTTCGCGTTTTCAACCAATGTTTGGTTCAAGATGTAAGTGTGACTAATGTTTAGAAATTTATGTATGAAAATCTCTCTTAAACAGAAAGTGCTAGTCTAGATTTACTAATTTTATTCATTTGCGGTCCGCCGGAAATGTCATAAAAGCAGGCACTTTGCCGTCCTCGTAATGAATGTTTTGTTGCGTTTGAGTAAAAACGGTAAATACAGGTTTTCATGTTTGTTAGGACAAATAATTATTTACTAGTCACGATTTGTGGAGTTTTCAAAAATGATATCTGCAATCACCGGATAATCCAGAGTAGTCAAAAATGAAAAACAAAAGCAACACTTTTCTTTGATCTCACCAGTAAAACTAACACACACTTTGACAAACTAACAAAGTTCATGCATGCCTGATTGTTTGGCATTGCTTTCTGGCCTAATTTAATTTGAATTTCCGCAACGCCAGAGGAATAGAGAGTGGTCAAAAATGTTGACAACACTCTCTTTTGATTTCATTATTCAAAATAAGATAGTCATAACCAGTTAACCAAAATATCCATGACTCGTTTGCATTGCTTTGTAGGCCTGAACGAATTCTCCGTCCAGCCACTTTTTCATAGTAGCAGAACCAACAAGAGTAGTCAATAATGAAATAATGAAAGCTCTTTCGATATTATTATTTTAAGCCTTAACAACTTGTCTAAGTGAGCCTAATCTTTTGGGTTGCTTTCGACACAGACTAATTCACATTTAATTTGAATGTCATGTTGGCAGTACCGTTGAAAATGGTCAAAAATAAAATACTGCAAACGAAAACACTTTTGTTTAAAAAAAAAAATGCCACTGTGTCCGAATTTCATGACCCTTATGTTTTAATTTCGGAACAAATGTATTTAATCTGAATGAAAAAAATCATTGAGAGTTGTTAAAAAATAAAACAGAGCCATCTTTTGCTGTCAGTGTCATCATTAAGGTTGAGACAGCCTCAACACCTTATCAAAATATTTGTGACATCTTTTGCACAGTTCTTGATGTAATTTAGAGCAGCGAGGTCTTAATCCTTGAAAGACATAAGGATTTATTATCAAAATAACATTTATTCCTTTTGAGCCATCTGTCATTCAATGTTATGCCCGCACTTAATGGACATTCGATTTTGGCTAAAGATGAAAGAACGACGCTTATATCAAATGGTGTCATTTATTATGCTAAAAGAACTTTAACATGCCTTTCAAAAAAAAAAAAATCCCATTTGTGTTGCTTTAGATCAGTTTGAAGAGGCAATTTCTATTCATGAATATAATCGAAGAGAGAAACCTGTGTTAGCCAATGAAAAGGATGTATCAAGACGCATCAGTCAGAGAGATTTGTCTGTTTCTCGGAAATTATGTTACAAATACTCGGAAGTAAGAGGTATAACCAAATAATAATAAATGGTTCATACCACATCAGTCCATCGTATTATTCTTATATAGCTCAATACTTAGCTTCAGCATTTTGAAGATCTCACAAAAACGTATATTCATACATCCTGATTCATGGAAATACCTTTAGAATGTGATGATTGTTCCTGACTGTGACCTAGGTTAGCACTGAGATCATGGGAGGATCTAAAGGCTTTATTATGTAAGCAGAGCATCAGTTTGCCTACAGGATGTGTGTTTCACTTTTCGCGGTTAATCATTAAGCGGGACGCAAATTATAGTAAAATAGGCTCCTACAATTACTAGGTAAGACAGGTTGGGGCAAAATTGTGTAAGATTTATATTTTCACAGATCGTTTAAGTCTGAAAACTTCAAATCAATTAGAAATTAACCATACGATCAACAATCGACATGAAAAACATGCACCAGTGGAAATCTGGCATTCGCGTTTGAAAGTGAAATGCGGTAATGCCAGGTTGGCTAATGTATAGCTAAACATGCTTAGATTTTTTTTTTTTTGTTCTTTTCTCTTCAGAATCTTTTTTGCCTAAGGTTTGCTATATATGTGTCATCTCTCCTCGGCAGTCTTCCCTCAGATGTAATTAAAATCGTTGTATTATTATCGTGTAAATTCACATTTTAATAAGTATGTCTTGTCTTTTTTTACAGGAATTCACATCAGCACGGAGAGAGGCAGCCAGGTCTATGGAGCCGGACAAGGGAGACTTTAGCGGGAACAACGCCGACATCCAAGTAGGAAATCTCCTCTGCGAGAGGTACAGTGAGTGGTCCAAATGGTCCGCCTGCAGCCGGAAGTGTGAACAGACCAGAGTGCGCAGGTGCCGTATTCCGGAAGAGTGTGGAAGGAGCTGGGTCAAGGAGAAAAGGACGTGCACGCGAGAAAAGGGCGCTTGCATGTCGTTATCTTACAAGGTAAGTCCAACCTTGACAGATAATAGAGCAAGCTAGGAATCCGCTATTCTTCCATTGTAGATAACAGAACATTTCTGTGGTACGTATTTCCTACTTCAGTACCTTTTGAAAGAAAAATTACGCAACAAAGTACTAAATAGTATGAGTTTTTATTCTGTTGTGAATGATGATCATTAAAAAAAATTATCTGAAAATTTTGTCGTTACGTCGCCACCAGATTTCACACTTATTATCTGAAATACATTACGTACAGATGGGCATTCAGTATTTATGTTATGTCTCAAGAATCAGTTATGTAGATTTGTGGGAAGAACTGTTTTTCAAAATGGTATAATGAGAATTAAATAGAATGCCTCTGTACATACATGCTTTATAATGTGTCTTTAATAAATGTGTGAAACCTGGAAATGAAGTAACAGCGGTAATGTATTCTTAAGATCACCACCCACAAAATATAAGAAAGAGCACGCGACTTTGCACTGGGTGAGTAATTCACCTCGGTATCATGCGATGAGATACCATCCGGGCTTACTCGTTACTAAAACGAGATAACATCGACAAACCCAAATGGATCCAGTATGTTTATTAGAATTAGATATATACAGCTTTTGTTGGCATTTTCTTGCCTTGTCAATAATCGCTTTCTTCCCCATAATCTCTCTCTCTCTCTCTCTCTCTCTCTCTCATCTTTGTCCTTACTCCCTATCTCACTTTTGTCTCTCTCTTGTTACCTCATCTTTGTCTTTACTCCTATTCGCACTTTTCCCTCTCTCTCTCTCTCTCTCTCTCTCTCACACGCACACACACACACACGCACACACACACACACACACACACACACACACACACACACACACACACACACACACACACACACACACACACACATACGCGCACACGCACCGGCCATTAAAATTCCTGAGTATTTTTACCGTTCATTCCGTTACATCAAGATTATCAGACACTTTATTTATGTGTTGTTTTTGTTGTTCTTTGTTCCGCCAGGTGATAGGCATACAGAAGCGTAATCGAATGATCGAAGAAATCCTTTACGACCTTCTCTACGCGCCCTGGACCCCATGGGGTCCCTGCACACGCTCCTGCAGGCAGCGACGTCAGAGACTGTGCAAGTACAAGGCTGTCTGTGTTCGTTCCTACATACAGGTGGGTTCTAAGTAAATCCTGTTCTGCACTAAAGATCGGCATGGCAAAGGATTAACCTTTTTCACCGCAGACTTGTTATTGTTGATGTTGTTTTTGTTGTTGTTGTTGTTTTGACTTCATGGCGTCAAGTTATGCACTCTTACACAGCTAGTGCCAGACGCGAGAACATGCAGATGTATTCAAGTTATTCTAGCGTCCCAGAGAGTGTAATGTATTTATATATTATATATATATGTAATGTAATTATATATTATAGTTTGGGAGAAGTAAATTTTTTCTCTTACAGCTAAGTCGTTGGCATGAAAATATGAAATGATCAGTTGCTTCATCACTGCGAATTTAGAGTAGAATATAAACTCATTGAAGTCTGTTGAGTTTTTTAGATGACATAGAATTATCATACTAAAACCATAGAGTGTCCAAGAATAGTCTATGGTGTAAAGTATGCAGACGCATGCGCAAATTGTCTGCACCAATCGTCTACTAGCCTATCTTGCTGTTTGACGTCACGCAGCATGAGATTAATGGCGGCGTAAGCAGAGTGAAAATTCCGACATTCCCGCAATATTTTCCCAGAAACTGTCAGGCAAAGTATGCGCAGTTTAAATTTTATAAGACAATAATGTGGACTTAATAGGCTGTAAAACAGATAACTACTCCTGTCCCATTAAGAATATGACACTAAGTTCCTTGACTACATGAAGGTATGTTGGCTGGGAAGTAAGGCGGGTGATTCTAGGTACGAAAGTCCCGGGTTCAAATCCTGCTTGTGGGGGATTTTCCTTTGGTAGGTTTGATGCGTTCCAAAATGCACCCACTTGTCGACAGCCTGGTGGAAGCTGAAACCTCATTTTTGCAATAGCCATGACTGTGCTGAAAAAATGAAGTAAAACAACACAAACACATGAAAAAAGCAAACACCCTACTCTGTAGCTGTATGCATAACCATACGTTAAATAACGTATCGCATTAACTACAGTGAATACTATACTAATGCACTGGCTGTTTCCCGTGGTTACTGTATTGCGTTAACTAACGTAAGGATTATGCATACGGCCACTGACACCGTATTAGGTATTTTCAGCTCCATCACGTGGCCTAGGACATCTTATTCACACGTTGATTTGTTTACATGCTCTGCTCATGTATGGTTACTCGTCATTTATCAAAATATCCTAGCAATCCCTAGATCACGTGGTGTAACTGACCCGTCTGAAAATACCGTATTAAATATGAAACCATGTTCCCCCTCAGGAAGAGAGAAGATGCCAAGTGGTAGGATCTCAGTGCGAACACAGATTCAGCCTGAAACCCGTGGGCTTAGGCAGCAGCGACGACGGCCTCAACGACACCGAGGATGGGGACAACGACGACATCGATGAAAACGAGGACTATTACGATGAAGTCAATACGAATGATGACGAGTACGACGTCCCGCCGATTGAAGGAGGTGAGGAAGGCGGGGAGGAGGAAGGGACGATGGGGGGTGATGGTGATGATGATGGTGATGACGGTGGAACCACCGCTGGCGCGGAAGAGTCCAGTCGTATCACCAAGCTGTCGAGGGGGAGGAAAGGACGGAGACGGAAAGGAAGTGAGTCCTTAAATATGCCTGTCTGTCGGACAGTCTAGCTGTCTGTCTGTCTGTCTGTCTGTTTGTCTGTCTGTCCGTCTGTCTGTATGTCTGTCGCCTTCATCCCTCCTTCCTTACCTCCCTCTTTCTCTCTCTCTCTCTCGACACCCACTGCCCACTCTTTCATTAGTCCTCCTCTTCCCATTGTCCATCTCTGCCGCGTCTCTATCTGGATCTGCCAGTGTCTGTCTGTCTGTCTGTTTGTTTCATCTGCCTGTGTGCATATATGTCTACAAGACTATCTGTCTATCTGTCTGCCTCTCTTGATCTCAGGCAAACACTACTTCATTAACTTAACATGTCCATTGTTAATGGATATTGCTTATTCTGTTTCCCTGATAGAGGGATCATTCATGAGTCCTTGCCTCATTTTCATTCTCTGGATTTGGTAGCAGGATCAGCTATCAGATGTTGTCGTACTGGTAAAGTTAACATCAGACATTGTTGTGCCGGTGAAGTTAAATATCAGACATTGTCGTGCTTATGAAGTTAAATATCAGACGTTGTCGTGCTGGTATAGTTAATTATCAGACGTTGCCGTGCTGGTATAATTAATTATCAGACGTTGCCGTGCCGATAAAGTTAAATATCAGACACTGTCGTGCTGGTAAAGTTAAATATCAGACATTGTCGTACTGGTAAAGTTAAAACTGGAGTAATTTATCTAAGACTATTAGAGGGATTTCGTTCTTAAGTTCGTAGTCTTTCTCAAAGACGCTTTCCAGTTTGAAGTCACTTATATTTCCGGTATTACCCGGCAAAACTCGGCCCGCCATTTTGTTTTTCCTGAAGCGTCATTACGATTAGTCATTTGAGAACTTGCGCATCAACGATGGGATCTCTTGCCATGGGATCATAGGTTATTATATTAACTCTGCATATTGAATGCCAGTAAGGGTGCAGACTGCACCAGTGCATTTATTTATTTCTTAAGATGGTAAGAGATCCCATCCTTAATGCGCAAGCTCTCAATTGTCCGGACATTGTTGTATCGAGCACGAACTCTTTTTATCTATGGGATTGAAAGAGTAAATCCCGACCAAAAGCGACCCAGCCACGCCATGGCTGCATGATGTGAAGGGTTCATCTGTATTCTCATTGTACCATCTTTATTCTCATTTGGGAGCTTACGCATTAACGACGGGATCTCCTACCTTCGTAACAATTATATTAGTGCATCGGTGCTGAATGCGTCATTAGTAGCAGTCAGTATGCACCGTTACTGTAATTCTTACAATGGTAAGAGATTCAATCGTTAATGCGCAAGCTCTTTATTAACTCCACACCAGAGGTGTAAGCGATAACCTAGCGACGCAGCTAAGTTAACGCTTATAGTGTGGACACTTAATAAGAATAAATTAGGGTACCTTCGCATCGTGCAATTACAGCAACGTACCGTTGGTCTGTGGCCTCCAATTTTCACAACAGTCATTTTTTTTTTCCTTTGGCCATGTGAACTGTCTCAGACGGAACAAAGGTTTAGTGGGTCAATCAATCAACCAATCAATCAATCAATCAATCAATCAATCAATCAATCAATCAATCAATCAATCAATCAATCAATCAATCAATCAATCAATCAATCAATCAATCAATCCAGTATTTATTATAAGAACGTATATTACTTGTCAGAATTTCTGATCTGGCATAATTGTTGGTATGTAGGTAGTTCAAAAGATACACTTTTGGAGGAAAAAGTAAAGATTTAACATTGATCTACTAGGACGTAGAGCTATTGGGAAAAAAAAAAGACGGAGTGAGAGATCAACTCACAGACAGCCATATTCTTTGTCGTCTATCTGAATTTCTCATGTGAGCAGTAACGTATATAATTCATAAAATTATAGTTTGTTGTTATTCCTTTACCCGTTATTAAAAAAACGAACAAAAAATATGTTACAGATGGATACATACATTAACAAAATTGCAGCCTTTTTATTTTCAACCTTTACTTTATCACATTAAAAGAGGGAATAAAAAGGGAATCTTTCACAAAAACACAGACCCAAGTTTCAGCAAATCCTCAGTAAATGTCTGGATCCGCTATCAGCGAGCCCCATCTGCCATGCATATTAGATTGATAGAATTTGCCCGAATTTCCGGAGAGCCCTGGGAGCGACCTTGACATTAGGATCAGTGGCTGCGCCTGCGCCATTGCTTATGGACGTCACGAACGAGAGAGTGCCACGACTTGCATGCTGAATGAAGGGGACATAATCCGAGGGCAAGGTCTCCGCAGCTTCCTTGTTCTGCATAGCACTCATCTATCAGCGGCGTTGCTGGCCTGGCTACCGATTGGGAAGGGAGAAATGACGCGAGGAGGGAGGAAACGCATACCAAATGAAGGATTATTAATTCAAGGACAAGACCTTCCGCAACTTCCTTGTTCTGCTCACTCCTTAGCACTCATCAGTGGCGTGACCACAATTTTTTTTAAGGGGGGGGGGGGGGNGGGGGGGGGGTGTGAGGGGGTGAAGGGCAGGGAAGGTAATGCGAGAGGGGAGCAGAGGCAGAGGATTCTACTACCTGGTGTACAAGGATCATCATTATATTCTGCAAGAAGTTTCCTAACCTGTCCTGTGCACTCTTTATGCCTTTTTCTGCTGGCAGCTCATACTTTTGAATTCAATACAGAGACTTGACGACAGTTGAGGGTTTTGTTGACATATTAGTTTGCTCGATTAAAGAAAGCGTGTGGTATATTATTTTTCATCATTTCATTTCATGAGCAGACAGTTCATAAATCATGATGTTTCCGATGGTCTAGACAATGAGAGAATATGGAGATGTTCGTTATGTTAAACGTTAAAAACCATGTGTCTGATGTAGGCCATTTTGCAATAAGGGTGCCGTGACGTTATTTATGAGATCAAAGCCCATATTGATACGTGAAAAAAAACAAACCAAACATCAAACGCACCAGTATTTTCCCGACGAAATTGCAATTGCAGAGATTCACGTAGATTCACTTTTTGTACCCTAAAACATTAATTCCTCAGCTTTCTTTCAGAAATGACTTTTTCTCCAGCCCAAGGACTAGTCGCCTCCTCCTCCTCTGCTCCTTTCCACCCCAGAGGAAGAATAAATAGTACAGTCATCAGCAAGATTCGGCATTCTATCTAAATGCAGATTACCCTGCCTACCTTATAGATTGAACCATTTTGTAAGAGGATCACTGGGGAGACGGACTGATATTTTGACCCTGCCTATTTTATCGTGATAGTACCGTAGAATTATTTTTTTTGAGAGGTTCTAGTTTGGCGAATTTTTCTACCTGAGTTTGACTTGCGAAAACAGAAAATGTCCTTCAATTTTTTTTCAAAGGATTTGCTACTGATAAATAAATTGTATGGGAGTCGTAACTCACTAACAGACAATTGGTCACATGCGTAAGCTATCTGGACCAGTCATTTGTTAGCCTAGCTCGCTTTATGACGTCACGCAGCGCTAGTAATGGCGGCGTGCTCAAGGTAATAAATTCCGACATTCCAGCGATGTTACCGCAGGAACTGTCAACCAAATGAAAAAATACAGGCGTTTTATATTTGTGGAAAAAAATGTGGATTTATTAGGCTGTGATGCAAATAACTATCCCTGTCCCTTTAAGGGGAACAATGCCCCTCTCACCACCATGAACAAACTGGTCGGCGTTGAGCTGCGTGGTCAAAAGCTTGGGCAATGAGGGGCTCCTTTTTCTGAAATAGAGTTAATCCGTTAAATTGCAACCTCTTTATAGGAAAGATAAAGTTATGATGGAAAGAAATAGCAATTATCCAGTGACTTTTTTTCTTGTAGATCATATTTTGCTGTCAAGTGAAGTCGCGATTAAGGAGATTTTCATTAAATGGACTATCAACTAGAACGACGAAAAAAGAATGCGGATGTAAAGGAAGTGTCAACGCTCCGTGCATACTAGAAAACAAAATAAATGCATGGCGAGTCTCTCTCAACAAACTGTTAAACGGAAGTTGTAATCAGAACAACGTTAAGAGAATTTAGAAATAAGTGAGGTGTCGACGCTCTATTCATACTAGAAAAACAAATAAATGCATGGCGAGTCTTTCTCAACACGCCAGAGTGGTGGCTTAGAGGTAAAGTGCTTATATTTTGGTACGAAAAGGTCCTTGGGTTCGAATCCTGCTAGTGGCAGGTTTCCCATAAGGTTTGGTGTTGTTGCTGTTGTTTTTGTTGCTGTTTTTGTTTAGGCTGTGTCTGTCGAACTCGATGGGGCTTAAGCGTCGTCTTTGATATCCATACACTTTAAACCTATCACAAACAAAAACAGTCTGACACAAGACTCAAATTAGAAGAATGGCAAGGAGGAGGACTTAGTCCTCAAGACCCCACAGTTAAATGTTGGTTGGATCGTCTTCACTGCATAATCCTTATGTTAATTGACGCACTGCGGTAACCACAGTAAACTCCCAAAGCAGTAGTAACGTTCACGGTAGCTAACGCAATATATTAACTAAAATGTGGATTATGCATACGGCCACGGAATTCCTGCTGTGAGGCATTACAGCAGACCTGAATCTGACATCCCAGTTCCTGACCCTGTTGAAAAAGTTGCATGACTGGAACGCAGATAATGTGAAGAAAAAAAATTCCCTGGATTCCCTCCTGAGAAGAAATACGGCACAATAGAAGGTCAGCTTGATATGGCTGAACCCTCTCATACTATCGAATATGTTTAACTGGAACTCCACAAGACCACGGACAAAGTTGCAGTTAAAGAGAGCTGCGATTATCCAAATTCGTTTATGTGCAGGTATCAGGCAGAACTTAAGGTTAATAGGATTCGACTGTAGAGTCATGGAGTAAAGGGCCACATCGCCTTTCAGACGGGGGAGAGGAGGGGATTCCCTCCGAAAACCCTCCATTGTTTTCTTCTCCGCAACAAAAAGCCCCTTATCCACGGAGAAAATAGACCAGACGAGGGGGAGATGAAGCTAAATATTGACATAAGGAATAAGAAAACTGTAACAATGGCACCAGGAAGGGGCAACAACCGAATGCGGATATGAGTACCATTGCCCCTAAAACAAAGCACAGCCAGGCGACATGCTGGATCTATCATAACAACAATATCCGGTGGGACGGATCACATACATCATACGGGCTTGATCCTCATCGACCGTGCCAAATTTGATGAGACGAGCAAGCAGAGGAGAACCTGGTGGCACCGTGGTCCAGTATTCCAGGAATTCATTTTTAACATTATGCGTTATAAAAAATCCTCGGGGCCTGGTGAACGCCACGTGCTGAGCTGTGATGTATGTTGCTAGATACAGAACCACTGACGAATGTTACGGGGCGAAGAACTTTAGCCCAAGATACTCCGTTACTCGAAAATTCACAACGTTTTCCTTGGCAAGCCTTACTCATCAGCAGGTATGTACATTCTTCGCGGCATGCCCTGTAACTGTGCGGCGTCGGGACGTGCCAGTGGTCCTCCTGTTTACCCTCGGCATCGTATTCATCTTCAGGATTGAAAGTGACAGCATCATCAATTTCCCATGCCAAAGCATCCCTTGGGGTAAATGTAAATAACGCTTAGGCACCGTCGTATCGAAGGGTGCAATGGAGGAAGTACTGCGTAACGTCTTCACTGAGATCAATGAGTTACGACATTTCTACGTCTTGGCCTTCAATATGTGGAATGTGTTCGGTGTTAAATGTAAAGCAAGACATTTCCCACACGAGACTTCAACGTAAAAATACAGTCTATGTAAACGGATGGAATTTTTGTTCGTAACGTTGATGAAAAAAAATGTAGAAATTTAACATTACAGTTCTCTCACAAAATGTGTATTCATTGAATGTGGTAATAGATGAATACATTACTTTTAACAAATTAAACTTAAAATACAGTGGGACAGTGGATAGAATACTGCATTTGCCCTCACGTTTTGCACGACGTGAGTCAGTATTTGGCAAAGTCTGTCTTAGCCACGAAAACAGTGTAGGCAGAAAAACACATGAAAGTCTCTTGCAAATGAGAGACATATATATCCCAAGGATGTGGGCTAACAATTTCGTCTGTCTCCCCCTAACAGATTTGCTGATTTCCGTTGATTTCTCATTACAAAAACTCAGTCACTGATGAAATCTCTTCTATCTGTTTACGCGGGTTAATTAAAGCGACTTTTCTCATAGATTGCATTATTGATGGTCCCCATCACGCAGATAGCACGAGAGCTTTCAGGCACTGCTCACGGATGGCATCTTCAGAGCCTGCACCCAAAAGCAACTTTTCCTTCACAGTGAACTTATCCAGTATGATTGTATGATGAGAACTTTCCGTCCGTCAATGGCAGCCAAAGCAGGCCCAAAAACAAATCGCCGAGACTCCAGTCATAAGATTCAATATGCCCTTAAAACAAAAACACCCAAACACTGCTGATAGTCGATGACACCACAAAAGCGTGGACCCGAGACCAGTGTTCATTTCTCGAGACTCAGTATGGCCACAGCGTATGAACTTCCAAATTTCAATCCCTGTTCTAGGCGCCGTCAGAATGTGGACTGAGCAGCACTTTCTGTTCACGGCATCCAGCGTACCTTCCGAGGTGAACGATCCCTCTGACAAGCATTTCTTGGTGATTCGTACGTGTTCTAGTGAGGCTCGACCTCAGACTTGCGTGACTTCCAATGTTTACAATCCACTTTTTTTTTTCTATTGTTTGCCACTTAATCTAAAACAACGTTAACAAATTGTAACCTCCCTCCCCCAACCCCCCGTATCGGTTATCTGTTGCTTTTTTCCTTCTTTTTTTTTTTACTTGTGATTTCCCGGACGTTCTTTTTTTGTTTACAGTTCTAATCTTGAGCAAACTTAGACAGTCTTTAGTCTACCATGTCAACTTAACCGAATCCAGTTATTAATTACTTTCTCTCTCTCTCTCTCTCTCTCTCTCTCTCTCTCTCTCTCTCTCTCTCTCTCTCCTCTCTCCCTCTCTCCCTAAAATATCGCTCCCTCTTACTAGTCAGTTTCAAGGTCGGACACGTCAGATCCTTGACGTTCGTCATGTTGGCACTATGTACACGTAAAGTATGTAAAGCCTAGAAGTAGGGACAGAAACTAGGGAAAGAAATCCACATGATTCATATGAGATGCATCAACGATCTTTTCTTGTCGAGCGTTCTTGCTAACCTGTTTCCAATATTTCTTAATGGAGAGTAAACAACTAAAATGGCGACTAGGCTCTCTAATGTTATACATGCCCCCCC
>JAWQUT010000059.1:1813746-1827079 GCA_033807755.1 Ellobium chinense
ACCTCCAGTCATGGAGCCAAAGAACGCATTTATTTGGAAAGAATTATGTCATTTTAAAAGAACAAAAGACCAGCATGCCCCATGTAGATAAATATAGCATTGTTTGACGTCACAGTGCCCCGATTTAGCATTACGGCCCTATTCTTCCACAACATCTAAACAAAACAAAACAGAAAATAGTTCCGATGAATGTCTGACAGGATCAAACATTTGTCTGTAGGGCCAGGCATAACCTTTATGCTCTTTTGATAATAAGCACCAGAGGGGGGTGGCAAAATGTGTTTTGAACATTTTCCTGAGGAATGTTCTTCGCGCATGCCTTCGCCATGCGTTTGTGTGTGTTGGGATGCATGAAAGCAGTGCTGAGAGTAGTAGAAAAGACAAGAAATAGGGCCAAAGATAGTAACTGGCAAGTGGTTTCAGGATATAAAATATATATGTTCCTGTTGTTGGTGTTCTTTAATCAGGAAGACCATCTACATGCACACACCGAATGGATAGAAAGAAGGCAATAATCAAGGGGAGATACAGGCTGCTATGTAGGGATGAGAAATAATGGATGGATGGATGGATGGATGGATGGATGGATGGATGGATGGATGGATGGATGAATGGATGGATGGATGGAAAGTTTTGGTTCATTATTAATATAAATAACCCTTTCAGAGGTAAGACAAAGTAGGTTTACTCGTTCATACAGAGATATTGCCAACACAATCTCACCTTCCAGAAACCCTCTCTGAGCCATATGTTTGCGCAGTTCTACATCTGCTCTTTCGTGCTTCTGAATTTCCATGTCTCTGAGCCTGCGTGAGTCTGTGATCATGTATGCTTTTGAGCGTCCATGATTCTGAGCTTTCGTGATTGTGGTATTCTATGATTCTCAGGCTTTGCGATTTTAGAGTTCTTTGATTCATTGAGAATGGTATTTGGAACGTTACAGAATACTTTTTGAGAACCGGAAACAGGTAGTTCTGCGAGACATTCAGATTGGGATCAGGACACCCTGCGGTCTGAAGAGCAAACAAGGCTGTTCCACAGGACATTAAGCTGCAGCAGATCAAAACACCATTTCCTGAAGTCTTTAGGAACGCTGTGTATTTTCCACCAGGAAACTTGCCATTAAGACTAAATAATCATAATAGGCTTCTCTTGGAAGTAGCTGTTATGTCTGTTTAACTCGATAGTTTGGATAAGATCTTCACATGGCTTGTTAGCCCTGGTATCTAAATAGCTGTGCTTACACCTGCGCGCGCATCGTTGAGAAAAGAGAAGGTCACAGAAATTCTCTTTATAGAATAATATTCATAATATTGGGCATATCTCAAGAGGCGTGGGAAGCATTCAAGAAAAACAAAATGCAGGGGGTGGCAAAACCCTGAAAGAAGTCAGCAGTGATAAAGAGAGGATGGCCCATGCTTTTTTTCTTTCTTTGCCCCCTTCGATTCTACTGATTTTGACGGTGCTTATCGAAAGCGTTATCTCATGGACTCGATTCAACCCATACGTACGTTTCACTGGCTTGGAATCTTGAAAAAGATTGGCGAAGTGGTAGTGAGCATCTGATTCATTGAAAAGTGAGTTTTAGGCATGCAAAGTTAAGGTTCATACTTATGATGGGAAGACAGCTGCTGTCAAGACTTAGATTTTTCGGTGAAATAACGATCAGCAAGAGAATGGACGTTTCAAACCATCATCCAAGAGGACCACGCAATGTACCTTCCCTCCTTCCTTCTCACCAACAGGGATACAAAATAATCACCTTTTTTAAAGTCAATGCAATATTTTTTTGTGTACATTTGAAATTGAACAGGACTGTCTTGGGCCTTTCCACAATAGTCTTCCTACCTACCTACTCACTTACGTTCGGTCGAACTTGGGCGAAGCGGAGGAAGGGGAGGGGTGGAGAATATGAATGAGTAATGAGTTTCTTTCCATCCATCTTAATCCTCTGATAGCATCGTGACAGAATGACGTGGTGGGTTTGTCTTCCAACTGCTTAGTCCTCTGACAATATGGCGGACAGCTGTGTTTCAGAATAGGGCCCGTGTCCGATATTTGTTCTTTTTTGTCATTTGCAGAGAGATGCATTCAGAATTTGTTACTGCTCTGAACTAATTTTACTGATTGAACTGCATTTCAACCATCGTTACTCACAACACTGGAGCCTGCGATAATCAGAGCTGAATTCAACAACCTGTGGCCGTATGCATAATCCTTACGTTAGTTAACGCACGGCAGTAACCACGGGAAACTCCCAAAACATTAGTAGTGTTCACTGGTGTTAACGCAATACGTTAACTAACGTATGGATTATGCATACGGCCACAGGATTCGAAAAACAATTCCTGTCGACCGCCTTTCAGTCGTCAGAGCAACAGTCCACGCCCACATGAAAGTCGTACCTCGACCCACGTTGCCGGAAAATGGCCAAAAGGCATAGGGGTATCATGTGTCATTCAACAGAACGCTTTCATGTGACGGAAGCAGGACGATACCTTGTTTACGTCCTTGATCTATTTAGATGCCAACCACCCACGCACATCATGGCATTCCGCCCGCGTGCAAATTTTCCTGTAAATGTCAAGATCTTAAGCTGTCATTTGGAGGAGTTTTGCAACTTGCTGGCAATTTGGCAACAGGAGGGGGAAAAAGCCCCTAATCAGTAGCCATCTTGTTTACGGCTCAGCGACGTCATAATGAAGAGTTATGGAACTCCTACCACTTTCGGCTGATGTCCTCGCGATAAGCGGATAAAACTGGATAGCACAAACAATTTAATGTGACAAACTGGATCGGACGGAGTCTGGCAGATAAAAAATGTTGAGAAAGAGCAGTTGCGAAAGAGGCAATTGCACGGCGGCAGTGGTCATGATGGCTTTGAGACAGCAGCAGCAGCACCACCATCACCACCAGCAAAAACAGCAAACAACTGTAACAAAAAAAAACCAAGACAAGATGAAGACAAGACAAGACAAGATTGACGTCAGCTCTCGCAATAACTACCATAACACCAACAACTTCTATTGCATAGACAACGAAGGCAGTCACACACATAAGAACAACAGTAATGTTTAGTCTATTTGTAATGAATACCGCGGCAGCAAAAGCAACATCAGCCATACCGAACACAACAACAGTAATACAGAAGACGACAAAAGCAAAGGCTATGAAGTAATGAAGATTGGAACAAGAGCAATACGACAATTAAGGTGACTGTGAAATGGTTATTACAAAGATGACATTGGCCTTTACAAAGATGACATTGGCCTGTAACAAGATGAAATAGGCCTTTTACAAAGGCGACTTTAGTCTTTACAAAGACGACAAAAGCATGACGAAAGACAACAAACATTTTTTAAAAACTTGACAGCAGCATGAATGTAATAACAAAGGTGACAAAGGCCGCGACAGATGAGAAATCGCATCTGTTGTTGTATACGACACCAACCATAACAAAGTCGACGAAAGCATTACGACAGTTAGGGCAGTAACAGTCCACTTTGAGAACCCTCGAGTTTTAGGCTGCAAGTTACGAAATAATGTGAAATGTCAGAACTACAAGTGGTATCGAGGCCGCGTGTGGCGATTACACATAACTTGCACTTCATCTGACCCTGGGGTAATTAAAATCCTGCTCCGATTACAGGAAGGCAGGATGAAAGCGATTTCAAATTATCCCCGGGGGTGGCTTTAAGGTGATTTTGACCCACCCCCTACGATGTCAGACAACCCCCGCCAAGCTTTTATTTGTTTATGATTATTTAAATATTTATTTGTGCATACACAAATAAATAACATCAACTTATAGTAGTAATAATAATAATGGAACAAACAACGGACATGATACTCAATCCCCTTGTAATATAATATGATCAGTGTTATGGTATGCATTTTTGAAGCTCACCCACGATTTTAAACAAAATCTGCGAGGGGCTAATGTGACAAGCGTGGGGGGTAATAAGAGATCAAACTCAGACTAGCCCTGGGGGGCAATGTGACATTGATTTCTGACTACCGGGGGGTAACTTGAGAGGTTTGTGGAAAATGGGAGGCGGGGGGGGGTAGCTTGAAATTTTATAACAGGGAAACCACAGTTTTGGGAGAGCAATAAAATATTTGCTTCTTATCATAGCTCCCCAACAAGCAATGAAGAGCGATGCATGAAGGTGCCACACGTTTGCGCCCTTTTTTTTTTGTTGTTGTTTTGTTTGTTTTCATAGAAGTAATATGCCCCCTGTGGCGGTATGCATAATCCTTCCGTTAATTAATGAATTACTTTAACTGCAGTGAATACTTTCTAATGTTTTGGGCGTTACCGTGGTTACCGCAGTGCGTTAACTATAACGAAAGGATTATACACTGGACGCGTGGCCAGTGGCCGTATGTGTATTCCGTACGTTAGTTAACGTATTGCGTAAACCACCATGAATACTACAAATGTTTTGGGGGTTTCCCGTGGTTACCGCAGTGTGTTAACTAACGTAAGGTTTATGCATACAGCTACAGACGGGATACGTTATATTACAGCAATGTTACCGCTCATAGGGATATTGCCTGTTGTAGAGTATAATAGTTCTACCACTTCTTTTGCAATGGAAGATAGCTTCTCGAAAACTGTTTGAAAAAAAATCGTGAAAAGTGGCTAAAACGCCTGGTTTCATCCCTGTATAAGTAAAATTTTATAAGATTTTGTCAGCTTAACGAAGAGCGTTTTTCCAAACTTGGTAAATGACCTTTCGTCGAAACATGAAGAGGTGGTGTAGTCGTAAATGCATTTCTGTGATAATTCATTCAAAACCTAATTGAGCTCAAAATCTGCACTCCTTCAAATTTTACGTCATTTAACAGTAATTAAAAATACATGTGTGAAGAACAATTACCTTAATCTTATTTCCCTTTATTTAAAACACATTCGGAGACCATATACCGAGTTTTGATAAAAAAAAAAGACCGCTCTTCAAATTTGCATCAACATTGTGCGTAGGGAAATGGAAACAAAAAATCACCCGATGGCAACACAGCTTTTTACAACAGTTTGCTGTATGATGACGGAGGGGAGACAACCGATCCTATCACAATAAAAATAAAGCAAGCTTAGCTCTGATTTCATCACATCACATAATGATGACGCAAAAACGCAGCAAATTACATTAAGATTACGACAAAGAATTAAGAGGCGAATATTGGAAATGACGTGCGCGTCGCTTTGTCACTGGAGTTAGAAAACAGAGTGATGACGTCATTCAGCCTGCAGTTCCGTTGTTGTTGTTTTTTTTTCCTCAGACAAAAGGGGAAACTATAGTTATTCTACTCTGCGTCTAACCTTAAGCTAAGTGCACCTTGGCATATCCCCAGGATATTTTCGGTTTGTTTTTGCCCTAAAAAAATAATAAAAAAAGGACGATGTTGTTATTAAATTGTTTGCTAATAAGAGAAATGGCGAACATTGTATGTCAATTGTAACACTTACCGAATGTATTTCGGGTGTTTGGAGCTACGTCACAGCAGCACGAGACCTGTTGCCACTATCGGCCTGTAGGGGTCTGGAGATATCAGCAGCTCAAAATAGCCGTCAGATTGAAGCCGAAAAAAACCGAAATGGAATCGAAAATAAAATGATTGTCTGGGTCAACACAAAAATCCCTGACACGATTTTGAAGGAAAGCAGGGATAGGAAAAGCTGACGGGCAAAGTGGGGAAATTAAATGTGATGCCAAAAAATTGCGATCCACTACAACATGACACGTCAGATTTAACTCACGTACGTATCATTGGTTTCTCAAGCTTTCGTAAAAAAAACAACAACCCAACAATGGATATTTAAAGTACGTTTCCTTTACCACCCGAGACCTGTACAAACGTGTGCTGAATGATGCTCAACCGATGATTCATTTTTTCCTTTTGTGCCAAAGTAAATTCTTAGCATTGTTGTTCACCGGTGCGGCTGGTTGATGCTGACCAGAGGATACAAAAAATGAACAACCAACAAGCTTCTAGAAGCAGCTTGGTTGATCTTCCCTTGCCCCCTCCTCAAAAAAAAACAAAAAACCACCTTTTCCGCATGTTCCTTCAGACTTTCGTACATGAGACAACTTCGAGGAAACCGTAGTTCCTTGAGGAATGTATCAAATCTGAATTAACTGTAAATGGGCAATACAATTACGTTTTAACAATCAATTTATACCGTACAGTCTGTCTGTCTGTCTGTCAGTCTGTCTGTCTGTCTGTCTGTCCCTCCTTCTCTCTCTCTCTCTCCTTCTCACTCTCTCTCTCTCTCTCTCTCTCTCTCTCTCTCTCTCTCTCTCTCTCTCTCTGTCATATCTTCACACTTAAGCAGTGAAGAGAAGGCACGACAATGTTTTCACTATTTTTATTTTGATACTACAACATAATATTAAACTTAACGTAGTATAGACGCCATTGTGAATATAGTGCCGAGGAGACGCCGAACATTGAACTCTTTCGTGACTGTTCTAGCTCACACTCCATTCCACCATTTTTGTCCTCAGGAAAAAACAGAACGATTAGGCCCTCATCGCTAGGAGCGGAAGTGACGTCAGCACAGAACAGTTGCGGGATCCGACCCAGATCAGGTTCTTACAGAGTGGTCGGAGGTCAAGAAGTAGTGGAGAATAGCTGGCCGTGGCAGGTATGTAATTTGTGATTTCAGCATTTCGCATGTAACGAAAAAAAAAATAACAGTAACTTAATTTGATGCCAAAGCTTGCCACATTACTTTAAACCTCCTATGTAAACAGAGAATTTGCACGCTGCAGCCAATGGAGTTTTCTTCGATTCTCCTCTCTTTTCCTATGCAATGTCAGTTCTGCCCTACATTTTGGAAGCAGTTAAAAATCATATCTTGACAACTTTGAAGCGAAAGATATACCAGAAATGTTGATTATATTAGTGTATCTTCTAAATTTTCTTCGTTGCTTAAAGGTGTAGGCGTGAATACATCCTTACCTTGGCATGGAGTCGGCTGCTTGATGAGGCAAGCTGAAAGAGAGGGTGTAACTTGAAAAATGCTGCTTTGGTTTTTTTTGGACAGAAACCAGTACTGGCGTAAATAAGGATTGTTTCTTTTTTTTGTGGAAGGGGGGGGGGAGGTCTAGGAGGGCCTGCCATCTTTTCTTTTAGCTACAGACACACAAAACCGCTGCCCTATGCTTTGTCTAAGTATATCCCTCTTGTATGAGTACCCCCCTCTTTCCTTTATACTAAAAGCCAACAACCATTATTATTGTATCCTAACATGCTCACCCCCAGTATAGCATCATTTTGCTACGCCTTTGACGTAAACTCTCACTATGAACGGCCATGGGGTAATCTCTGCAGATAAGATTTCTCTGCCCCCCCCCTCCTTTTCCTTATAACTTCCTTCCGCGCCTCTAAACCCACCCCCACAATTCTAACCTGCGACCTGTTGTTGATAAATTTCATTGAAGATGATGTGCTGTAACAGTGGTAGGCAGAGGTTGTTTAGGGTATACGAGTGAGTTCGGGGTGCTAAGGATGCAGCTTTGAGTGGAGGAAGCTGAAGAGGATGGGGGTGGCGACAGAGGATGATGGTAGTTGATGAGAGTGGATGGCGTTTGGTGGGCGGGATTGAAAGTGGTAACGTAATACGAGTTAAGGGGAGGCACTACCCTTTTCCAGAGGATGTAATGCTCATGACATGATGTCCAACTTATCACTATGAATGCAATGGATTCCTATGCAAACTTGCACACCAGGGTGCTGAATGGTGAGTATTTCTTTCCCAAGGGTGGTGATCTTAGAGCAATTGTCATTTGCGATGGCACAGTTTTTTTTGTTCCTGATTTCATCCATGTCTCTTAGACACATTTATGCATGGTCCTATGGAGGCTTCTCCGAAATTTTTGTCTGGATATAAAATTACTTCATTTATCATCAAAATGTGCTGCTAGTTTCTGATTATCCTGAGTCAAGACAGAAAATTTAAAAAAAAAACACTTCCATAGGGTCATTCTTAAAGGTATTCTGTTTGTAAAGGTATTCCAAGACACGTGGGTGAAATCTGATGTCAAACTAGTGGTGCCATTGCTAAGGACACTTGCTCTAAGATCATCATCCTTGAAGAAGAAGAATGCACCATTCAGCACTTTGGTGTGTAGTTTTGCATAGAAATCCAGGGCACTCGTGGGCATACGTTGCACACTATATTATGTGTATCACAATCTCTGGAAAAAAAGTAGTGCCTCTCCCTACAAGATGGAGTGGGATGCAAGGTGGTGTTGATGATTGGGATGTTGGCGCTTTTGACAGAGGTACAAGGTGGGGAGTGGTGGGCATGCAAGAGGGTAGAGTGGGGCTCTATCTCGAGAGGGGCAAGTTAAGGCTATGATTGGAAGGTTGGACATATGAAGATGCCAATGTTTTTTGTTTTTTTTCACTGTTGGCTATATAAGCTTTTACACCTCACATTAACCTATCCAGGGGTCCCATGCCAAAATACTTGCCAAACATATTGTTTAGCTCTTCCTCCAAATTTTGACAGAAAGAAAAATGCCCCTAAACCAATTATATTTTGAGAACTTAGGCAGTAAAAGAGGCTAACTAATAGTTTAGGCCGTTTCACCCAGTAAACAAGGTAACCTTACCCACCTAGCAATAACCACAAATTATATATTTCAGTGGCTGCACCTCACCTACTCTTGAGTCTACAAATGTATTTGCACCTATCCTAAGCTTTGAAATTAAAATCCAGCCCCTTTCCCCCCTCCCCAGGCCAGTTTTCTGATTTTATAGGGACTATTTAAAATTGCATATTTTTATGCCAGGTGCTATTGACATCTTCATACCTGGAGTATATGAAAGAAGTAAAAGGTGGGAGGGATAGGTATGCAAGCGAGTAGAGTGGGGCTCCATGTCGAGAGGAGCAAGTTAAGGCTATGGTGTTAACAGTGGAGATTTGGAAGTGGGATAGCCTTAGCATGGGGATACATTCAGGAGGACCGACAGGTGTAGGAGGAGGAAGAGATGTAGAATGTGTGTCTGAACTCAAGTGGGGTCATCATGGGTCTGCCCTTAGGAGTCTCTCTGAACACTGACTTTTCGTACCCCGCCGACACAATGGCTGAACTGATTGACGTCATTAGCACCCGATACACTAATAAATAGATGAACCGATTATGACGTGGTGGACACCTTCGTGCTACCTATTATGACGTGGTGGACACCTTCGTGCTACCTATTAGTCTTTCTTCTTCTTCTTCTTCTTCTTCTTCTTCTTCTTCTTCCACTTCTACTTCCTTTCCTTCCGCTTCCCGTCAGGATTCTATCTGAGCACTCACTTTCCCCGATGACACAATGGCTGAACATATTGACGTCATAAGTCCGTTACACAATGTGTAAAGTACTGATCATGACATGGAGGACAGCATCGTGCTGCCTAATAGGCTTTTTCTTCTTCTTCTTCGTTTTCTTCGTCTTCTTCTTCTTCTTCTTCTTCTTCTTTTCCTCGTGGACCACACGCGTGGACAAGTCCTTTCGAAGAACTTCACTGTAACGTCACCGTAGGTCCATTATAGTTTATACTGTAATGAGGTCTCCCTTGGCCACAACTCATCGCTCAGCGTACCATATTGCGGGCAGCCTTGCATTATACCCTTGCAGTATACATAATACCGTCTATTCAACCTGGCCACAGTCGCTTAACCCAGTCTTTATGCTGAACGACAAATGGCGTCATCTTAGTACTTCCGGCAACAGACCACTCTCGGTTATTATGCATGCACAGTCATCCAAACATCGCAAGCTACAACGCTAGCAATCATTTCTTCTGCTTTGCACTTTTCCATTGTCAGAGGAATATGACTGGCTGATATGGTCTGTTACAGTGTGCTTTTATCTGCTGATGCATCTTTAACTTTCCGAGGCGAGATTTGATGACGCAATCATACTACTATTTTGCATGAACTAGAAGAGAGCTTCAGCTGTGTTGACTAAGTAAGAACTGTCTATAGGCTGAACAAGAATAGCGTCATCTGAGATCTTTTGGCAGTAGTCTTTCTCCTTATTCACTTGACAAAAATGTAAAGTGCGGACATCCTTTTTTATATTTATGAGGTCAAAATTGGGTGGGGAGTGGGGGGAGGGAGAGAGGGAAGCAAGGATGACTGCTGTCGAAGCACTAGCACTATGCTTTAGCCAGTAAGCAGTAGATCTACTGTAGTATCAGAAATATTTGTACCGAGTAGATCTTGGTACAGTACCCAAAACATCGTTTCAATGGGAGTGTGATCTGAAGGGAGCTATTCTCAGTAGTAGGCACGGTGTGAGCTGGTACGCGCATTCCGAAACGGTTATGCTCACAGTGTGACCCGAGCACTTAGTGCGGCCAGAACTCGCGAAGGGACAGAGGAGTCAATGGTGAGCAAGATGGGAACTCAGCCGTCCTTTGACAAAAAGGGGCAAGTCCATCCAAGACTGTTCCTTAAAGATCATCCACACGTTACCCTCAATTATAGAGATAATAGAAAGCTTTTATTTTCGAATTCGGATCTCTTGGCATGGACATATGGTGTTTCCTAGTGTCAAGATCATATTGCTCTTTATGAATTAGATGTGAAATTAATGGACAGAGTAACACCATTAGTCTATTTGGTAACGTGCATGAAGATCTAACACCGGGAAATACCTTAATCATTCGCATGCCTATCTCTGCAAAATCAGTCCAAACATAAGAGACCGAAAGTTGAAATAAAAGCTCTCTAATCACACAGTTTGGCAATTACTCTAAGAATTCAGATATTCTATTCAAACCAGCAACGTGGACGAATGGTTACAATGATAACTTTAGATCTAAAGGTCGTGGGTGAGATCCCCGCTATGGGTATCATGCAAAAGCTACGGGAAAACGTAACGTGTTTTAAGATTCATTCCCAATACCCTCTAGCAACAAAGCTTTATTTTGTGGGTATGTTAATAGTCAAGTGTTTCTGAACTGGTAACTTCACAGTATACTCTCTAGAGAGCTGAAATCTGATTGACTTGGCCTTCCTTTGGTGTATAATAGTAAGATAATGTCAGCTGGGTATGTGCATGTGTGAATAAAAGATCTGTGAGCGAATGCATAATCCTTACGCTGGTTAAGGTAGTGCGGTATCCAGGAGAAATTTCCAAACCATAAATAGTTTTTACCGTGGTTAACGCAGTACATTGATTACTATGGCAATGAGGTATTTTCAGACGGGTCAGTTACACCACGTGATCTAGGTATTGCTAGGCTATTTTGATAAATGACGAGTGATACATGAGCAGAGCATGTAAACAAACCAACGTGTGAGCAAGATTTCCTAGGTCACGTGATGGAGCTGAAAATACCTAATTATAGATCTAAATTCATTCCGATTTACCACTCTTTCATATTTTTTGCAACTAAGGCGTTCTGTCATTTGACGGCAGAGCTGAGTTCACTGAGGGTGCCAGAGCGGGGGAATTTAGTGTGAGTACTATTCTGGGGCTACCTGAGGAGGGAAATTATTGTTGGTGTCTATCAGAGTCGAGTAAATTTTACTATACCTGATTAAGGCGAACCGGGGAGGAAACACGGAATGTGTTTTTAAATACACTCACATCGGCAGAGTAGCAACTTCTCTAAGGCAATACCGAGGTCGCAATTAAAAGAAAATTTGGATTATCCAGAGACAATCACAGGAATATCATACAGTTCTGTTCCGCTTAATCGTATCCACTTAAATTCAGTTTCCACATATGTGCAACAAATACATTTGTGTAATTTCAACAATTTTGTAAAAACAGAATGCAGTAGTTTGTTTTACATAAAAGTGATTAGATAATCGCAGTTTCCTTTAACTGCAGCTTTGTACGTGATCCAATGTGTTGGAACTAAGCGGAATCCACAACATCTACCATAATGAAAACAGAAGAGCTCACCCCGCCTCTGCGACCAAATGTACCAAGATTTATGAAACAGGAAGCCGAATATACCATACCATTAAGTCTAGTCGGTCAATCCCGCTGTGCGACTATACTCTTTGTTTCGGTGAACAAACTAAAAATAAACAGTGTACTAAGTTTTCAAAGCAAACAAGAAGCTAACTAATATACCTTTACTTTGATCCTACAGGGATATCTCTCAGAGTTGTCATTATGAGAAAATAGTGTGTATGCAGAAACACTGGTAATTGAATTGAATTGAATTGAATTGAATTGAATTGAATTGAATGAGTGCAGACGCAGAAAGTTATAACATAAATATTATTGTATAAATACTTTGTTGTTATTTCATCTCATCAGATAAAATTGTATATAGCCTTATCAGATTGGATACGAGGAACACGTACGAAGCATAGGTGGGGTCTAATGCGGACTATTGTGAGAGAGGCTAGCATGGGCATAATTATATGGCATTTCCTTGTGTTGCGATAATACTGTATTCTACAAACTAGAATCGCATGTGAATTTCACATCTGTTGCATAACGCACAATATCATGTTAACACCAGAAAATGCCGTGTTCAGTCATGCTTTCCTCTAGACATATTGCATCTTTTGTTTAGACCGGAAGTGAGAGCTCGGCTAAATAGTGGTGACCATATACGGTGTGAAATTTGTTAGTGGAACGTCTTGTCAACGGCATTCTGTCGATGGAGGATATGGCAAGAATCAATGGTGATATGCATGCTAATAGCAAACACCACTCGCAAGCCAGCGCGTTATTTTCTAGCTCTTCCGCATCAGTCGCAGCCACCTTGGTTTACCAAGAGAGAAATGTACGTAAACGTCAGGATTCTTTATTCAAGACTAAGGTTGCCTTTTTCTTATGGTCATGTTAAAATGTCGTCAATTTCAAGAGCGAAATATCTTCCCAGATATGCCAGTTTGTAATGATAAGATAAAAATGCGGATGAGGAACACACTTCCGTTTGTATTTGCGAAGATGAACGCAGGGGCTAATCTTTCATTACGTCATAGCCCCTTTTCCGTTTTCATCCTCTTACGAACAGCATCAATTTTTTAGGAATGACATTTTATTTTTCTGAGATGCCGGCGTTTCTTTAACAATTATAAATCTTGCACTGATATCCACGCCACACGTCTGTAGGCCTATCACGAAATTATGTTTTTGAAATTCCTGAGTGGCAGATAGCCGAGGAGATACGACTATTATTAAACGCTGATTATCCTTTCGAGTCAACAAACATCGCACTTTAAAAGATCGCCTACCTGATTTGAGTAATAAATCCAGGGGCGTGACAAAGGGGAATGAAAGTCGGAGGACGGAGGAGGTAGAAGAGGAGGAAGGGAGGAGGAAGGTGTGAGCACTTGAGGGAGGCATATTG
>JAWQUT010000059.1:1848458-1872254 GCA_033807755.1 Ellobium chinense
CGCACGCACAAACACATACACAAACACACAGACACACACACACACACACACATACACACACACACACGCACGCAAAGTTGTCCCCTCTGACTGATAGGCTTTCATTTCAAGGGTGTTCTCTTCAAAATCAATGCCCCTACAACAATCAATACCTTCAACCCCATGATCCCCCCCAACAAGATGCGCCTCTGCCAGACCGCAGTCAAGACACGATTAGAAGCTGGTTAAGCGTATGGCATGACAACCCGGTAATAATCGGTTAGGTTAGGGAGTGTGCCGTACTAATTTGAATCATAAATAGAGAAGAAACAGGTTACGCTTTACAACAGTACATTAGGGAAGGCGAAATAACAGTATGCGGTAATCTTTTGGAAAGAAGAAAAGCCGGTACACTCTATCTGGGCCAAGCAAAACTAGGCTACACTCGTCTATAGGCATTTTCAAACACAGCACAGCTTCAGACGTTTTGCCGAGTCAGCAGTTTTTGGTTTGGGTTGGTTTTTTTTTTCTCTTTGGCCGCCGTGTTTTAAGCTTTGGAAGATTCCGTGCTCACCCAGGGGCGTAGATATCACTCCCTGTAACCCGGTTAATGAGGTGATTCTGAAGATGTGGGAAAAGGAGAGAAGGGGGTATGAAATAGAGCGTTTAGCATGGAACATGGTATGGACGTTAACTGAATATTTGGTGAAATCCCAGTGACCGTATGCATAATCCATACGTTAGTTAACGTGTTACGTTAATCGTAGTGAATGCTACTAATGTTATGAGAGTTTCTCATGGTTACCACAACACGTTAACTAACGTAAGGATTATGCACACGTCCATAGGTATGAACGATTAGACAGAACGGATTTAAGGGCAATTAAGAATGTAGGCCTGTGTTATAAGAGTGGCATGATGCTTTCCGTTGCCTTAAATAGCCCAAACCGTCGTGCGAAATTTTACCAATGTGACAGACCTTAACTAGAGCGACAGGGAGAAGATCTACGGTCAATGTGTACTCGCTGGACATGAAAGATTCATTTTTAAAAACGTATGTCATTTGTACAGATTCCATCATTTCAAGCATGAGATTAAATTTTCAAATTCAGGCGTCTTTTTATTGATGACGCCATGCAATGTAATTCCCTCAAAGCACCATATCAACGGGTAAACCCGTAATGCAATCATCCATCCAGTAGTGTCCCCTTCAAAGAGCGGGAGTGCTTGATAGTTTAGTAATAAAATCGGTTGTTGTGAGGTCATCAGCTCTTTATAGTGTAAATGGTTTGCATACTCGATTTTCAAACTGAGAGGGCTGTTTTCGATTCGTAGTAAAAGTAACTTTGTTTGTGACGATAGGTTATTGTTGGTACTGCTGTTCGCAACTGATATTTTACATTTTTTTGAGGTACATTCCAAAAGTATACTTTCCAGATATTCGTTTGCTCGAGTAGTCTCAATACTTTAGTGTATTTATTTACTCACTGTCTTAACCATCTTGTCCCCGAATGCAGTAAAGGGCTGCAACCATCCTTAATGTCATAGCACTATGATTTGGGGCTGTTTTCTTTGTGCTGGGCCCATGTCCTGCGGGCTGCATTCGTCTCAGTCTTAACAGATCTACCCCACCTATGTTTGAATCTTCATCCTCTTCTTCGTTTTCGACGGGGGATATTTCTCTGATGGTTGTCTTGGGATGTTATGTATTGGATCGTCACATTTCTTCTAGAGAGCGGCCTGACCTCCTGCTGACCTATTTAGATCGGTATCATGAGGAAGGAAGGGAGACCTCTTACTACAGACTGCAGAAAGGCCCCTTGGAGTGAGAGGAGGGATTTTGCCACGACCCTGCACTCACATGCATGTTAAATTGTTATCTAGAGATACCAGGTACAGAATGATGAGATCTCCTGTCTCTTCAGGCAGTGGTGGAGGCATAGGCTGCTTTTGTTTTGTCAGGTGGGTACAGCCCCCCGTTATCTACGTTGCACCGTTTTAGCCACATGAGGAGGAGGGGGGCACTAATACAATGATGAAAAGGAAACATGTAATATGGACTGGGGGAAGAGGGACACACACATTTTGCGGGAGTTTGGGGATGGGAGATGAAGGGGCACACTGTCTCCCTCTCAACCCCCCCCCCACCCCCCGGTACCCGCTACTCCGGTCATAGCCACGCCTTAGCCACTTTGAGCGCCTATATTAGCATATAATTTGATTTGGGTGTGCATAACACTAATTGTCGTTATCTTAACTATGCAGACAAATTTTAAGGAACACACCGATGGTTTTGGCACCCCAAAATAGCTTGAACACGGCGGAACCGACAGGTGGTTGCTTGCCCGAAGTTAATAGAGGCGTGTAGACTGATGAGAACGACTCCACCCTGGATATAACGCTATTTTTTAAATTTTTTTTTATAACGTAGGGTGCATATCGTTCATGTTGACGTAAAACGCCGTAGTTCACAAAGGGGAAGTTTGGAGAAGAACAAAGTACGCCGTTCTTACATGAGTCAGCTGCAGGAAAGCTCACTTCCGGTTTAAACAAAATAGCAGTGTGATCACGTCATCAAATCTCGCGTGCGAAAGTGGGAGATGCATCAGCCAATAAAAATCCAATGTTAACAGATCATATCAACCGATCGCATTCTTCTCACAACGGAAAAGTGGAAAGCTAAGATACTGATTGCTGGAATTGTGACTCTGCGATGTTTCTGATGACCTTGCGTGCATAATAACTGACAGTGGTCAGATATATGTCAGCGTTTTGTTGGACACGAAATGACCAGCTTTTCATAAGAGGAAAAGAACCTTACCTTTATGAGGTTGTACATAAATACTGATGATTCAGTGCCAAGTCGTCATCACCATCATCATCATCATCGTCATCGTTATTTGGAACCCAGATTGAAAAATATTAATAAGTTCTATCCATACCAGCGAATAATTCAGAAATATACTTTCATATTTCAACATATATGTTAACGTATTTGAAAGGATATCATCATCATCATCATCATCATTATTATTATTTAAGAATTTTGTAAAATTAAGAACTTTAAAACAGACGTAAAAAGATAGGTCTTCACAGATAAGCAGAGTTAATTTAATGGCGCAAATTTTCGATCTAAAAAGATCTTCTTCAGGCATAAAAATTATTCTCAGACACACAATGAACTGGTAAAACTACTTATAGACTAGGTGTGAGTGACGAATAGAAAAAGTAAAGGACGTTTAAAAGTTCAAAGGCAGATAGTGAGTATAGCATGCTTAAAACAGATTTTAAGAAGGCGGTCGTCAGCTTCAAGTGAAGTTAAAATACGATGTGGTTAAGAGTTGTTTTTATAGATGTGTATAAATATGATACATATACATATATGATAATAATAATAAGAAAGCTTTCCACATCCACTTTTGTTTACAGTATGTAGATATATACCTATTATTACTTCCACTTTCTGCTTTTCTCAACGCCGTCATCCATTTCTATCCTAACTATCTTGTGATGACTTGGGGAAAGAGTGTTGTTAAATGGTGTGAACAAGTCCAGATGGTATAACGTTTTCACTACACTAGACGTGTGAAAAGTGTGAGCCAGGCTTAATTTGCTTTCCACCTGCGAAAGACAGTGGAACCAGAGGAGTTCCTGAGGGTGTTAATGAGGATGTAGATCATTGGCTGTCGCCGCCTTCCTCGGTGTAGGACGGTGCTGCCAAAGTGGTTTTCATGCATCTATAGATGCACCCTTAAAAGGCTTCGGCTATGATTGTGTAGTCCCTGTGGCATTGCAAAAGGAGCCATCCCTAGCAAAGGAAGTATCAGTCTCTAAGCAAGCCAAGATGGCTGCGACCAATGTGAAAGAGTAAGAAAATAATGCACGGACTTGCAAGTGGTGTTTGCTATACTTATATCTTTGCCTCAGTTATATCTTTTGCCTCTGTCATTAACATACTTCAGCATACTTTAGCAAACATTAGCAAACACCGTTGATTCTTGCGACGTCCTCCCCCGATACAATGCCATTAATAAATAAGACGTTCCACTAACAAATTTAAAATCATAGATGTTTGCCGCCATGTTGTCGAGCTTTCTCTTCTGGCGATGGCAAAAGACGTTACATCTCTAGAAACCTCTTCAAGGTGTCATCCTTCCTCACTATGACCAATGCGCACCAACCGAAAACACGTCCTTGGCAAAGAACTGCCCACAGAAAACAAGGACGGCCCATTTTGCGATGCCGCAGAGACCAAACAGCAGCTTATGTTAAATGTTACAGCTGTATGGCTATTAACGTTCTCCGAAATAAACTTGTGAAACGTGTACATTAATTAGTGGGTTCACAGCATGATACAGTTTTGAAACGCAGGCAATGTTGTCTCGCCTGTAATTAGACAACAATATGATTTGCTAGTGACAAGGTTGGAACTCTTGTATGTGTTGTTTTCTCACTCGATACACGTGAGTTAAACAAAGAAAAATATTAGAAGTCTGGCACTTCTCGTGATATTTATCATCACACATTTAAATTGTATTGTTCCACGTGAAAAAGTGGGTTCCCTATTAGACTGTCTGATATTGCCTGTACTCTGTTAATGGGTTATGTGTCTTCCTCTCCCCTATATCCACTGTCTGTCTGTCTATCTGTCTGTCTGTCTGTCTGTCTGTCTGTATATCTGTCTGCCTAGCTGTCTGTATGTCTAACTGTCTGTCTAACTGTCTGTCTAACTGTCTGTCTGTCTGCCTAACTGTCTGTTCGGCTGGCTGTCTGTCCAACTGTCTGTCTGGCTGTCTCTCTGTCTGTCTCTCTGTCTCTCTATCTGAATGTAAGCTTGGAAAAATTGCAGAGACTTGTTATAAGATTCAATATTCAGTTCCTAAAATTAAAGCTATAGAAAACAATTGCTTTTTAGTTCTATTAAGGTTTTCTTCGATTCTTGTATTATGATAAAGTTGGTGCTTTGGCCATAGACGTATGGTATAAACTCTATAAGAAAAAGGAGAAGAAGAAGAAGAAGAAGATGAAGGTTTATAAGTCTAGTCTTCAGGCTAATGTTCGCTCTTGCGAACTCACATCAAGCAAGATTACTCAAGGACTGTCTCAGCTCCTCTGGGGAGCAGCATTGGGTGCCGCTGCCTTTTACAGGTGCTTATCGTTAATATTCTGACAATTTTACTTAAGTCGAACGAAACGAGACTGACAACATCAGTATAAGGGCAGGAATCCCTCATCTCTTTTACTCTTGCGAAAGAGAATGACGGACATGATCTAAGGCCTGTGAATTTGCCTCTAAATGATGTTGGCCCCATTCGTAGAATGGGGAGTTGGTCTGCTAAGTCTAGTAGATCACTGACGATATGTTTTGGCACAGGACTTTTCCAGCTCTCTGCTCCGTGAAAGACGCTGATGAACATGATCACTTTGCTTTCCAGTCTCTTGCTTCTCTGACAAATGGGTGAAAAGTAATGGACTCTTAAGTTCAATCTGTTCACCGCTCGATTTTTGCAGTCACATAATCTTCACTTGACTACGATTGTATTAGAGTACTTCTACATGACAAACGTTATTCGCCTTAAACTTTCACCTCTCATACTCCTTCCCCCACCCCCCCTCCCGCCCCCCAAAAAATAAAATCCTTTGAAACATACACAATCTGAGTCGAGCTGTAACAATTACAATTACAGATTATGTTTTCTTCACCATTTTAATTTTAAACAGTCGCATGTGACTCCTTAACACATGCGCACACGGGAATAGTATCTGTTCTGACTGACACCGGCCAGGGTAGCCAATACTATGGTGAAAGCTCGGTCTCTATAATAAGTTTACATACATTCCTAAGTATCGAGTTACAGGTGAGCAAATGCACTGAACCGAACACTACTTATTGAACATTTAATGAACTGAATGAACATTACATAGGTAATAGACTATACATGTTTGCACTTACTCCACAACGCACGAGCAAGCGTGCCGATCTCTATTCCACGTACGTTCACAGAAGCCAATACTATGGTGAAAGCCCAATCTCTATAATGCTTTTACATATATGTCTTAGCATCATAATACAGGTGAGCAAATGCACTATTCTGAACACGATTTAATGAACATTACATAAAATAGCATACACCTTTGCATTAAGCCCACAACGCATGCGCAATAGTGCCAATCTCTAGTCCGAAAACAGTCATGGAAGCCAATAGGGTGGTAAAAGCCCAGTTTCTGTAATATACATTTACTACATACATGCCTAAGTATCGTGGTACAGGTGAGCAAATGCGTTGATCCGTATATGACTTAATGAACATTACATAAAGTAGCATACACGAGGCAAGAATGTGGAGAATAGAGAGGGCATTCACATTATATACTCTAATAAACTGTCTCCCAACAAATGCCATTATCCTGATGAAAAGTCAGTAAAGTTAGTACACGTACATAAATTCCTTAATGCTATTTTTGTTCATTAATTCCCCATGCTTTCTCTTTTGCCATTTCATCAGATGCAAGAGCGGCGCCCTCTCATTATTGGCGCTGCGTCATTGGAGTCAAATCTGACATCTGACAAGGCACCGCCTATGTTCCTCCCACAAACTACAGTTTAATGAATACAAATTAAGAGAGTAGAACAAAAATGAGAATGAGATTGTCTGTAACGTATCAATGTTCTCTAGACTTACATAGACCTTTAGTGATTAATGGACGGCCAGTTCGGGAATAAAACCATTACTGAGTATAGATAAACGAATCATGATATCTAGTTTGTGACAGGTTAGCGGTGCCAAACTCTCCTCGGCTCCTCGTACAGTGATGAGGCAACAGCTAAAAGTGAAAAAAATCGTCTCCTTTCCCTTCTCTTAGTTTAGGAAAAAAAATGAGAAAACAAACTTGGAGCCAAATCTCTACTGGCACGCGTAACCGTTTGTGACTGACTGACCAGTAACCTAGAGAATTCTGCTCTCCACTCCCTTGGTCAAACGCTGTTGGCTCGTATAGCCATTCAGTGACCGATGAGCCCTAAAAATTCTGCCCCCCCGCGACCCCCACCCCCTTATTCACCTCATCCCCATGGTCAAAATGGCCAGCCTACGCCCCTATTCTTCACCGACTTTTTTCACCGTTGATAACTTCTCACTCCCACGCACTCATTCTACTGCCTGTTTACCGCATGCCACGGCGTCTCTCAAGCAGCAAATGAAGGAGGGGGTACGCACTCTCTTCCTACAGGCGCCTCAGGGCACTACACCCCGTTACCTGTGTCTGACTGTATACTATGCCTTATAATTATCTTATAAACCCATTAAGTTCCTATTATCAAAACAGCAGGCAATTATAACCTTCTTTTCACGACTTAATACCAGTAAGCCTAGGCCTCTATAAGTCGACTCCGGTTAATCATAATCTCTTTAATTGAATTTTTTCTCTCTCAGAGAACAGAATACAATCAGGACGTCACAATACCCAGTCCCTCCTGCTCGAAAACTGAGAACGTGCGCATTAACGATAAGATCTCTTAATATTCAGCACCGATGCACTAATATAATTCATACGATTGTTAAGAAATCCCATCGGTAATGCGCAAACTCTTAAATCCCGCACAATCGATGTAATGTTAACTATCACAAATTCCACATCGTCTGTACCAACGTTTACTGACGTGATTTATGTACTGGCCATACTCATGACCTTTACATCAATTAACGCATTGTGGTAACTACGGAAAACTCCCAAAACATCAGCTGTGTCCACTCTGGTTAACGCAACGGGTTAACTAATGTATTAAGCATGCATACGACCACTGGTGCTTTAGTATGCGACTTCTTGAGATTTTACGGTACCCTGTGTGGATGTCGAAAGCAAAGCATCCCCACATCCTTCGCTTACTGGTAAGTTTGTCAGTGCTGCCCTGGAATTGCTATAAACTGGAGCCATCTGTTTTAACCGAATGTTACCGTTTCGATGACTAAGGTTTCTTACAAGGCCATCCATTATTACACCCACATTTCCCTCCAACGCAGAATGCCCTGGAGATTCCAAAGGTCGTAGGCATTGTTTAAACGCATTGTACAACACTGTAATTTGGTGTTATGGTGTCTTGATACTATCCAGAAGGGTGCCCTCATCCGAAATTCTGTCGGGCACAACCTCTATAGAGACAGACACGACTCTGATGTTGCTACACAATGAGAGTGATGATTTGTTTTTCGCGGTTTGTTTATGCCAAAAACGCTTTGTTTCAACAACAGTGCAGAGACTGGCTCTCTTGTGTTCAGCGCGTTCTACATCTCCTAAACGCGGAGGGAGTTGCATCATCAGTACAGTTCTTTGTTCGAATTTTAGGCCTACTCGGACAGGGAGTCAGCGGCTAGCGTTGCCAGACTGGCTCCTACGACGCAAATTTGGCTGCTTTTCAGGTTCTCTGGCATTTTTTTTTTTTTGTGACGCCATGTCTGTTTGGCTACTTTTTGGGGTTTTTTTCTGTGTTTTGAGGCTGATGTAACTTCGGGTTCCCTCTATGCTCTTCGAGAGAGGAATTTGGTCACTCAATGGGTGTGCGATTCATCATTTGCATAACTGAGGAAAGCCGGCTATTTTCTATGAGTTGTACATTTAGCTTACATACTCGCTTCATTTCTAAGTGAAAGCAGCACATTCTCTTCTCAGTAAAAACCGCCAAAGCCAAGAGAACAATGAATGCACACTTTGAGGCCAAGATGAGACTTTGTTATATCTTACGGTCGGTTATTCCATTCTTAATTTTTTTTTTTTGCTTCTTAAAAAAGTTTTTTTCTTTTTTCCTTTGGGCCTGATCAAATTTGGTTTGGCTCCCTTATAAAATCTGACCTGGCTACATGATCCGTGGTTGAAGTTGCCTCACCAGTATGTATAATCATGCTTTCTTCGCGGAGTTCGTTTCTTGTAATTTCTGTCACAGCTCCTATAACACTAGAACGTCCCTTGATTTTAGGTACCCAACCTAGCCGAGGGGGTTTCGAAAATTTGAGATAATGCTGGTAGTAGTCATTTAGTATTTCTTTCGACCGGATGTTGCATCGCATTTAGTGGGTTTTTTTTTCTTTGGTGAAGAGCGGATGAGGGAAAGGAGCAGAGCAGTTTTAAAATGCTGGCGTTGTTTAACGTCAGTTCGAGCATGGTGGCCCTGTTTGTAGACTGATCTTCTCTCAAGAAGAACCAGAAGACACACTTTCAGGAGAACACCTACTCTTTCTTATATTTGCAGTCTGCCACTTCCTCACACTAAACCCCACACAGTTCGACCCCCCCTCCTCTTTCCAAAAACACATACATACATTGTCCCCATTGTCCCCTCGTCCCCCCCCCNCCAAACCAGACATTGATGTTTAATGTAACCTACACTCCTGGACGACTCCATCATCCTCCATCCCCATCTTGGTCAGTATCTCCATTTACACTGCTCATTACTCACTAGCCCTATCCACCCTCTCCTCCTTAACTCCAACACACCCACACTCACGTATGTACCTCTTGGCATCCACCCCTGCGCTGGCGGCAAATTGCTGTAAATAAAGCCATTGACACTAGTATGCACAACGCATGCAGTAACAACCTGGCGGTACAAAATTCCGCTGTATTGCGGTTAAAAGGCGGCAGAAAATAGCAACAGATCTTACCAAACTGCGACGGTTGGGATAAATCGGGATTTGGCGCTTTGCGATCAGGTACTCTGTTTTGTCAGAAAGGGAAACTCGGTGTAGTATGGACTCAAGTGATGATGAAATAGCTTAAGAATGTTTGAAAGAAGAATATAAAAAAAATCGGATGAGTGACTGTGGATAGGTGAATGGCATGATAGAAGGACGGACAGACAGATGGATCGGCAGACATGCTGGTTTAATGCGAAATATAATATTTGTACGGATAAATAAAATACAGACGAAAACAGGGATATACGAATAGGCGGACGGACTGATGGATGGATGGATGGATGGATGGATGGATGGATGGATGGATGGATGGATGGAACATTATCAGGCTGTTGCTATGATGATCTCGATCACATGTACGACCATATCAGGATGATGGATGGATGGATTGATGGATGGATGGATGGATGGATGGATGGATGAAACATTATCATGCTACTGCCTTCTCAGTCGCACCTCCTGACCTACATAGACCCACCACTAAAACATAGGGCACCACTTACCCCAATCAAATGTGATGGTTCTGTTTATCTTAGATACCACCCAAGAAACTTCGCAGCGCCCTCTGGCGGAAGTACCGGTCTGGCCTCTCTGAGAATAGCAGTTAACAAGTTGTTCGACACTGGTCGGGTTAAGAATAGATTAGATGAGAGGGGCACAGATCTGGAACAGCCTGGGGCAACACCACAAACGGTAGTTCCTTGGAATAGAGGAGAGAGGAGAGTGGAGGGTCAGATTACTGCTGAGGTGTACTTTGTGAACTCTGAATATGTTTGAAATAATAATAATAATAATAACGATCATCATCACCATCATAATTCACCTGGTTTATAAGTCTTGTATCCAGACTTATGCCCACCCACACAACTTCACACTATTATCTTCCCGGCATGCTTGATCACTCTAAGACTTTTTTCAGCTCCTTGGTGAGCTTTCAGTGCCGTTGCCATTTACAGGGGGCGATCACTAGCATTTTGACACAGTCTTTCACTGCATACAGCCAGGTACCAATTTTACAGTCAGTCAGGCGAGGTGGGGAAAAGGTAAATGAAATTCTTTTTCCAGGGTACTTACAGCATGACCGTGGTCGGGAATCTAATCCATAACATTTAGATCCTGAGTTTAAGATTGTTATTATTGATTTGACAAAATAAGGAAAGAGAATGAGATTGCAGTACTCCGCAGTGGAGTTTACATTTCGATATAACCTCGTACACCATAAACTTTAGTCACCTGAAAACTTTTGGTCCCTGCAATTTGACAAACTAGGAAGCCACGCCCCCATCCATCCATCCATCCATCCATCCATCCATCCATCCATCCATCCATCCATCCATCCATCCATCCATCCATCCATCCATCCATCCATCCATCCATCAATCAATCAATCGTTCAGTTTCGTAGAACACCACGTTACATGTCAACCCGGATGATTTCTGTGATGCATTCTTCTCACTGAAGAACAAGGCCCGTTCAGTGACACATGATTGTCTATTTGCAGTTACTTAAGATATCTCTGACAGTCCGTGTATCCGAATGATTAAGTTGCAGCCTTGTGTTTCATTTTAAAAATGAAAACAATAAAGATCAAAGGATATTACAGTCGTTTCTGATGGATGCATATTCTGTCTTATTTCTTTTCTCAATGTGGATTGTGCCTCTGCTTCTGAAAATTCTGGCACAGTGTCATAAATTTTGAAAAAACAGAAACAAAATAACATAAAAACAGCAGTATGTACATGTCTCAGTTGGCCATGTGTTCACATTTTTGTAAGAAATTGGATTTGGATGGTTGTTATTGTCTTCGGAATATTTCAGGAGTCTGAGAAACAGAGTTAAAGAGTAGGTGGAATCAGAATGAAAGATAGTGGGTGGTATCGGTTCTTACGGGCGGGTAAGGCTAAGAAGTAGGGCAATTAATTGTATCGAGATCAAGGTAAAGGGTGGTATCGGCTCGGGCAAGAATGCCAGGCTGAAAAACAATGAGGGGCCGGTCTCGGTAAATAAAGTGAGTGGGCTGTATCGGTCCTCTCAGGAATGCCAGAAACGTCGTGCTTGTACCGAAGGAACCCGTATCAAGCTGTCGGCTAATTGAGCGAATCTAAGGCGTTCGTTATTTTGAGGGAGTAAGACAGCTCTATTCGTCTACTAACAACATGGCTGGGAATGATTTACGATGTATTGTATTTTCCGTATCGAAGTGTATTTGAAGATACCTATGTGAAAGTAATAGTCATCAATGCTAAAAGTACCAGACGATTTTGAGATTTCTATATGTAGACATAAAGTTACATTCAGATGCCGCCACTTTGTTGTTAGTAACCGTTAAAGGAAACTAAATACATGTAGACCTGGTTGATATCATTCTGCTTGACATTTTCTCAACGGGAAAAGTATGTATGGCGACTTTCACGGGAAGAATCTATCTAGCAAAGGGACATTAGGGAGGGCCAGGGTTGTTTCGGAGGGGGAGGGGCATCAGGGAAGGGAAAAGGCGACAAGGAGAGGGGAAGCGGCGTCAGAGAGAAGGGTGGGGCGTATTTTCTTGTTGTTTTTACAGAGCACGTATAAAGTAATTTGATTCAATGGCCGTCGGATTATGCGTACAAAATCCGCACGTATAATCGAGATAGTTTTAGGCCTCAAAAACTCTGAAGGTGCCCCAGAAAATCGTCAAAAATTACATTCTACCGAGTGACCTTAACCTTGGTTAAATCAAATCTTCCCTGAGGCTGAACGGACGTGCATTCCGCTCGTCGGCAGCTCGTCAGCCGAACGAGTTTTGTAGAAGGGGGAGGGGGAGTGGGGAGTGAGGTAGGAGGTTGCGAGGTGTGTGTGGGGGAGGGGGAGGGGGGGAGGACGGAAGTAATTAGGTGACACTAATGTGCTTAAGTAATGATGTTGTGTCCTCCCCTGAGGTCCATAAATAGGTCTCTTTCTATATATAACTCTGATTTGCATGCCTTTTTCATCAGTGACGCTGCTCCGCCGAAGCCACAGGGGGCGGGGGGGGGGNGGGGGGGGGGGGGGTGGCATGCACTTAGATATACACGTCTGAGAAAACCAAGATTGTGCATTCAAAAAAAATGCGATTGATTGTAAATTCTGATCTGTTGTTGAATGGGGTCTCCCACTTGAGCTCCTCCCTCCCCCATCCGCCTACTCCCTCCCAAGCCACCAAATGAGCCGTTTCTACACGGAGTTTCTTCGTCGCTTCCAGGCGCTATCTCACATAGAGAAGGGGCTGAGTTGTGTTTTCGCTCCCTTAAAGCAACAGCAGTCATTTCGTAACTGCAGCATGTGCAATGTCAGGANGCATGCACTTAGGTATACACGTCTGAGAAAACCAAGATTGTGCATTCAAAAAAAAAAATGCGATTGATTGTAAACTCTGATCTGTTGTTGAATGGGGTCTCCCACTTGAGCTCCTCCCTCCCCCATCCGCCTACTCCCTCCCAAGCCACCAAATGAGCCGTTTCTACACGGAGTTTCTTCGTCGCTTCCAGGCGCTATCTCACATAGAGAAGGGGCTGAGTTGTGTTTTCGCTCCCTTAAAGCAACAGCAGTCATTTCGTAACTGCAGCATGTGCAATGTCAGGAATAGCACCTGCCCGCCAAAAAACTACTAGCCAACAAACATTCTTGACGTAACTTTTGAGAGAAATCAGGCCAATATATGCGTGCGTGTCCTCACATCGCTCGTAAACAGTTTTCTTTGAAGTTACAGCTGTGAAGGCCACGCTGGTATAACATATCGCATGTGTACATATAAAACGTCGTTTTTCACATCTATGAGCATTCAAATAAAAAAATATGTTGATTGCACACTGACATTTTTTTTTCAGCGTGAAGAAACGAAATTTTTCATAAAATTATGTTTAAGACATCAAGTTTTTTAACTATTACCTGTCTTTCGATACTGTTATCGGAAGTGACGTAAATGTTTGAACAAAATGAAACCAATAAACAATTTGCTAATAACCTGATTTGTGGAATACGACTTTTTACGTCATCACAAACGAATTACATTGTATATAAGAATCTCAGAAACCGCTACCGGGTCTTTCCAGGGATCTTGCCCAGTTAGTTATCATGTAAACAAAACTTCAGTCATATTTTGTGAATATATAACCAGTCTTCATCACATCAATATTATAGTTTTCTGAGTCAAAGCGAAAGTACTCGTGAAGATGACTTGACCGGTAAAAGCTTAAAGCTTCGGTCTAGTTGGTTTTTCGGAGTATCTGACGCGTCAACTTTCCATGGAATGGACTTAAAAGATGTCTGACTTGAATGTTACTGTTGCACGACTCATCAAGTGCTGTCTGATGTGCTATGTCAGTGCTTCATGCATTACGCATGCAGTGTTTTGCATATCTAAGACAGAGACATACGACTGTCCAATGTCCTTCATTCGTCACCGAATTCAAAGCAACTAAAATAGCTTTGGCACAGCGGACCGTGATGTGGTAAACTAATTTTTACAATGGAACTCTTTCAGACCAAAAAATGGGCGGTTATGGTACTCTGAACGGTAGAAGTACAAAGGTCTCCATTCATATCAGGGCAAGGTGGAATCCGCTTAACCGCAAGTCTACGGGAGCGTAGGAGAAGTAGCGATTAAGCGGGGATGCAATTAACGGGCACTGTTTTCTTCCAATGTTTACTCACAAGCTTTTTTTAAAGGCAATTAAGAGGAACTGATCGCTTTACTCTTTTACATGAGGCAACACAATAAATTCTTCTAAAATCGGTCACAGACGTTTGGTTTGAATTGTTTAGCTGTATATTAACGAGAAGCGTTTGATATGTGATGAAATAATTAAGTCAGGTATGAACAATTGAGGTTTGAGGAAAAGAATTACACATAAATAAACGTAACGAGAACAAAAACAACAATGACAACAACAACAACAACAACATACTGGTATGCACTTCGATGTGATGTCTTTCTTGAAAGTCCACCCCCTCCCCGACGCAACTTAAAAAAAAAAAAATCACCATCACCACTATAACATCAGAGGCAAAAACGGCAACAACTGACCAGTATTTTATAGTGTTGGAATCTTGACCCCACCATGAGCACAACACCCAAATCCGCTTTTACTAAAAAAAAAAAAATGAACATTTCTCTTTTCAGGTGGCCATATTGACGAGAAACGAGGAACAGTACTGTGGCGGCACTCTGATAGCGCCAAGGTGGGTGCTGACCGCCGCCCACTGCGTGAGAAAGAAGGGCAAGAAAAGGAAATACAAAGTCAGAGTCGGAGAGCACGACATAGATGTAAGTAAACCAACGCTTAAGAGGAAAAAAATTTAGTCTAGAAGGGCTCAGAGAAGAGTGCATACTTTTGCTGGAGTTAAACAACTCTTTACCAATTCCAGGACCTCAAGGCTCCCATCAAATTTAATTTACATTAGTTTGTAAACTGCAATTTTGCGTAGTGATCATGCCAGCCAACCAACCAACCAACCACCCAATCGACCGAATGACCGACCGACCGACCGACCAAACAGCCAACTGACTAATGACGGACCTACTGACCGACCGACCAAGCAAGCAAGCAAGCAACTAACTAACCAACCGACCGACCGACCGACCAGCAGACAGATCCAATAAAAGGAGTTAAAAGCAGTCTGTCTTGGCGAAGATTACAAGGATAGATATTGATGTAGTTATGACACTGGGTGGGACTGGAAAACGGAATGACGCCAATTCAATCACTGAGGAAGAAAAGGGCTAGTATTATTCATTTCCCTCATTTCGTACTTTAAGAGATGCGTGAGGATGATATTTGGCATCTCCAGTTCCTTTCTAGCATGATTCAGCTTCCTAGCAAGAACTAAAACTTGACTCCTGTAAATTCTCGTCAAGATTGTGCTGACCTTAAGGTATCCTAGGTTTCGCATTAACGATGGGATCGTTTACTACCGTAAGAATGTCATTAGTGCGTAGGTGTTGAATGCATCCTTAGTAGCGTTAAACATGCAGAGTTAGTGTTATTTTTGCGATGGAAAGAAATTCCATCGTTAATGTGCAAGCTCTTAATTTATTGAAGCGTGGCTTGATTTCACACTGTTTGCTTCTTTCTTCTTTCCTATCCAGCTCTTCGATCCCCATCAAGAAGATATTTCTCCAGAGGCGGAGTTTCCCCACCCAGAGTTCGATTATCATACAATAACGAATGACATCGCTTTAATAAAGTTGCGGCACCCTCCGCCGGCCTATTCCCAGCCAGGATACGCTTGCCTCCCTACAGAGGACTACAGACCCCCGAAGGGCCACCTGTGTACCATCGTGGGTTGGGGCAAATTGAAGAACACTCACATCTATGGGTCCGACTCCTTACAGGAGGTGCAGGTCCCCGTGGTCAGACACCGGCGATGCCAGCGTGTCTTTGACTATGTCATCACCGATAAACAAGTGTGTGCTGGCTACAAGAAAGGTGGCAAAGACTCTTGTGCTGGGGACAGCGGCGGACCCCTCTTGTGCAACGTGGATCCAGACGATAAAAGATACGTTCTGTACGGAGTCACGAGTTATGGTGAGGGATGTGGCAGGAAAGGAAAGTTCGGAATTTACACAAAAGTGACCAGTTATCTGAAATGGATTTACGACACCATCAGCGAAAACAGATGAGAATGTGATTTAAGACAGACTGATGAAGACAAAGACACCCTGTTTCGGATAAACTGTCATACTTCTGAAGGGCGTCCTCGATCAGATTTTCTGGCTGGTCGAGCGAAGGACGAAGAGCCGTCACTAGAGACGAGTTGGAAACTTCACATTTCAGGAAGTGTGTAACAGAAACAGAGAGACAGAGACAGGAGAGGAAGTGGAAAGTGAGTGAGCAAGCAAGCAAGTCTGCGTGGATGATTATAAATCCAGTTGAAAAGCAAAGTAAAAAGACAAAATCAAAATCGACAAGAATTGCAATGGACTGACGGCACTTGCTTCACAGAATCAGAGTTCAGGGCATGGCGGATTCCGTCATAATGTACAAAGATTTTTTTGGGTATTCATGTCAAATTGTGGTGTGTTCCTAAGCGTGGAATATCGCAGTGTGCGTCATCGCCGCTGGGCAAGCGGTCTTTGGTTGCCATATCATATAAATCATGACCTCCATTTTATTATTAATATTATTGTTGTTTTTCATAATGTTCCTTTCTATTTTATGATAATTGCGGACTTTTGTTCCGGAATACACCGTGATGATGTCGATGACAGCATTATTTCCATGTTACAACACGACTTCATTTATTTGCATTTCAGCATCTCATAGCACATCTGGCCCTTTTGTAGTGACAGGGTAGACTATTATAATGAAATATGACGACTCTTGAGAAACTAGAATGGATTACAACAGGTGCCATAGTAGTCACGGTCTGGTCTGTTCGCGTGTTTGTGAACCATGAGGTTTCTCAATACTAATGAGGAAAGAACTCCAGGTTGGGTGACCAGGGTCACTTATATGCCGCATGTATTCAGTATCCATGCAATGATTGGACGTAATGGTTAGCACAGAAATGCCGACAGCCTTTTCAAAAAAGGCGGGGGAGGGGGAGGGGAAGGAGGGAGGGATGAGGTGGATATGTAATCATGTCTAACACTGGACACTGTAATGCGTTTTATATTGTGTGAAGACTTGATGACCTCGTGAAGACCTTTCACCCCAAAAACAGGCGTGGTCGCTTTGTCTAGAAGTAACTGGATCAGTGCACAATGTAAGAGACATTAGCTCTATGTCGTTCAAGGTGTTTGTTGCCCTTGTTGATAGTGGTTCACAAGACCGCGAACAGACCGGTACAGGGGTTCCCAAGCTTCGATATTTGTGTCCCAAAGTGGTTCCTCTGGAGCCTTCCATAAACTAGCTCTTCCAGTGTTTAACTGTTATGTTTGAAATGCATTTCAAATCGCAGTCGTTTAGCGAACAGGCTCAGACCACAATACAAAAATTATAAAGTTAATTCCTTTTGTCCAATAAATCTGGATGGGGATGGAGGACGCGTAAGTTTTGGAACCTCTGGACAATCTTTAATCGGGAGATTAAATTCATCAATTGTTCATGCATCACTTTTTATATTTCCCAATATTATCTACCTGGCAATGTGGTTTTGAATAAGTTACAGCTTATTGTGTCCTATTTTTCCTTCCCTTTTGTTTCACTTATGGATGGATAGTTACATGGCATTTAATTCATGCCCATCTTCAGCTGTGCACCTGCTGTCTGCAGTAGACTTGTGCCAGACAAGGGTAAAAATAGCGAGTCTGGCATGATGCATTATGGTTATGCTAAATAGTTTGAAGGCCCCATAAGCTTCAACGGCTCGATAGCTCATTGGTCAGAGAATCCAAGTCTATTGTAGAAAGCAGATTCACCCTCCGGCTAGGCGTTTATGGCCTTTCACAGAAGATTTGGGGGGAAAAAAGCCCACAAAAAGTGAACAACAAAATACCCTGCATATATTCTGTGCGTTGGTGCATAACGTTTAATTCCACATGAACAAAGTTGGATGGGAGGAGGGGAGGAAGACCCTTTTTAACTGAGAGTTTGCACATTAAAGATTGGATCTCTTACCATCGTAAGAATGGGATTATGCATTGGTGCTGTATACACCGTGGTTAGCTTTCAACATGCAGAGTGAATGTAATTCTTACGATGATCACAAGATCATATCGTTAATGCAGAAGCTCTACATTGGCATGAATGGAAGAGACTTAATTTCTTATAAAAATAACAGTGAATTTTGTTTGGTTCGCAATACTGAAGTCGGATATTTTTTTATACGAACAGGCCTCGAACTCTGAACAAAATGATACCAAGACTGCGTTTGTTTGGTCTTAGCGGCGTCATGACAGGGAACGTCTTTGTGTTCTGTGGTCAGTCTGTCCTCAGCAAAGGAAGTATCAGGAGCACATTTTGATTGATGTGCGCCAGTCACAGTGAGGGAGACGTGCAAATCTACTAGAGGTTGTTAGAAATGTGACGTTTTTTGACACCATCGGAAGAAAACACCCGGCAACATGCCGGCAACCATCTACGGTTTTAAATTTGTTAGTGGAACGTCTTATCGTCGGCCTTGTAATCGGAGAAGGATCTGGCAAGAATCATCGGTGGAATGTATGTGGAGTGAATGAGGCAATGATATAAGTATAGCAAACATCTCTCGCAAGTCATTACATAATTTTTGTCTCTTGCACATTAGTCACGGCCATTTTGATTTGCCTAGACACTGATACTCCCTTTGCTAAGGAAAAGGTGTGGTTTGCCATTTCGCGATGCCGCTGGGACCAAACATATACAGCCCTGAGTTTGTATTTGATCTGATTTTGGAAAGAAGTTAGTCCTTAACGTCAACACACACAGATTATGCATTCTCCTACATTTCAAGCTGACTTTCATACCCATAGACGCTAGGCATCTCATGTCTACACATGGTAGAACACAGTTCATAATACATGTAGTCTACATGCTCTAATAACGAATAGGAAAATCAGAACGAAATATTTCTTTAGCAGGAATGGTATGGGTCACGACCCATATATTTCCCCTTATATATATCCATTAAGGAAAAGGGGGTTGGGGGGGNGGGGGGGGGGGGAGGAGTCCCGTCTAAGTGAACTCAAACACATTTAGCAAGCCAAATTTGTTTTGCATTTGTTATTCATACAACAAAATGATTGTTTTGTATATTGCTAAATTAGTAGGCTGCAGTAATACTTTTTTTTTTGCTATGACGTGGAAGTGGCAGCCGCAGCTTTGCCTATGTTTTCTCAGTAGATTCTCAGTGTATGAGATCAATTAATTCTGTACAAAGGGAAAGTAGCTTTGTCAAGTGATATCTCACCAGTTCATTGCTTGCATTGTTTTATATCATATCAAAAGTGTTCATCTTGGTGTTTGTTGTAACGGCAGTACCGTAGGTGGAGTGGTCATTGACCCTTTTTAGTAGAAAAAGGCATCGGTCGAGTGAATCTAAGAGCTATCTCCCTTGCATACTCACCGGAAATCGAAGACAGGGCAAGGGAGTTAATCGTTATTATATTCTCGGTACACTGACTATAAAAAACACATAGAAAGGTTAACCATACCTTTCATACTCACCGGAAGAGAATCAATCGTTTTCAGTTGATAGCGCTTCGATGCATGCGACCTGTATTCGTTATTTACCGTGTATAGCATATATCCTTTGTCATGGCTTCGCATTGGTTTGTATACTTTGTCACACTTCACGTCATAGATTCGACTACGGGTTTATTTCATTGAAGGCCATGCCGCCATCATGTACATTGCTCGTTTTACAAGATGTTTATAAACCTGCGTTTATTGTTTTATCCAAAATCAGCATATGGTGCAGGAATGAGGATTGTGGAGAATTTTGCATGTTTTGGTCCACCCCCTTCTTCCTTGGTCTTATTTTTCATCAGAATCTCATCGACTGAAACTTGTCAGATACAGTAAACATGTAGACTAGATGACACTTACATCTGTACTCCTTTTTTCTTTCATCCAGCTCCGCTCATCTTCTAGCTGCTTTCACTCTTTTTAAATAACCGAAGTCCTGGTAACCTGAGCATTTTTTTTCCTCCTCTGATGACCATTTCTCTCTCTCTCTCTCTCTCTCTCTCTCTCTCTCTCTCTCTCTCTCTCTACTTCTCTTTCTCTCTCTATTCTCTCTCTCTCTCTCATGCCTTCTCCCAACTCCTTCCCACCCCCACCAATTAAAAAAGGCTCTGGTTACATAATCTTATCTGTTCTGATTTCATAGTTCTCTTACAACTGTCTTTGGACGTTTTTTGTTCTTGAAACCCCAGAGCTTTCTGATGCAAAGACCTTTTAGGTGTGGTCTAAATAAATCGTAGTAATCATATTATTTAGAGCTGTCGTGTCACCAGGATGCTTAAATATCCTCTACAGATTCCGCTGCGTAATTTTGGCTTCTGTCTTCAAGAAATACTCCAAGAAACCTTCAGTATCAGAAAACAGAAAATATGGGCTTTCTTGTTTCATAATCATTTATCGAAGAGACTCACTTCGGTTGGAGTTAGGTTTGTCACCGATATAAAGTTTACTGATCTGAAATTTACAATGTGGAACGTAGACGACCGTGTGGGCGCCAGAAACAAAATAATTAGGCATCCAAGACGTGTCAGAGATAGGACCGATAGCCTCAGCAACTTCAAAAACAATATGCTTTAAGGACAGAATATGTGATTGCCCTTTCGGACTGTCATCGAATGGACAGCTGATTTCTTTATAACATCTGTCATCAGCTACTTTGATCGGCGAGACGTAGTTATGTTATTCATACTGGTGGGGTATGGTACACAGCACAGTCGTTGGGGGCGACGCCAGAGTCGGTCAGAGGAGAACAACACGTACGCTGATAGGACCACCGCCATCACAAAGGATGGTGTCTACCAGTCAGTGACCATAGATAGATATATGTAATCATCGTCTCGACCTATCTGGAATGTCTGAGGGACTGGCTTGCTGAATGTGTGCCAGTACTGAGCTTTGTGTGTCAGCTGGTGACCTTAGGTCACAAGAAGCTATCACACGTCCTGGAACAAAGGGCGAGACAGGCGCGTCCTCTTCTCCGTCTTTCTTGATCTTTCAGTTGAATATCGGGATCGTTCTGAACTAAAAAGCAAACGGAAGTCCAATGTCATACAGCCCGTATCCCAGTTCCCCTCGCCTTTGATCAAGACAAGTATAGGACACGTAATTATTTTTGACCGGTCTTATTATATTGGTCAGAAAAAAATTAAGAAAAAAAAAGACTCGGGGGTGGCGGGAGGGGAAGGGGGTAAGTTTTGTCATAAAATTGCGATGTACTTTCCCATACCTTGCAGTACAGCTGGAATGCAGACTAATTAATCTTTTGTTTGCTTACGTGTAAAAATTGCAACGCATCTGTCCGATTTTGGTGGGCGATGGACAGCCTTTTTGTTTTCAGACAGTCTCCAAAATGAATGTCGTTATTGACAAGATTGATGGCATGACCCCGCACTTTCTCCAAGTGTGTGAACCCGCAGTTCAAACTCCACTGCACGTCTGTGGCCGTATGCATAATCACTGCGTTAGTTAACGCACTGCGGTAACCTCGGGAAACTTCCAAAACATTAAAAGTGTTCACTGTAGTTAACGCAGTACGTTAACTAACGTATGGATTATGCATACGGCCACTGGTGCGGCTAAAGTCGAACGACAGCCAGGCTGCTGTTCACCGTCAAATACCTCCTATTATTTAAGTATGTTTGTACAGAATATTAAAGAACTCGCGCATTATCGATGGAATCTTTTTTACCACCGTCACCGCATGCCTGCTGAATGCGCCTTTTGTAGTGTTCAGCATGCAGAGTTAATGTAATTCTTATAATGATAAAGAGATCCCATCGATAATGCGCAAGCTCTCAAATAATTGCGTGTAAAAATTACCCCGTCACTCAGGTATTATTTCGACTGTAGGACGCACGCTGGACTGGATATTAACATTTTGTTTTAAAAAATGAGAATGTGCGCTTGTTTGTCCTTTATTTACTGCAAAGTATCTTTGTTGCACATACTCAAATATCGCCCGTTGACCTGCCCAACCCATCTGTTCATAACATGTTAACACATAAGTTCTCCTCCTACATTTTATCCTCAAAACGAATCTACATTCATATTGGTTTTCTTCAGTGACAGCATCTATTATAGACATACACAGTCAGCGACCCTAGAATAACAAGGTTCCAGCTCAGTTTTTGGCAAACCATCCCCATGGGATTAATTTACAATGTATGTGAGTTACTTGGGTATATTTTTCATTTTCACTGAAATATATAAGGTTCTTACTGTAAGAAGTAGTAGACGAAATTATAATAAAGTTCATAGTTAATTTCTTGAAAATTGAGTAAATAGAGTTAAAACCATATTATTCTAAGGTCGCGAATCAGCACTGATCTCTGCACATGACAGCTGGAAGTAGATGTATTGATTATTCGGTTACGTACTTTAACATTTTAAAACCCACTCTCCCCTGCCACCGCTGCCTAGACTTTCTACTCGCCTCCAGTAATACATATATTTAATAGCAATGTGGCAAACAGTCATTTCTGTAGGATATTCTTAAATGATGATTACGTGAATTAGAAAAGGCTTACCCCGAATCCTGAGTGTGGTTGTAGGATGCCCAAATACTGATTATTCTCAGTGTAGAAGAGACACATTTTGAACATCCTGATCCGACAGGAATCTAGATCTAGATTTAGTCCGCGTTGTGAACGTTTTGGCACTGCTTCCTGACCAGGAGGTAAAGGAAAAAAAGTGATATTAAGCGAAGGAGGGTAAGAGGAAAAGAGGCTCAGTTAAAAAGATCAGTGTTACTTTCAGAACGAATGAATATCAGTATCCATCCGTGGATCGTGCTGAAATAGAGCTGTCATTATAGGAAGAACGAGGTTATTCTGACCTCATGGTCGAAAAACTAGTCCGGCCGAAATAACTTTTACGGAGAAGAATGGCCGCCGGCTGTTATAATCACTACGTTAAACGAAGTCTGCTGATAATACTGGTCAGTGCCGTGGACTGTATTGTGTGTCAGGTTATGCTCGTATACGTAAGGCACTCTTTCTGCTATCGCCCCTACCCTCATCATGTCATTTAACTGATTTATATTACATAGATTCATACTTGAATATGTTTCAAATCATATGGAGAATGCGCATATTTCTCATTGCGTTACATGAAAGCCATAATTATTTAAAAATTGGACGCTTTTCTCGTCTCTTGTCATATTTAATACTGGCGGTTCTTCTCCCACTGAATTTCCATGTCTGTGGCTTGCCAGCGGTCAACCTGATTTGTATTTTGATGTGAATGAACATAATAATATATGTATATATTGACCTTTCTTTTTGGGTCTTGTTGTAGTTTCTGCTGTTGTCGTTCACTTATCTATGTCTTTTGCTGCTGCTGATATTGGTATCTTACAGTAGTTACTTGCATCCATCGGCATCGATTTTCGAGATGAGATCTGTTGAAACTTAGTATCGTACTCAGGCATTTGTTTTGTCTCAAACCATATGGCATGGTCTGGTAAAATTTGGAATTGGGCTTTGTGCTCAGTTTTTTTCTTTTTT
>JAWQUT010000059.1:1872383-1884083 GCA_033807755.1 Ellobium chinense
TTTTTTGCACTGCCTGCCTTTTTTTTCCAGTTAAACCTTTGCTTCGTACCAATATTTTTATTGTATCATCTGTCCTAACCCTTTAACCAAAGCAAGAAGGGGGATGGGGGGGGGGGGGGGGGGGTTCACACCCAAAGCTTAAGTTTACCACAAGTTGACATACATAGTTAGTGTCTGTAAGCTTCATCAACAAAGGTGTGGCCGCATGGGAAAACCCGTCGGGTCTCGCAAGGGGTAATTTTGAGCTAAGGCCTTGAAATCGAATTTCGACATCCTGGACTAAATTGAGATTGATTTCTGTGGAATCAGATAATTCACTCACTTATCTTTCATTTCATGTAACTTTTTATTAATGAAACTAAGGTTTAAATGTTGGGTTTTTTTAGTGTTTTTTAATGAAGCACCCTTCGCCGAAAGGCGTGGCTAAAAAAACTTGAATCTGAATTTTCTCAAAATCTATAATGGCAACTGTAGGTTTAAAAACGTGTCCATGACTTTGGAACTAATAAAGATACTGACCGCAAATAAAGTGCAAAATGTTCATAAACAACTGGGGAATAATATGTTATCAATAACTCAGTTTTCATATGTGGAAATTTGTGAAGGGTTTTCCCATGCGCCCACAAAAATGGTAAAATTCCAACAGCCGTGACCTTACCAACCAGTTAGTTTTGTTTGTCTTGCTTGGAAAAAATGCTTGCCTACTATCAGCACAATACCTAAGTGTCCAATTATTACTGTTGGCTTCATTCAGTTCCCAGACTGTTAACTGCTGACCTGTATTGAATAAAAAGACGTTGAGCTTTCGGAAGGTTTGTTTTCTACTATTACTGACCCTCACCAACAGATAGTAAACAACAACAATAACAACAAAAGATTACTTTGGTGGTCAGCTGAGCTGTCTGTTGTACTTTGACCCCTGTTTGTTTACTGGTATAACTAACATTTAAAGTCATGATGAATCTTGTTGCAAAGACAGATCCATAAAAGAAGCATTAAGAATGTTAGCAGTCTTAGAAATGACCCCCTCTCCCCCACTTTAAACAAAATAAATTAAAGCTGTATTCGTTATGACCTCTGTAGTATTCGAGTGTTTACGGGACCGTCTAGACTATCGGCCTCTCGCCATCACAAGGAAGAAAACAAACAAACTCGCGAAGCCTTTCACGGAAAGGGTCTTGCACAAAAAAACAACCGCCAGCAACGTTCTGCAACTCTATTTAAGAGTTTCTTGATGCCGCCTTTGGATGTAGTACGAGTACACTCTCCACTATGTATTTGAGAGCGCTGAAATCAATCGTGAGACAGTGTAGTCTATGTATTTCAGGTCAGCAGCGAAGAAAACTAACTAATACTGACGAATTCGTTTTGTTAAAGTTTGGCTCAAAGGTAATAGAATATAAGGGTGATGTTTGAAAATTCTAGAGAACGCCTCTGATTAGTTAAACTCACATTACCTTGGTAATCTCAGATTTATGGATTATATGGACGTTACGCTCCTGATGGCAGGGGTACAAAGAACAGTCCCAAACTCAGTGAGAGACAGCAAGAAATGTTTGGACACACCATTAAAAATGGAGGATTAGAGCAACTGGCTAGTTGTGGAAAGGTTGGGGGAAAGAGAGACACAGAGGAAGAGAAAAGGAAAAAGAAAACAAACATAATTCTGAAGAATGCTCGATCAGCTGGACGAACAACAGTAGAATGATTAACATCAGGTTTATGAGACAACAAAGAACATGAATGATTGGATGGCTATGATTGCCATTCATTGTCCTCTATTTCTTCTGCGCTCCATGTCATGCCTTCAAATTTGACGGTCCTCCTTAGGGTCCTGACGTTAGGTGCCTCTGACCAAATCTCCACTCGGAGACTCTAGTAATCCGTCGTCATCGTCTAATGCACATCAGGTTCTTGAGGAGTAGCAGCGCAATGCACCTCTGGTCCAGCCTCCCGCTGGCTGTGTGACCATTGTTACGGGTAATGATCTCTGCGCATGTTGTCTGTCGACCGATCAACTGACATCAGGCTACAAAATTTGACTGCTGCCTCACATGGTTGACGCTGGCGTGCAAATTTATTCTACAGTCGCATCCAGCATAGTAGAGTGAAGGTGAACTACCGCAACGTCACTAGGGTTTAAGAGGAGTGTATCTCTATCTGATTCATTCTGTTGTGTCACCTCAAACGACTGATTTTTTAGTCTACCTGAGAAACCTCACGCTTGCGTCAATTCAATGAGATACAAGCCTTTCGGCCTCAAGCAGGGCAGATTTTTTGAGTGACCCTGTTCCATTTATGATGTACTGTGTCTAGTGTCACCACACCAGTTGTAATGGGCATGCAGATCAGGCTCTTGAGAAGAATATGAAAAAGAGGTTATCTCTCTCTCATTCTTTCCTTAGTTTCACCTCAAATGACTGATTATTTAGTCTACACGAGAAACCTCTGTTTGCAAACCTTTGGGCCTCAAGCAGGGGAGATTTTGTGAATGACCGTGTTTCATTTATGATCGACTGTACCCAGTGTCACCAAGGCAGCTGTTATGGGCTTGACATATCAACCAAAATTACTGATATGTTATGTCTAGTATTGTTTACAAGGCTGATGGCTGATATAGTTTACAGGATATATCCGTTCAAGCGTACCGGAAATAGTCTACTTGACAAGTCAGAAAACATGAATGGAGGTGTGATATACTGCAACGCTCTTAAAAAACACTCTTCAGTCTGAGTTTCACAAGGTTATTTCCAATGTAGCTATGTGACAAACCATGGATATAATATAACTACCGTTAGACAGTACATAGGCAGACAAATGGACAGGCAGTTAAAGAAAATGAACATACAATCAGAAAAATAGGCTGACAATGGGACAGACGGATAAACACATCAACATCCAAACAGGAGACAAATTAATCATACAGGGATCAATGATATTCTTACAGAAAAGTTAATATTGATGCTAATGACTTGGAGCGCTCACTTTTGAATTCATGTACTTTTTCAACAATGTCATGTTAACATGTCCGCACCAGAACGAAATGGGACACGAGTTTATGTAACAGTTTTGAATACCGCTGACCTAACAGTTTTGAGTATAGCTGAAGTAATAGTTTTGAGTATCGCTGACGTATCAGATTTGAGTATGGCTGACGTAACAGTTTTGAGTATCGCTGACGGAACAGTTTTGAGTAAAGCTGAAGTAATAGTTTTGAGTATCGCTGACGTAACAGTTTTGAGTATCGCTGACGTAACAGTTTTGAGTATAGCTAACGTAACAGTTTTGAGTACGCTGACGTAACAGTTTTGAATATCGCTGACGTGGGATGAACTTTATCGTTGGCAGACTGTCAACTTTCATCACTCTCACGTATCATTGCCTTCATTTTCGGCATTATCATTCGCCCCACTACTGACAAACCAATATAGTAATTATTGTTATCACTGCCACTTCCGCATCGTCTCTCTTCACCGCTATCATTATAATTATTATCATCATCGTCATCATCATCTTTATTGTTCATCCTCATCGTGCAGCAAATGTTAATGTCACATCGGCGAGACTGTATATTCATTCTACAGGAAACTGTATTCTGCATCCTTCTGGTACGAGCCAGGTAACTTTAGCAGATCTTACCTCGAGGTTCAATGACAATAACACATATAATGAACTGTTTTGTGTTTTTTTTGTCCCTAATTTATTACATCAATGTTTGTTGTGTGACTGCACATCTGATGATCCCAACATTTTTTGTTACTTTGATAGTTCTTGCCCATCCATGTTTTTATGTATCCTGTCATGTATTATTATTTTGTTTTTATAAGCCATGTCGCATTTGTATATTTTAACGTTTGATACTGTTGCTTGTTGCTATGGCTTGGTAAATCCTAGGGCGAAATGAATGACCTTCCCCATCGAACAAACATAGGGCATGTATTATTAATCTTTACGCATTTTTTAAAGAAGATGTGTACCAATACAACATTATATAACAAGAGATTAATCTACTGATTGTAATCTACTTATAGAACCAGACTATATATTCCATCATGATATGAAGGTCAAACTATATCTTTCTTGACAGTACTAAAGCAAACAGATGAGTCAAGCATTCTGTCTATACATTATTGGCAAATCATATTGTTTTTCTCGCTGAAGACTCTGTCTGGATAGGATTATGTACATTCCGTTCAGTGAATGCTGTCCATCCAGTGATGAATTCACTCCAGTTATTAATTGCCTCTTTGAAAACAATAGGCCGTTTCTCTGTAAACACCTACATGAACCTAAATATACGTGCGAGTGGACTTTTATGAGATCTTTTGCTGACTGTCATTGCAAAGATAGGTATTTCCTAGTGTTAAGATTGCATTTTGGAATTAGAATTCATAATTCTGATTCTAGTCTAAAACACGCGGTGACTGTAGCATTATGTATATACTTATCTTTGCCATAACGGTCTGAAAGAGATCCAAACTTGAAAAAAAAAAAAAAACTCCTTTCTGTAACTCGCAATGTGCTCACGCGAAATTATTTTTTTAAAAAAGGCTAGGATTATCATTGGACTTATTAGACATTATTATAAGTTCAATGAAGAGGCATTAAAATGGTGAAATGTTTCATTATGGTTAGTGATCGGCACACATGGCTACACCCACTGCACACAGCAGACTCCCAACTTCAGTGCCCGTATGCATAATTCTTACGTTAGTTAACGCACTGCGGTAACTACGGAAAACTTAAATTTCAGTACTGTTGATTGTAGTGATCGTAGTAAGTTAACTAAGGGATGGATTATGTACAACCACAGATCTTGCATTTTATTTCCTCCCCGTAACATCGGCTTATCACATAGGATTCGCACTTTGTCATAAATGCGGTTTCTGTCCTGTGCAAATCTGTGAATTTCTCCGAAGCAATCTAGCCCAGTCTCTCCACCCTGTCTCAGATGAGTTAAACTTAAAATAAACTATAATTTAAAAAAAAAAATACCACAGGCTAGATGAAAGGGTCATTTTGTGTAAAAAGTGGAAATTTTGTATCCTACTTGTATTTCGCATACAAAGTGATAATCCATAGTGTCAACACAACACGTGACATTTACTAATGGTTCTAAAAATTACCGTCATGTGCAATTATTATTTTTTTTTTTGGAAGGGGGAGGGAGGAGTGGAAGCGGTCGAGGAAGGGGTGTGTGGTTAGATGTATACTGATTTTCTTTCACATGTTCTCACTTGGGACTTACCACATTAGTCTGGCCTTGTCCCAGAAAAGTAATTTTGTATTAAGTTCAGGGTTAAAACAATGTGACAAAACATCTGTCGATATCTTACGTAGACACGCGATGTTTTCCGACCTTGCGGTTGTTCCACTGCGCATGACATTCTAGCTTAAATAGTGAGCAATTGCAGACTGAGGCTAAACCTAGGTTTATCTTAAGCTTTTTGGCATACATCAGAATGTAACAGAATATGCCTATTGAAAAGATCGCTTGGCCGAGCGGTCAAGAAGTTGGACTCATGATCTAATGGTCATGGGTTCTATTCCCGCATACGGTCATGTTGTAAATGCCTTGGGAAAGCATATCATTCACGTTTTCCTCAGTCCACCCATCTGTAAAATGGATACCTGGCTATAGGCAGTGGAATATATAGTCAGAATGCTAGCGATCAGCGCCTGCAGATGGCAGCGGCATTGTATGCTCCCCAGGGAGCTGATAAAGTCCTTGAGTGATAAGGCCTGCTAGGATAAGAATAGTGTGAAGTCGCGTGAGCGGGCATTAGCCTGGATACGAGACTTATAAACCGCCTTATTATTAATCGAAGTTTGGGTCTGTTGTGGTGTTATGGGATACACACTTGTAGCCTGTCTGACCGCCGATCGAAAGAACCGAATCAAGACAAAAACAAACCAAGAACTACTAAGAGCCATAATCCTACTTCAAAATCAAGATGATATTACAATAATATTCAAGGTATAACGACATAATTATCCCTAATAAGCCTGTAGTTACGAAGTAATGGTTTTCAGATTAAATTACTAAGTAATTTTAGGTATGTAAATAAACCTATGTTTCTTTTCAAAAGACTCATTGGTTCTTTATGAGTGTGTATTGTCCCAAATCGGACTGAAGCATCGAGTATGGTATGCTGTTTCCATCATCGATGGCTAAGTGTTGTATCCCTTCCAGTTTTGTTTCACAATATTACACGCTTAAAGTCTTTGTATGAGATCGCGCATGCACGACGGTGAATGGTGTAAGACTGTGGGCAAAGATGAGTAGTTTTTTTTGTCTTCTTTTCTTTTTTATGTTGGTGAATGTCATTAGCATTTTTCCAATGTCAATGAGTTGAAGATTATTTGTCATTGTAATAATTGTATTCTTGTGAATAAAATACCAAACTGTTGCTGGAATTTCATGGCGTCAAGAGTTGTTCTTTGTGATTTATCTCCGGGAGCATGACTGTGTTTCCACAGCCCTATATTCCCTAAGGCTCCACATTCCCACATATGAGAACATTTCCATGTACTGCATGAACAGTCCCTTTCTAAGAAGCTGAGGCAATAACCTTGTGTTTAGTCTCAGACTAAATGAAATGAATAAGGCTAGGGTACGGCCGATTTGGTTTAGAGAGCATGAAATGATTTGGACTAAGGATACCTAATTTATAGCACATGGGCTGAAAACAAATAAAAAAGAACAAGAACACACATTAATAGGAATAACAATGGCAGATGTGAATACACTGCACTAAAAAGCATCAATAACTAATCCCATGAGGGAAGAATATGTAATTTCGTCTATGTTAACGTATAACGTCGTATTCCACACACTGAGTCAAATTCAAATGTCGGCATATATTTTGTTATGAATATTAGACCGCTATAGTAACAATTTCATGGGGAACCGGAGGAAGAAGCTTGGAAAAATGGTAGCAACCATCTATGGTTTCAAATTTGATAGTGGAATATCTTATCAACAGCTTTTTTTCGGAGGAGGATGTGGCAAGGATCAAACGGTAGTTTGTATGCTAATGAATGAGGCAAAGATTTAAGTATAACAAATACCACTCGCAAGTTAGTGCATTGTCTCCTGTCTCTTCCGCATTCGTTGCAGCCATATTTGCCTATGAAGGGGTGTGGCTTTCCATTATGATAAACGTAGCCCTAATGACATTACGCAAATTCATGTGTAAACTCAGAAATTTCAACGGCTAACAATTTAATGAGGAATTAGATCTCTTCATGCCAATTAGAAGCTGCACACGACCCTGTTGTTCTCCGAACCTCGTGCGTATGGAATACATTTTACATCAATTCGATGATAATATACTGTAGATTATACCACTGGTTTGCTTACGCACCTCTGCGGGAGTGGGGTTTAGCGCAAAATAGGGGCGATAATTGCACTGCAGGCGAAGGTCAGTGTTTTGGTGCCCCGTGTTGTGCAAGTCGTATTTTGATTATAATTTGCTATATACGCAGACAAACTTGTCAAACAGATTACATAAAGTTTATAGTGGGTGTATAATTAGACACGTGACTTGCACTACGTTACATACACTAATTATATGTGAAAGGTGTGACTTTGGAATTAACATTTAAGCTATTCGGAGATACTGTTCCTTGCTGAATTTTTGCAGTAAAGGAATTCACGAGCAAAACACATTTCTGACTGTCCCTCCAGGATCTTTTGTCATCTGGCGACAGCGCAAACTGGACAGAGTTGTAGAAGACCTAGCGTGAACGCAGAAATATTGGATTTCCTCGGTCTCACCCTAAAATTTGGAGTAGTCCAATGTACACAACTAGAACCACTCTATTTTCATAAGTTTTGTGGGTGCTGTGACCCTACTCTTTTCTGCACATATTTTTTTTCCCCAGGCGCACTTAGAGTTCAGTCTGAAAACTGTCACCTTGTGCAAGAATAGCCATGACGTATTAAGCTGCTCTGATGTCATAGTGGTAGTTATGATGAGCTTCCTCCGCCCCTGCCACGCGAGAATCAGGTGTAGTGGTGGGACAGTTTCGTTTCTTTGTAGCAATACTTTCCATGACCTGCAATATTGATGATAGTATCAAAACCGAAGCTCTGGAGTTTTCAGACCATTTCGCTACTTTTGATGTAAACGTCTGATCTAAAATATCAAAATTTATTTTAATGTAAACGATGACAGTTTCTCAGACTTAAAATGCCAGATGCATCAACAGTATCGAAAATTTTAAAAGGCATCAAAGAGTCGAAAGGTTTCGGAAAGCCTTCCTCATACAGAGTGTTAGAATCAAACTAAAATCGATACTTCTGATAACGTAAAACATTAAGATGAAGTACCGTTGTACGTACCAGTTCAGAGATCTACCCACCATTTCTCAAGTTTAGATCATAGGAGCCCCAGTCATAATAGGAGCCAAGTCATAATAGGAGCGCAGTCGTAGTAGGAGCCCAGTCATAATAGGAACCCAGTCATAATAAGAGCCCAGTCATAATAGAACCCAGTCATAAAAAGGAGCCCAGTCATAATAGGAGCCCGGTCATAATAGGAGCCCAGTCATAATAGGAGCCCAGTCATAATCGGAGCCCAGTCATAATAATATCTTAAAATCTTAACAGTAAAAAAAACACGAAACCTCACTCTTCCTCGACCCCATTCCGCCCTCACCACACACATACCTGTTTTCGTACATAATTATATTAAAAGCATATCGCGATTCACTTTTGGATCTATTTTTATTATGTAAAGTCTAGGTTTTGATTTCTTAATAAGTAAATTGGTGGCTTTCAGTACATCCTGTGTTTCCTGTTGAATGACTTCTTGTAGTTTAACATGTGTTTATGGTGATGGTGATGATTAAGAAGACAGAACCTGAATATTTGTTTTCACAATAACGATACTTTTATTTATTATAGTATCAAAATACATTGAGCAGACCAACAGATGTAAAATAAACAACTCAATGCACGTTACAGACATGTACAGTAAATAATTTATAGACTATAATGAAAATGTATCGGTAGAGGAGAGCTACAATAAAAGCACGCTACACATTAGCGAGACTTGTGATTCCAACATAAATAAATAGACACGAACACAAATTCATCAAGACTTTTATTCTCTTGTACTTGATAGACTGTGTAGCCTTCACTACATCTTTCCATTATTATTGATATGGGTTGTGACGCTAAATAAAGTTAATAATGGTGATGAAAAAGGCGGTCTTTCGTTAAATATGTTTTATTGCCTGGACTTCCAGCAATGGCTGCAAATGATGATGACGATGATGAAGATGATGATGATAATGATATTTTACATTTTAGCTCTTATAAAGTTTTCATTAAAAATTGATAAGATCGGATTGAAGTAGTGTTTTAAAATATTCACTCATTGTACAAAGTTGACGATGATGATGATGATGATGATGATGATGACGATGATGATGAGGTGGAAGACATATAAGACAGTAACGACAACTGAGCTAGAAGTAATACTTCTACTCACCAGCCAGTGAATATGAGTATTTTATTTTAAATGACTTTCCTTTTCCTCACGTGCAATGAGAATAATCATAATGAGTAAATCGTATACCATTTTTACACCATAGAATTCTCACTAAAATATTTATACAGTAAAATCCTGATAGGACGTCTCTTAGTTAGATGGTTAGATGATTCAATAGTTCCAGTCCTGTGGTCGTATGCATAATCCATACGTTAATTAACGTGCTGTGTTAACTCCGGTGAACACTACTAATGTTTTGGGAGTTTCCCGTGGTTACAGCAGTGCGTTAACTTACGTGAGGATTATGCATACAGACACTGGTTTTGGCATCGTTTTGTTCAAATGCGCGTACCCCAAATGAAAATGTACTTAATTCAAAGTTCAATAACTTCAAAAGTTAAAAAGACACTGGACTGACATTTTGGACACAGGAACATAATTATAAACTATAACTATTGCAAACTGCATTGTCCTACATGCTGTTCTTGCATCATAGTAACGAAATTAAAAACACACGTTAAGAAAAGACTTGCCAGATCCAATGTATGAGACACAAACTGAACACGACATTATTAGACATGTGTTTTAAATGTCTTAGTTGTGATTTAAACACTACAGTTTGATTGTTGGAATTTACAGCATTATGCATAAACAAAATTTAAATGTTTGTGCTTGTCAATTTTCAAGGTAATAACGGTTGAATTTTCGATGTTATCAAATTTTCAAATATGTAAACTTTTTGAGATGCCACCCGTTCTGATTTAGACTTTGTCATTATATAAGACGGCCAATACACTTAGTCTGAAGGGTCTAGCCGAGGGGTGCCTGCGCAAAGGCCTTAACTCCCTTATATAATTCATATAACGATACGGTCTTTGCGCGGGCACCCCTCGCCAAGATTTTACGGCAAGTCAAAAGACCTTTTTCAAGTTCACTCTCTTCTTTATATGAACAGAGAAGGTTATCACATCTGCCACCCAGAACTAACCGTTTAAAACCGTTGTCTTTTGGGCCTATGTCAGCTCGGCCCTATTCTCATGACAACGTAAAAGAAGGTCCTGCAGTAACCTTCTTAGAAAACCTAAAAAAACTTCTATGGACTGTAAGCTTTATTGTTTTTCTTTATAAAAATAAAATGCGTATCTCGGTTTATTTCATGGCATTCACACTCATCGCATTGATATTGATTGTAGAATAGCAGAGTTCACTGAAACACCCGCAACATAGTCCAGCTTGCTAGTGATCACTACCAGAGCGCTTTTCTACCATCTGACAAAACAATTGTGCTGTTTTTTGTCTTCATTTAGAAAAGAACATAACCAATGTGTTTCTTTCAGCTCCTCCCCCTCCCTCCCCTCCTGGTCCTTTGCTCTCTTAAATGCACGATGATGAGGGCAATAAAGGCAATACAAGTGAGTGATAATCATTTTTGTACAATCTGATTAGACAATCCCATTCTTTTCTTTATTATAAAACATCCTCATCTCCCGTTTCCTCTTGATTTTGGCAGTCACGTACTGCACGACCACAGTGACGATAAGGGTCAGCGCCAGGAGAGCTGCAGCACTGCCCACCACCGAGGCGATGACCACCTTTTGACCTTTGGGCGCAGCCTTGAAGTCCACCTGCTCGTCGTGACTGCCCTCTTGAAGGTACTCCAGGGTGTTGACATCGGGCACATAGCCCAGACCCACCGTGACGAAGTTGGAGAGCTCGCCCCTGTTTCCTGATTCGTCCACGGCGAAGACGGAGAAGACCATACTGACGTTGCTGTTCTGAGGGACGTTCAGTTTCAGTTTGATCTGTGGACAAATTTGGAGTATATATAAAAAATGTAACTAATTATCTTTATCATTGTTTAGGAACTCTCTGATGTGCGGTATCTCTTTCCTAATCCTGACCCTAACCCTGAACCAAGCTCGAGGTAAGAGTGTCCTAATGACGCGTGAAGCAAATCAAAAAGTTACATGTACGAGGTGCAGTGTAAGGCAGCCTTTGTATGTCTGAGTTCAGATTTAAGTGTATGCATGCTTTTAGAGGAATGTCATATGAATCTCCCAAGAGCGTAATGCTAAAGGGTTAGGAGCAGAGATCGAACCCCTGGAAGTCCGACAAATTTATTGGACAAAATAGAGACGCTGACAGTTCCTCGAATTTACGCACGCTGATTGACTGAAGGGATAGCGTGCCGTGTGCATAT
>JAWQUT010000059.1:1885827-1917849 GCA_033807755.1 Ellobium chinense
CTCCCCCCAAAAAAATGTATAAGTGTAAAGGACTTTATTCTGAATTTTCGATCCTTGACTTGGCATCAGAGGGAAGATGGTTTGAAATTTTGAAACAGTCTTTCTATATAACACATTTCAAACTAAAGGAAGAATATCCAAAGAGAAATTTAGAAATGTAAAGGATTTAATTTGAATTTTCCACCCCAAGATTGGCATCAGGGGACAATAGTTTACAATTTTGAAAATGCCTTTAGTTCTGGTTTAGTCTTTCTATGTAACACATTAGAAACTAAAGGAAGAACATTCAAAGGAAAATGTGTAAATGCAAACGATTTTAATTTGAATTTTCGATCTTTGGTTTGGCATCAGAGGGAAGATGGTTTGAAAATTTGAAACAGTCTTTCTTTGTAACACATTTCAAACTAAAGGAAGAATATCCAAAGAGAAATTTAGAAGTATAAAGGATTTAATTTGAATTTTCTACCCCTAGCTTGGCATCAAGGGGACGATAGTTTACAATTTTGAAAATGCCTCTAGTTCTGGTTTAGTCTTTCTATGTAACACATTAGAAACTAAAGGAAGAACATTCAAAGGAAAATGTGTAAATGCAAACGATTTTAATTTTAATTTTCGATCCTTGATTTGGCATCAGAGAACAGATGTTTTGAAATTTTGAAATGCTTTGAGTGGTAATTTAATGTTTCTGTATAACACACTTGAAACATTCGAAAAATTACCCAAAGAAAAATGAGTAAATATGTAGGACTTCAATTAGAATTTTCGATCTAAGTTTGTCCTCCTCCACATATAATATAAAATGACAGTAACGAAAAATATATTTATCAATTACGATGTAGACATTCAGATTCATCTAATGTAGAATAACCAAGCTAGTGTTCTCCTCAAACTGTTCCTATCTTTGATAACGGTAAAAATAATTAATTGTCAATCGCCAAGAATCAAAGATAGACTAAGGGACACAATTCAATAAATGCTGATAGTTTAGATACAGTAGAGTCCCTTCGATTTGAAGATAGCATCTTTGAAAATTTCATGCTACTGGAATGTCCAAAACGTGAATTTTTTTTTTTTGGTCGTCATCCTCCTCTCCCACCACCGCAGCATTGTCTTACCTATCCCTTTTCCAGTGGCTTCACCTCCATCCACACTGATGAGCTGAATGCTGACAGAGTAGCAACCAGAGATAGTGAACTGAGTGAAGAAACGGGAGTAAACGCCATCATCTTTGACTGCATCCGCCCCTGAAACAGAGAGGATAAGAATTCGAGACTCGCAGCTCACTGCAGGGTGATACGAATAGCTATAAATTATGGTGTGTTCACAAATAAATGAACAAGGGTTTGTTTTTTTTAATATCTTTTTCCTAATGAACGGATTGTTTCGAATTTTGGCATTTGCAAAAAAATTAGTTTTAGTTTTGATAAAAAATTCTTTATAAAGATAAAAGGGACAGGTACATATAGAGTGAAATAACTTAGTATTCTGAACATTAAATGGGGTTTTTTGCCATATCAGCTGGACACGGGCTAGCCCACATACTAATGACTGCTGGATGATTTTTCTGCCTCTTCAGGATGAGAGACTGACGCTATCTGTCCCAATCGTCATCCAGTGAAGCCTTCATATCATTTCTTACGTTTTCCAGTCCACATCGAATCCATGTTTTCGCCCTCAAGCAAGTCCCATATAGGTCCCATGTAGCAGCCCACTTTAGCTGATGAGGGTGGGAGGTGGGAGGGTGCGTCAGTTTGTTAACAAAAACACTTTCTTTACAAGACTGGTTGGTTTATGTGGAAAACTCTATGCTCATCCAGTTTAGTTCTTTGGAAATGAGTCAAACAATCATGCCATTGGTTATCAGATCGTAGGGCAGCTTGCTTTGATGTTTGTCAGTTTGGAGAAATTAGCAGTGAATTACAATACCAAGGTCATTCAATAAAATTTCCCATTGAACAGGCCTGCCTCAGTAGAGTGACACCTATTCTTCGCCTTTTGTTAATCAAGAAAAGTAACAAATATCTGCCCAATGTCCTACCTGCTCCCGAGTCAAAAAGTTCAATCACGTGAGGCGCTGCCATTGGTCGAGTGACTCTGGCCATGACCTTCAAATTTTTGACCGGTATCCCACCACGTGACACTTCTGCAATGATGGTGGATCTGATTGGCCAAGTATTGTTTTGCAGAATGATGTCCCCTGAAAACTTCAGCGTGGGCGTGGTGGGATCTCTACCGGAAGATAGCACCATGATGGACACTCGTTGGTCATTGCTGTTTTCGTTAGTGATGATGTATGTCCATTTTCCAACCTAAGACATGAATCATCGTAAGGGTTACATGAATCATTTACATGTCACGATAGAACGATTTATTAGTTGTGGAAATGTGGTCCATCCTAGCCCAAGGTGTGTTTATCCGACTTTCGGCACGAAGGTTTTAGATGTTTGTCTAGAAAATTTTCGCTCGTCCAATCTCGAGAGCACAAAAGCAAGCATACTGCAAATAATCTGACGTTTCTGAGACTTAATGCACATTTTTATGACTGTATCTTAGCTATGTAAGCAAGTCTCGCTCAGCCTCATATCTTCCTTTGATCTCATCTTCCTTTTGTATGCAATCACTGAGCTCTGTCGTGTCCTTACCACAAGGTCTCTTTATTGTTTATGGAACAAAAGATAGAAACATGCAAAGGTAAAGACAAAGGTAACAAGAGGTCATCCCTTTCCCAACTGCCTCTCCAACTGTATTATCAACAACAGTAGTAGTAACATAATGCACAGACTGAACTCATAAACTTTTGAAAAACTAACGGACAATGAAACTGATTTATTTTAATTTAGCGCATCTCTTCTCTACCAAATCTATGTTTTCCCATATGAAAAGCCACATGCACAATACACACGATAAGAGGATTATTTAAAACTTGGAGACCAGTATGTATTCAGAAATATAATGTTTGCATGTGCAACTTGAAATATGGATTTTCTTTGAAACACTAGGCTAAGTAGTTACGATTTTTGTGAAGAGCAAATACGCCAACATTTGTTTCCTTAGATCTAAGGACCATTGAAAGTGGACATGTTCTGTTTTGAATGAAGATAAACAAAATCGGAATAATCAAGGAACGGAACCGATTTTGTGGCTAATCTATGACTAAATGAATTATATTGGTGCAAGAGCGGTTCTGTCCCTGGAGATAGACACAATACGGAATATACAAAATCATCAGATCTATACCTCGGCCATGAAAGGTATGGTTATTTTGATCCTCTTCATCATCGAGTCCAGTGAGTACTCAGGATAAAGGGAGCAGTATCGACGTCCACTAGGGGAGAGCACTGTGACGTTGGGGGTCAAGTCTTGAGTATACGTGAAGATCACCCGGGTATTTTTACCAAGACTCGGATCCACAAAGAAGCTTCCTGTCAAAGACTCATGTCTGCCCAGCATCTTTGTCTGGCTCAGGATCTGTTAGTGTGAGAGGACAGATACAGTAGAATCGCGATATAAAATATGCCAGGGTACATGGAAGAGTGTACTTATTATTGAGGTGTACTTAATATCTGGTCCATCTAAATAAAGAAATGATAGAAGAACAATTAATCCGGGAATGTGAAATTCATATTTAATAACAAGATATGCTTTTTACGTGAGTTATTAATATCGAAGTTCCATTGTAGTTGGGTAGTGTTTATCATATTATCTGTAAAAAGATTGATCTTTTAATATAGTAACACTGAGATGAAACTTTCAATACTTTTACTGCGAAAGTTTTACATAACTAAAGACTATTCAAGTTCAGAGCGCAATTAACGAAATACAATACATGTATTCAGGAGCATAAAACACCTTTCATATAATAGAATATGCGATTAAGCACTTATCTTTATCTAGAAAATACAAAATTTTGTTATCAAAGCTGGGATTAAACGGAATTTGCTTTTATATGGATTGCATTGAAGCAGAGGTCCCCTCTACTAACATAATGTTTCCAACTAGCATGTAGATTATTCTCTGTGGCTCCTTCATACCTGCACTGGCAGCTGCTGGTTTCCTGGGTCAAACAAACTGTACACGTCCAACATGGCGTCCACGGCTGAGGTGGACATTTCCTGATTGCTGTCAAAGTAGTATCGACCCCCTGTGAAGGTTAAAAAGAATACAACAAAGAAGCTGCATTTAATTAGTTAGGGGCTTTCACACGACCAGTTTGTGTTCTTTCCTGCTTCACTTTTTGATTGGTGTCATAACTATCTCGTCCCTCCACCCTCCGCAGAACTAGTTTATGGGGGAGTCTCCTCATCCTTATTACCAACTCTTTTCTGTTCTTTTCTTCTGTTTTCTTCTTCCTGCCTTTGAGCTGCAGGGGTGCTAGTTACAGCTCTGACTGTGACAATGGAGAGGACAGTATCAGGAATCTGATAACCAAGACCAAGGAGCGTATTATCAAAGACTATAAAATAATTTTTGAAAAGCAATTTCTGATCTGTTTACATGTCTTTCTTTTTCTGTTTTCCTTTTTTTTTTCCCCTCCCTCTTTTCCCATCTCTTTTTTTCTCCGGACTCTCGTCACCGCGGATTTCATTTTGATTCTGAAAACTCACCAGCTTCCATTTCAATCCACTTAGTCACAATTCCTCCACAGCACTCGATTAAAAGAAGATGGGACCATCTTGTGATAGTCAGGGTGCTGTCACGCTGACTGCAAGTAAGTGACGTCCTCTATGTATAATGGTGGTGAGAGTAACAACATAAGTTTCTATCAATGGAATTCACCATTATGTAAAAAAGAATTAAACAGGGAAAAAAATGAAAAACTCAACCTGTTTCTGCTGTTAGCCTCTCTAGCGATCTGGTTTCATCGTCAGCGAAAGCAATGACGCTCACCACAGCACCTGCCTCAGTCACTTTGTGCATGACATCACTCAGTTTCGGCGTGGTCGTCTCTTGCCCGTCTGTAATGACGATGACGAAGGCGTCTGTGGTGTTTTGGTCATGGCTCTTCAATACCTGAGAGGGATGACAAGGATGGCCTCTTGAATATCCATATGGGTTCCATACGAAACAAATCCATACGGATCTCGTATGGGTACAATATGACCCATGTGAGATGCCTGTTGGGGCTGGGGCTGGGCGTATGAGGGAAACAAGTGTGTTTCACCTGTGTAATACAGTGCAACTCTTAGCATAACCATGGCTTAACACGTTCCCTTGCTTAACACATTCCCATTCACAGATCTTAATTGTTCTGTTCTCGGTAAAAGCACTCATTATCCTTCTGCCAAACACACCTTCAGTGGCTTGGTCCTGAGGTTGGGTGTGTTATCAGGGTTCCACTGTTTCTGGAAACAGACTGTTAAAGCCAGATCTTGGTAAGGTCTGCAGGTGATCCTAGCTTCAAGTGGGTACAAGAGTCAAAGTGCTTAAGACGCTTAACTCATTATTATCGCATAATGTTAAACAGCCACAATCACACAAGGTCTGTTTCCGGATTCATTGAAATTCAAACATATTTTGCGACATATTCTGTCAATGGGCCAGCTTTCGTGCTGCCTCTGATGATAGTATAATGATTTGCCTGCCCATTTGGGTTCATGCTACCAATGTGTTTTCCCCTGTATAATCAGCTCGTAGGAAACAACCCATATTCTTTCCTTGAGCCTAGTTTCATATAGATGGTTTTCACAAAGTAACCCATAAGGGATCCCAATTAGGATCCAGCTGGGACCAATAGTAACATGTTAGGAAGGGAACAAGAAGTTTAATTTGTTACCTCGATAGCTTTGAGCAGAGCTGCCCCCACACTCGTTTCTCCTTCTGCTGCTGTGGGCAATGTCCTCGTTACCTTTCTTCTGCTCTCCTGGTCACCAAGCTTCGCGATAGGGGAGACAAGCTTGGCCTCGCTGGAGAAGGAGACAACTCCAACAGACGCCTCATCGTCTAAGGCATCTTCGATAAATGATGTTGCTGCCTGTCGCGCTTTTGTTAGCTTCTCATCTGCCTGGGATGAAAAGAATCAGGGAGTCATGTACCTATTGACGATAATGCTTTCTTATCTACAGAATGCTACATAGAACATACCTAACATAACTTCTACTTCCAGACACGAGCATATTCTCAGAGTCTCACATTATACTATTATTATTCCATATTTGCGGACAATGTACGTTATGTGATAATTCATCTTACTAGCGGACGGCCATCTTGGATTCTGAAAAAGGTAAAGCAGCTGGCATGCAGCCATTCGGGCTTAAATTCAAAAGAGCACTATGTGCTTCCAAAAAAAAAATGCAAAGGAATGCTTGTTAACAGACAGTGCAAGGTTATGTGTCCTGCTATTGGACTGTTCTGTCTGATATGCATAGTCTATATCTTTATACTTGCTGACAATGACAGTATCTGCCTTCTCTCTATATCTGCGAACATATACTAATATTATCTGACATACTTCCAAACATGCAAACAATGATAGGCCATCTGAATGATTTACCTCCATACTTGCGGAAGCATCTACAGCTAGAACCATCCTCCTTGCATTTGTTAGTCTGACCACTTTGAACGTTGGACTTGTGTCAGCGATATCTCGGGGTGGATTATTGCTATCTTTAAAATCTTAAAGGAATAAAAGTACATAAATACTTCAGATGGCTATTTCTACTTCGACGATGATGAACAATGATAGTGATGATAGTGGTTGTAATGAGTCCCTCTTTATTGTGTGTTTATTATTAGTACCTCTTAACTGTATATTTATTATTACAAGTTTTAATGCAGTTCAGAAGACTTTTACACCGATATTTATAGTGGTAATGATGACAGTAGCGGAGGTTGGAGACCACGTTTAAACTGTTAGGTAACTTGAGTTGGTTGGAGAGTCATAAAAGGCTTGTCTAGCTTGTTTGTTTACTTATCGGTCTATGTGTCGTCTTTCTGTCTGTTTGTCTGTCACCGGGTGGAAAGGCATACAGTATTGTCCATTATTATTAAGGGGGAGGAATGTGAGCTCAGTCTGATAATTTTTCTGATGTTACGTATTATTTTAAAGAAATGTGTCACCAGGGATTTTACCAAATTACTGTGACGGATCAATTTTGAGAAGAAAAGCCGAAAAAATCTACACTAGAAAATTTTCCTGTCTCTGTCGGAAATCGAACCAGGGTCTCTCAGCTTGCAAGTCTGAATGTGTTACCACTACACTACAGGGACGCTAACTTCATCGCAATTTAATTCTTTAACACCTACTGCCTGCATATGTTCCCTACCTTCCACGTGCGAGCCTAGTGTTCACCCGTGATCATAACACACTTCCCCACTGCTTACATGTCTATTTGTGCATCTTCCTGTCAGCTTGTCAGCTCTTATACAAACGTTCACATTTGTGCAGTTTTCACCTAAATAAACCAACTACTTCATCCCACTGACCTCTACCCTGGTTCCCTCCCCAGAGGAAACCCTGACCTCATGTTCCTACCCATCCCGCTCCCTTAACCCTCTAAGTCCCAAGAGTAGAAAAGTTTATAAAGTGACAGAACCGGTTCCTTTTGTGTTTTTGAGTAAGTGGTTTACATCTTTTCAAATATTATGTGCCATTTGTTCTTTGAAGAGTCATTTCCACATACCTTGTTTTGTTACGGAAATACCAAACTTATGTGCCACATATGGCAAGTGGATCTTTGAAGGTTAAACAGATGTATATGACCAATCCGTATGATATACAGAAAAAGTTCATGATCATCACAACACCACCACTACCACCACAACTCCCACCATAACAACAACAACAACAATATCTCAGGATCGGGTTCCAGTCACCGGGAAACAGAGTTTTGCAACCAAAACAAAGTGAGAGAGGGAAAAAGAGAGAGAAGGACAGAGAGAGAGAGACAGAGTGAGTGAGTGTGAGTGAGTGAGTGAGTGAGTGAGTGAGTGAGTGAGTGAGTGAGTGAGTGAGTGAGTGAGTGAGTGAGTGAGTGAGTGAGTGAGTGANAGACGATTGTGGCGGCTAGGAGACTCATAGTTATGAATCCTCTTTGGATCTGTCTTATCGTCATTGCAAAAGTTCACGATCTGAAAGATTAAGAACAAAAAAAAAAAATCAGGCTATTGGTACTCATACCATGTGAGTATTTTTTATTTTGTCACGTGCCGTCTTTTATGGCATTGTGGACGTAACATTCTATAGTGGATCTGTATGCCGTTATATCATTGTTATTACTGTCTCGTCGTCATCATCTTTATCATCATCATCTTCATCGTCATCATCAACAACATCACTATCATCCTATTAGTCTGAAATATAAAAGCTAACAGTCAGGACACAAAGTCTATAAATGTATCAATCGCTTCTATTCGGGCGTTCCAATATGCCAGTCTGCAAGCAAATGTGACCAGATTAGTCAAATCTACCGAGTCCTCCAGTCCGTGTTGGCAGATTAATCACTGCTGCCATTTTTTATAAGAAGCCAACGGTTAACTTTTTGTGACGTCACTCCATGGGATTTGTGCTTCTGTGGGTGGCTTACCGTGGGCACATTCTGTCTGTCCATGATGGAAGCCGTGATGTTGTCGTTAAAGTGGCCGATCGTGTAAGGGTTGAAGATGCAGTTCTCGTCATACATGCCTGTGGCCGGGTCCACTATCTGGCACAGGCTAGCATGGCCCGTCACGGGGTCTGTCCTAAAAGAGACAGAAGTATAAACCAGTTCATGTCAGCAAGAGCGCAGGGGGAAGCGGTGAAAGGCGAATAAAATGAGTCTTCAAAAGTTTGAAAGTATAGTCCAGCTACGCACCTATCATAATTTTTTTTTTTTTGGGGTCATTTTTGAAATACACTGTACAAAATTTCATCGTAATTTTACGGTAACTTACAGGTAAATAGTTGCCAGTAACTTACAGTAAAATTGTACAACATTACCGTAAATTCTTATTCCTAAATCAACAGTAAATTACCGTAATTTAACGATACTGGTGAATGAGATACCGTAAAATTCTACAGTAAATTACCAGCAATTTACCGTAATTTTAGGGCATTGGCGTAATCTTACTGTAAGCTCTTGCCGTAAATTTCTGGTATTTTACCATAGTATTTGTTTCGGAGTGTTTACTCCCCTCTCCTGCCCTCCCTTTCTCCTCCCCCCCCCCCCCCCCNACCCCCTCCTCTTTTTCGCCCAACCGAGTTCTAATCTTTATCTGGCTACTCAGTCCCCTCATACATACACTTTGGGCTTAACATTTTAGCTAAATTAAACCATCGCAAGGCCATGAAAACTAATCTGCTCTTGCTGTTTGTCAACACAGCCTCCACCTCTGCACACACCAGCCTCTTCAATTCAAAGAGAAAGTTTATCCACTTACTTGTAAATCCTACCGAGCATGTTAATGTTACATCTGACTGCCTCCAGCTGACCGGAAGTTGGTGAAAAGTAGAACTGAGGTTCTCCGTCCTGAGCATACTCGTCAAAGACACCCCATCTGTAGTGAGCCCACTCGTGGACTAGCAGGCGCCCTGAAAAAAAAAAAAAAAGTAGCCTAGTAACCTAGCATCATTAGCCAGAAAAATTCATTTGTAGACACCGGTGAGGTCCCTTTTTAATAAATTTTAATAATGCAGTATGAAATCAGAATTATATTGCGTAATTTATGGACAACATTACTGATCAAGATCAGCTTGGCTTCAGCTTCTGGGTCTCCAAAGTTTACTTTTAAAAGAGGCAAAGTTGGCGTAGGCCTATGTAAAGTTTTGTATCTGACCGCCTGTTTCATTTGGCTTTGAGTAACTTCGGCTAGGGCAAGATGGCCTATGTGAGATTAACAGCACAAATGTTTCTGAAGGCCAGTATTTAAAACAGCAGTGACTATGTTGCAAAGATATTCTGACTTTAAGCTGAGTGTTACAAGGACTCATGACCTGTTGTATCGGGGCTTATTCCCACACAACTAACTCAGAAGTCGGTAACTATAATCTCAAAAGAGAATAATTAATATTCTTACTGGAAGTTCTCTACATTTCAGTCGAAACAGCTTTATTTATATTACTTACAGTTTCACCAGAGATAATTATGTAGAACATAAAAGGGCAACTTTATGACGTAATTTTATATTTTAATTCATAAATTTATCTGTCAACTGTTTGTTTACTATCGAAAAGGAAGAAGAGCTGCCTCACTCACCAGGAGGTCCGTATTTTATTTTGCCTCGAGTCCCAAAGATGTCTGTGAAGAGGTTAATCCTAACGCCCGATTGCCCACACCCGCCATAAGACCACGTGTACGCTCCTGCAGTCTCAGTAGATGTATAGCTGGCGTCTGCGCTCCTTTTACGTCGTGTGACGAGAGGATCTGGATACATGGGCAGAGATATTCGTCTTCGTTTCTTGTACATCATATAGGCCTAATTTGTTGTTGTTTTTCTTGATGTTTTCATGTTATAATTTATGCTTTATTAATGACAGTGTGTTTTTTGAAGGAATGAGGTGGGACGGGGGCGGGGGAGGGACAAGGGAGGGGAGAAGGACAGCATTCTCTTTGTGAACTAAGGCTTTCCAGTGATTGTACTCTCTTTCAAGACTTCACTCATGATTATTATCAAAATGTAAGACGAAGATTAACGTAGGTGGGTGAATGGATAAACTATGCGTGTATGATTGAATGAGTGACAGAACGATAGGAGGACAGAACAAGCATATGAGAGAATGGATGAATGTATGAATGAGCCCATGATTAAAAAAAAAAATAGAAAAGAAAAAATAATAAATAAATAATTGGGTAACATTTATTAATAAGTTAAGTAAATGAATAAATTAATTTAAAGACGAGTGAAATTAATTTTTTTTTAAAAAAAGTATATGTTTCAACCAAATCATAATATCATAATAATATCGATGCTGGCGAAAAATGATGGTCATGTCTTTTGTGAAGACTTGAGTATGAATGCAAACAATACCTAATAATATGATCTTAGAGAGATAGGATTAAGACCAGTCGATTGCAATCACTAATGATAGTGTAATGCAGCATGTCTTGAAATAGGTTGTAACGATGAAAGAAGCTCCCATTCTTCCTAGGTGGTTATGATGTGATGACGACGAAGAGAAAGAAAAGATCGTGACAATATTTTATCCACCTTGTATGATAACATCCGCGTTATTATACAGCTCAGACGTGGACGGTGCCCAGGAGGGGTCCGGGGTCCAGGTATAAGGGACCAATATGGTGACATCCTTGAAGTAAGCTCGCTTCTCTGTGGCGGTATATAGGTAGGAAGACCCCTCTAAGAACATGGTCTGTGTGGGAGAGTTAGAGAAGTGGGGAGTAAGCAGACACAAATAGATGCTCACACAAAGTAGAATAAAAGGGAAAGTGCTCAAGAGGACAAATGTAGAGAGAACATGGAGGAAGGAGAGAAAGTGACGTGGCGGCAATCGAACCCGAGACCGCACTGGTCGTGAGTCTGATTCTCGCCACATCACTTTCTGTCGTTCTTCCATTTTCTTTCCACATTTGTCATCTTGAGCAATTTCCATCGCACATCGAAGGGGCAGGAGGAGCCACCGAGCTCGCCTCAATTCCATGTCAAATTGCTTCAGCACGGTCATGTGTGAATTTCACATGCACAAATTCATTACACTACTAATTTTATTGTTTTAGTGAACCTCCGTAATAGGTATGCTTCAATAATAAATATATCATTGTCATTTCCATTCATAGTGCTTGTTATCAAGGTTCCATAAATCCGTATCTACCTTATGAACACCTGTTTTTTTGTGGGCTCTCTCTGTGTAATTGACAGAATTGTTTCAAAGATCTAGTCTCAGCTGAGGGAAATTACAGAGTGGCTTAGGAGGTGAGAGTTTGAAGGTAATGATGTTTTAGTACTTCAAACAATAAAAAAAAAACCATTATCGCTGAGCTTGGTAGCGAGTTGGCGTATTTAAGACGTTGGTCTGTAAATGTTGATTTTAATGGCGATGAAGTTGAAAAGATGTGTGGTGCTGCTGTCAAATTAATGCATGATATATTTAGTGTTCAGTGATGGAAGTCAGAGGACATGACAGTTTAACGATCAGTGTTAATGATGACCAGACAATGCATGGTCATGATTCGTAGGGTGGATTGTGTTGCATTTGTGCTGTGTTAAAAGGTTGCTGTCACGATCATTTGATAGATGTGGTTAATAGTGGATATAGTTAAGGATCGCTGGTTTCAATTCAAACTTAGGCTTAGCATCGTTTCATAAGTCTGTGTAAATTTACATGGACCAACGTAGCTCAATGGTTAGGCCAAAAGACTCAAGATTAAAAGGCAGTGAATTCGATTCCCGACCCTCGTCATATTGCAAGGGCCTTAGGAAAGCATTTTATTTAAATTCCCTTCAGTCCGTACGTCTATAATTGGGTTTCTGGCTGAAAGCAGTGAAAGAGATTGTCAGAATGCTAATGATAACTGCTATCAAACGGCAGCAGCACCGTACATGTATGTTCCTCTAAGAGTTGAGAAAGCAGAGTGATCTGGCCTGCTAGGGTAATAAATGTGTAGTCGCCTGAGCGGGCATTGTGTGGATGCGAGACTTACAAACCTCATTATTATTATTATTGCATTTTATAATAATTCTTATGTTGATTTATTATTATTATGCATTTTATAATAATTCTTAAGTTGATCACCTTGATGAAGTCGATCAGCTGCGTACTCTGGGCGACATCAGGATGAATGGCCACCAGTATTCCCTCATAGCCGTTGTTGTTTAAGGTGATGGCGGTGGGGCGGGTGATGGCGACAACAGCGACCATGCAGACGGATAGGAGACACAGATTTCGCATCAACCGGTCACTGTAATCCATTTTGATGCGGCAAAGTCCTTACCCGTAGTACAAACACAAAGTGTTACCTTACGCACTCACTTAATTCAAATCATTATCCTCAGTGTTAAATTTATTGCCCCTTGACGCAGTCAGAATGATCTTTCAGTCTTTGTTTATTACATGCCTTATAACCAAATCACAAATCAATTTTATCCAGGTACAACGTTGTAAACTAACTTGCTAGGTTTAGGATCGATTCAAGGATAGCCTGTGTTTGCTAGAAGGTCTTTTGTGGGACGAAGTCTATCATGTACAAAAATAATATCATTGAGCTTTAGAGATCCTTCCTCCTTAATCGTATTCAAATATGACAACTGTTCCACTGACCACAGCAGCTGTAAGTAAGTAAGAACAAACAACACAGGTGATATCCAATGAAATATATTCCAGGTGAGCGTTAAATACAAGTGTCTATATCCTGTTTATAGAAGAAGTCAAGGATTCAAACAATTCAATCGCTGCAGCAAGAACCAAGTTTAATAGCAACTTCTTGATAGCAGTGACTGTTACATTAAGAGAAAGCTGTAATTATCCAGTAAAGGTTTATCAGCTGCAAAACGCCTACATCATTCTATAAGCAAAAGTTATTGCAATCAAGCAGAGGTTGTGATTAAGCGGCGTCAGCCATAAACAGTGATGAAGTGATCTGGACAAGGTGTGTGATACCATTATGGTCTCCATCAAGATACGAAAATAAAATAAAAAGTCCTATCCTTTTATCTAAATTTAGTAAAAGTTACATCAGTGTATCCTGCCATTCTCGATGTGTAGAATCAATCTGTTATCAATCGAATGACGTCATTTTTATCTTTGTTCCTGTTATTGAGTCTGAAGTAATCTAGACGTTATCTGAGATGTCTATATACAGTGTATGGGCAGATAAACAAGCGTTGTCATGAGAAAAGGGTCACCTAAAAGGCAGTATTGGTCATTCTACAATTTCTCTAGGAGTTCGTCAGTGAAACTCAAACTCACCCATAGACGAAACCCAAAGATGCGAATTCGCATATAAGCCGACGCACCATCAATAATATAATAGTATGTAATACTAAGTACTTTTTTGATTGTTCGTGAGTTTGTTGTTATCCCTTAAGCCACGAGCTTTAAAACACTTAGTTGGTCCCGTTTAGTGTTTTGTAGATGAGGGATGCCACTCATTTCTCATATTGTAATTCTCTGAGGTTCTCAGGTCCTATGGGAGTTTTATCATCTAGCGGAAGCACACCTTTGTGCAGGTACAGAAATAAGCTCTTCGATAATCCAGAAAGAGACAGTACCAGCCAATCACTTATAACTACAATCAACAAAAGTAAAAAATTTTGCTTCATCACTTTTCTGCCAAGCAGCTTCGCGGCCTGATGTCAAAAACCCACCTGACATTCTCTTATTTCACAGAGTTCTTTGAAATGTAGCATTTTTGGTAGGTGAATGTGCAAGTGCATATGTGTGGTTTAAGACTGTCAATGTCATGGATGGTGGCACTGGTTGGCGAGTATCTCTCTCCACTACCTAGCTGGGTCATTCACAAAGGTCGTGGAGTACATGATCTAGTTAAAGTATGGTCCATTTCCTCGCAGCATGCACTTTGCTTCCGAATACACACTGATTTTCAACCTTTGCATGGCCCTAGTACCCCTCTCTCCTGACGCCTGGTGTGGCATGAACATGCGCTTTACTTCCTAATACAAAGTGGTTTTCAAACCTTTGTTGGGTACATACAGTATTTGCATATAGCCTGGTGCCTGTTGTGGCATGACAGCTCCTTAGGCCGGCCTTCCATAGGACGGCACACGGCTCTCCCCCCCCCCCCCCCCCCCNACATAGGAGACGCGACACGTGACAAGTCGGAACGGCATAGGCAGTCACACTTCCTTTCGTCAGCATGGATTCTCCTGATGAAGACACTTTGATTGCGCTAGCATTGCTAATAAATATAAAGAAGAAGAGAAAAAAGCGCACCATGTGGTGTCGTGAACATTAATTTTCTCTTGAGGAGCACAAGAGGAGAGTTTCAAAGAACTCTCTGCTCATTGATGACAAATTGTTCTTCAACTATCTAAGAATGTCATACAAAACTTATGAGGAACTCAAGACACTAGTGCTTCCGCATCTAGAACCAGTGGGTTGTAATTGGCGAGATCCAATATCTGAATCTGCAGAAGAAACATTAGTTCTGGCTCTCAGGTGAGTTTTAAAAATACATTCATTTACCAGATGACTCAAAATTTCTTTTTCAGCTGTTTTCACTCGTATCATCGAACAAAAAAAAAAAAAAAAGCTGAAAAGTAGTTTTTGATTTATTTGGACTTTATTTCTTTAGTTAATGAACGTTTCCTATCTTCCGTAGAGACAAATTCATACCCCTCCCCTCCTCCCCAGCTACCCTTTTGCGCCTTTAACACAATGAATTGTTTTTTTCTTCTTCTTTATGTTCTAATTAGCTACACTGTAATGAGGTCAATGAGGATTCTAATTTCTTTTCTCTCTCTCTCTCTTGCTCTCTCATTCTCCCTCTCTCTCTCTCTCTCTCTCTCTCTCTCTCTCTCTCTCTCACACACACACACACACACCTACACCCACACAAACTCTGTCTCTTGAAGGCTCATCTTTGTTTGAAAAGCACCTACACATACTTTATTTTTTGTTATTTCACATTTTCAAGGGAAACTGCGTTGATAAGTGTTATAAAATGTAGAGTTTGTTTCCGGATAATCTGCTTGTTGGCTTGATGGACGTGGCAGTGGCGTATATGTGTAGTATGAATCCGAAGATGCCTCAGACAGATAAAAGAGAGCCTGGACTTTGTGGCTGTTGGTATGCCGCAGGATGACGACGAACACGCTTTTGTCTTTGAAGGGCTTGTATTACATCAATTTGGAAGTTCATGAACTGGTCTTCATCTAGGGAATCAACAGTAGGCATAAGAGAGCGAAAAAAGTTCAATCTTGGGGATTCTTTCGATTTTTCAGCCTGTCGCTGTTCCATCATTTCAAAGATTGTGCTACTGGTATCATTCTGCTCGATGTTCTGCACTGCTTTACGCTTTGTCTGAGGCTCGATGTTCTGCACTGCTTTGCGCTTTGTCTGAGACTGCTGCATACTGCTCACGCCCTCTTTTCGAATCCCGATTTCTGTCTCAACTTTGACGTCTTCTTGCAAGGAATTCTCAACAACATTGTCAGGTTGAGATTGAAAACTGATACTGTCTTCATCGTCATCATAATAATTGATGGTCGTGTCCATATCTGGCCCCGGAACGTTGCCTGCGGTTTTGCGCAATGTTTTAACAGGCAAAAGAAACATCAGATCCTTTTCGAATTTCCACTCTTTATCGTTGCCTGCTTCACTGCCAGACGGTTTATTCTTCTTCCTCCTCAGGGCATTTGAGAAGCTCCTTGACAATGAATCCCATATTGCTTTTGAGTTCGTGATTGTACCTGGAAAGAGCAAATTTTTTTCTTGATGAATACATGGATTTTATATTATCATTACTTTTTTCTAAATTAATTTTTTTATGTAGTCTATGTGGTTTGGTGTTGGGGGTTGAATTTCATAAAACATGTTTTAATCTGTGAATTTTGTCAATTTATTTCAGACATCTGGCTACAGGGGGCCGAGTGTCCCATTTCATATGGCAGCAATCTCAATAAATAGACATGTTTTCCCTGCCTGTAAAGTTTTGTGGGATGTACTCCAGCCTTTGGAACTGCCGTTGCCAACAGAAGCGCAATGGCAAACTATTGCTAAACGATTTGGTGACTTATGGGACTACCCTTTCGCTATTGGTGCGCTAGACGGAAAACATGTTGCGCTGAAAAGTCCTGGTAACAGTGGCTCCATGTTTTATAACTACAAGGGGTTTCCAAGCATTGTGCTAATGGCATTGAGTGATGCAGGATTGTGGTCAATACGGTTCAATACGGTCGGGTCAGTGGTGCTGGTGTGTACCAGTCTTCTCGCATGTCTGTCCTTCTCGAAGAGGGAAACTTAAATATCCCCAAACAAACGTTCAAAATCAGTGGATCGGATCTTGAGGTTTCATACATGGTCATCGGAGACGAAGCACTCCCATTGAAAACTTATTTGATGAAACCTTTCGCTGCAAGAACTCTTAATGCGAAAAGGAGGATCTACAACTACAGACACTCAAGGGCTCGTCGTGCTGTTGAATGCACTTTTGGAATATTGGCAAGCAAATTTGAGATCTTTCAACGACCGATGCAAGTTGAACCAGATAAGGCCATTATCATTACCAACGCAGCCGTTGCCCTCCACAACTTCATTCGCCGGTGTACCGTGATCAGATTACCCCCCTCAATCATTGCCCCCCCGGTAATCTGATACCGGTATCAGATTACCGGGGGTTAATGATTGATACCGGTATCAAGCTACCCCCCATGNGGTATGAGATTACCCCCCTCCCTTTTTTTCTATTTATAACATTTATTTATTGCCTGAATACGAATTCAAGACAGCAACATCACTAGCAACACCAACAACATCAACAAGATATGATACTTTTTTGAGTCACTAAAAAGTATCCGTTTTGGTAGCGTTTCCATCATACAAGACCCCCCTCCCCCCCCTTTTTCCCCTTTCTTTTTTTTTTACATCATGTAAGGACCCCCCNCCCTTCCTTTTTATTTTTACATCATCATACTGGTATTTTCAAGAATCATAGCCTTTTAGAGAATGTGTAGTCTGATACTGCGAATAAATAGTCTTAGAAGAGCATAATACAGGTACTGTGTGGCTGAAGCCTGCATTGTGTCTGTGCTTTAAGCTGCAAGCTCCGTATGAAATTATTACACGAGAACAACACCTTTATCAAGAGTCAGAGATAAAACTATAATGGTTTCTCCCCTCATGACATGGTTTTAACAAATTACGGAATAATTTATACTGAATCTGATGATATCTAAATCGAGGTGGTTTTGTCTAGTATAGCTCTCGACCATGCCAGCCATGGCATGAATCTGGATTAGGCAAGTATTATTGATTACTTCCGAAATTTACAATATGTGGAGTAACGACAACTTTCCAGGAAACTGAACCTGTGAACGTCAAAAGCTTAACAAATTACGTAATAATTTATGTAGAATTTGATGATCTCTAGATTTACGTGGTTTGCCCAGCGCAGCTCATGATCATAAGCTGGCATTGTCTGATAATGATTAATAAAGTAATATCACTGTTAAAAATCTGGATTAGGCAGTATGTCACAAATGATAATTACTACAAAGTAGTCGATATGGGAACATGATACCTCTGAAACGATTGCAATACTATTGTTTAAGCTGAACATATAAACGAATATTTAACTTATTATGCCAGATTTATAAAGCAATGTTGACGGGTTCTTGCAAGACACTTTAACACTTAGAGTACACAGCTGATCTTCTCAACATGATGTGGTCTTTCGCTCCTGGTTATAATAGTATTTGATGCCATTTCTCATATCTGATGTGGATCTGACGTGGCTCAGTTTGATTAGTGATAATCCGTGGGCCTACTTAGCTCTTCGCTTTCGCGGGTTCCAACTTCCTGGAAAGTTGCCGTTACTCCAAAACCATTGTCAAATTTCAGAACTTAACAGTAATACTTGTCTAATCTACATTTATGCCAGCGATTTTAGTTTTCAGACAAAGACGGCTGACGTGATCATGCGCTATACTGGGCGAACCATCTAGATATAGACATAATCAGACTCGACATAAAGCATTACGTAATTTGTTCAACTTTTGACGTTCACAGATTCAACTTCCTAAAAAGTTGTCGGTACTCCATACCACTGTGAAATTTCAGAACTAATCAATAATACTCTGCCATATCATAAAGTGGGCAATATATTTTCGATAAAATTTTAGTTTTAGTTATATTCATATTAAACATATTCAGTATTATTAGTTTGAATCCTTTTGTGTCTTACGTTGAATGCAAGTTATCAAGCGCTGGAATAGTGGGAGAAATTTTAGTAAAATATGTACAATTTGGCAACAAGGTGTCCACACTAGCGTTGCTTTTTTTTTTTTTTTTCAAAGAAAATAAAAGGTAAAGTAATACCAAATTAAAAGTAGCAATGCCAATCGTGCCCCAATTGTCCTGACGGAAATCGGCTTAGAAAACAAAATGGACCCCCTCTCATCAAATGGGCCGAAAGTACAATACATCTATACCTTCTCATCCATCCCATACCCCACCCATTTCCCGAGACACCAATGGCAACATCATACAGTTGAACAAATGCGCACATACACACAACCCAAAACTGAAAAAAAAAGGCGGACATAAAATGCGGCTACATTGATTATTTAACAAAACTGAAATGCACGTCACCTTCATCACCCCACTCCCAGCTACACACACCCATTATTATATCTACATATTGTGACAGGGACTGCGAAAAGGAGTCTAGTGGTCAAAAATTTCGTTGAAATTTTAGGCTTACTCTATCTATCGACTGCTTCGAGTGAATATCAGCTATTTTTACAAAGAAATAAAGTAGAGATAGCTGATATTCACTCCAACGACTGCTTGGAGTGAATATCAGCTAGATGAAGAAATAGAGAAGAGAAAGCTGATATATAATTAGAACAAACTGTCAGCCAAACCAACAATAACATAATCCTAAACTGTACCGATTTTAGAAGCAAAAAAAAAAATGTCAATCCTGTCTTTTAGCACATGTGGGTGCGTGCAAAGAAAAGGTGTAGACTATAAAATAAGTAACTATATAAACACAAATAACAACTTTTTATAGGGGGGTAATATCATACCGGGGGCAGGGGGGTAGCTTGATACCGGTCTCAGATTACCCCCCAGTAATCTTATTCCGGTATCAAATTACCGGGGGGTAACTTCATACCGCGGGTAAATCTATTCCTTTACACCGGCGAGACGGTCAGATGATCGATAGGACCTCAAGCATTAATTATGAGATCATAGACAAAACAGGAACAGAGGGATTGCTACCCCTTGCTTTAAATAAGACCGGAGGTAGAGCAACAGATGATGCCATGAAAGTTCGTGATGCATTATCCGAATTCTTCAGTGACCCAAGCGGATCTGACGAATGGCAAAACAACCTTGTGTTCAGAAATGTTTCACGGTGAATGGAAATAAATCGGTCATGCTGAAATGTTAACCATGTTGACTGTGAAACCTGTTTATATCAAAATTAATAGAATACCGTAAACTGGGGGGGAGGCGGAGTACAATAAACTCATCTGGTGGAAATTTACGATTAATATCTTCCCAAACTTGCTTTCTTTGTTCCTTGTTATGGTAGTCTGGATTTTGGGGGTCCCAAATAAGTGGCCGGGCTCTCACAAGCTCAATAAGCTTCTTCTTGTAGTCGTCCATGTCGAGTACACCTGCTACACACCTCACAAAAAGTGAACAAGTTGACTTTTCAACACACGCGGTTTTCGTTACCGCTATGCCGTGTCGTCCTATGTAAGGCGGTACTCTAAATCTTTGTGCCCACTTTTGTTTTCACGCGTGAGGTGCGTTGTGTGCCGCGTGCCGTGTGTCGTCCTATGGAAGGCCGGCTTTACCGACGGTGCTGCCTCCTCTCTCCCTCCCCCTGCCTAACATTTTCGTTTCCACGTCTTTGCCGGGGATTACTCTGATCAGTGACACACAGCAGGCAGTCAGTAGCTTGCCTATTCGTTTTGTAAAGTTGGTTATTCGTTTTGTAAAGTAAAATTTGTCCACGATGGACATTTGACTTCAGGCTTCATGAATAAGCATTTGCAAATTCTGTGAAGGTATGAGAAAGAGTTTGAGGAGTTTAGAGATTACATGGGCAGGAATTTTTCCATTTCGTGAAAGCCTTCACTTATGGTTAACAACGTCCATTTTTGAAAGGCTAGTTGTTTAATTGGACTTGTAATAGTCCTAGCTATGCTCCAGCTCATGATACATGTCTGTTTCTTCCCTTCTCTCCCCCTCCCCCCCCCCCCCCCCCCCNCCGGCCACAATGCAGTAATGGCATATAATGTGGTCTTGTCCTACATTTAGGGTGACATGATAGGCATTTATTCCTCACACTACAACTACAAATTGCATGGAGCTTCTTAACTTTTCTTCCCTTTCTCTTACATTTCTTTTTGTTTCAATTACATATACAGATTCCACATGTTGCTTGATACAGTTAGTACTATACTGTTTCTGATACATTCTATATATAGAGCTTTTAGTGCATGGGCTTTGATTGGTCAACTGACTTGAAATCAATGTGTTGTAAAGAAGAAATCCTATCTGTGACATTGCTCTTGAAGATTTCTGGATGTGGATTATCAAAGGTTCAAATTTCAAAAAGCAATGTTGCAATATTTTCAGGTGAATTTCTGTGATATTGAACCACAATATCATCTTTTTATTCCCCACTGGGTGATCTGTCTGTGCCATCTGACACACTTATGATGCATTTGAACAAGGTTAATTACAAATAGCATTACCACAGGATGTGTTAAAAGCCCCAGAGTTGTGGTTGTTATGTAAAACAAAACAGTTTAGAGTATCCTGTGCACTTTTTATTAGTGCGTTTGAGTGTAATTATAAAAAAAAATATTTAAACAAACAAATAAACAAACAAACAATAAATTTCAACATGTGTAAAAAAAGAAAACATAATTATGTGTGACTTCTGCGCACAATGAATTCCACATAGTAGGGGAGGATGTTACATCGATCGTGCACTTTTTGATACCAACATACTGCTTTTACGACAGGTTCCTTATGGCAAGTGATAACGAAAATGAGGTGGGCCCACCTTAGCAGAACCCTCCTGTGGATGGAAGGTGTCCGTAATGATCCTTCTTTGTTTAAGTAAAATACGAGTTTTCAACCCCTAGGCGTTCTGTAAAATCAATACCGCTTAATGTAATGATACATTTTTTTAAACAGAGCATAGCAAGACTTTTCCATTGATATGCAACACTTTATATCTCTGATGGCTAGACGAGGCACTATGACGGACTGAAATTTTCAGTTACCCCACTGTACAACCGCCTCTTTAACTCAGCAAAATGAATACCGCTTAACATAATGGTATTATTTTTCAAATAGGGTAAAACAAGCCCTTTCCTTTGATATGCAACACTTCATATCTGCGTCGACGAGATGCGTCACAAAGGTGTATACTGAGATTTCAACTTACGTATTTTCTACTGACTCATTAGTTCAGCAAAATTAAAAGCGCTCAGTTCAAAAACGAGCTAGGTCAGACGCCAATCATTCTGCCATCTTTATGAGCACATCTGTTATTGCGTAAACAGGCTGGTCAGTATTGTGACAAGATTTTGCCTCAGTTGCAGTGGCACTAAGTTTCCACTGCGTATAACACTGCAGCAAAATGCTTGTACTTACAAGATTCTAAATGCTTGAGCAAACTCATGAGGCAGACCGACATGAATCCAGCCATAGTGATAAGATCTAGCTGTGAGCAGTGATCACCCATGGCATAACGCCCTATTGCTTATTTGAGACAGGTTTAACGTCCATTCCTTCTGTTATTATTCACTGATTGTAATGACAGAAAAAAAGCAAACCTGTAACATTCAGCAGTCATGTCTGAGTTTTGAATGTCGGTCTGCTTCTCCAAAGTTGCACAGTCGTCCGAAATTCCATCTGCTCAATGAGAGAAATCTTTTCGGCGACTCAGGATTATGGTCTTTATTAATTATCAACATAATTATATTGTGTAAAGACAAATAATATTTTGTGTACTTCAGGAGGGCATGAAAGAAGTTAATACAGATTTTGTAAATGTCATTTGATACCCCAAATCTGTTCACGCAGAAGGTCCAAATAACATTCTTTTCTAAAAATACCATAAATTCAAAGTACATAGCGGTAGGCATTTTTTTCTCCTCCTAGATCGCTTCGTAGGTAACTGCTGGCGCCCGCATCATTCTAATGTTTAGTTGTCTCTAAAGAGTACAAGAAGATCTGTGAAAGTTGGAACAAGACATGCTCGTCCATAACCTGAGATTGGTGCAGACACTGGTCTGTGAAAGCGATCATAAACAAAATAAAGTTTAGGAGTATGGACAGAAGAGGGGAATTGATTAGCTGACCAAAGTCTGTGTATAAATCCATTTTTTTTTCTCAGACTGGTTACGGCTAAACGGCATTTAGTTTACCTCTTGTCGCAAGAGCTGTGCAGTTTTGAGAACTCTTGGTTGCACTTATTACCCTCTTTTGTGGATACTTTCCATATATTTTGGACATTGTAACGACGATAGTTTTGTCTTCAGTGTGCAGACAGACCTGAAGGTATGAAGATGCCAATAGCACCTGGCATAAAAATATGCAATTTTAAATAGTTCCTATAAAATCAGAATATTGGCCATGGGGAGGGGGGGGAAGGGGTTGGATTTTAATTTCCAAGGCTTAGATGGGTGCAAATATATGTGTAGACTCAGAATAGGTGAGGTTTAGTCACTCAAGTATAAAATTTGTGATTGTTGCTAGGGGGGTAAGGTTACCCTGTTTACTGAGTGAAAAGGCCTAAAATATTAGGGTGTCTGCTTCACTGCCTAAGTTCTCAAAATCTAACTGGTTCAGGTGCATTTTTCTTTGTGTCAAAATTTGGAGGAAGAGCTAAACTACATATTTGGAAAGTATTTTGAAACGGCACCCCAGGATAAGTTAATGAGAGGTGTAAAACCTAATATAGCCAACAGTGAAAAATACATTGGCATCTTCATACCTTAAGAAAGAAGTACCCGGACACATAGTNTATTTACTATACTCAAGTTATGAATGTAACAGTTAAACTGTTGGCGGATGGCGGATGGCGGTATAACGAGATTTTTAGTGACTTTGTATAGGTGTCAGATCCGTTCCACGGCGAAAAGCTGGCGGTATGCGGGAATGGCGGTATAACGGGTGGCGGTATAGCGAGGTTTTACTGTATTTCTTTTTCTTTTTTGTTAGACCATATTCTGAGGACACATGAATATTTCTTATTTGTGATTAAGAGATTGCAATTACTTCCATCCAGTTTACATCTTGCTTTTTTTTTTTTTCTTTTGACTTCTTGTTCTCTTTCATCCAGCCATTTTTTTCCCAGTAGCCTAGATCTGTTTAGTGAAGAAAAAATTACAAGCTGACATCAGTAGCATTGAGAACGCGGGGAAGAAGTCACAAAATGCAGTAAAAAATTCACAAAGAAGGGGTATTATGTTTTATTTGTGGCTTTTGAATGTTTGGCGAGGGACTGAATCACAGTCAATTTGTTCGAATGGCTAATGTGGCATCGCTCTTTAATGAAAGGACTAATTTCTACATCTAATCATTAGATCTAGACAGTTATATGGAAAGTGCATGAATTTGTGATTTGTGTTTAGTCATCAACAGCTGTGTTCAAACAATGGAGATACATGATATTTATTATACGAATAAGAAAACAAAACTTAATTTTAGTTCCTAACTTGCCAATGTTGAAGAGCAAAAATTAATGCGACACCGTCAAGACTGCGCGCTAGCGCAGTGCTATGCTGACAAAGCACTTTCAGAATCCATTCGATACTGAATAATTTCGAATGCAAGGGAGTAGGATATTAAGAATCTTCAAGTTGTAAATTGCGGATTGCGTTTTCAATGATATCGTAATAAATTTGATGCAAAAACATGGAAGTATTTTAACGAATGCAATAAATGAAATTTTAAACTGAAAGGGCAGCTTTTATATCACTGTTTTGGGTTGTTACCGCAACTCGTATTCTTATCCAGAACAGAATTGCTCTCGCCCACCCTGCAACATTACACTGGTGTCGTTAAGATGGAAACGCTCGTGGTATCTTTTAAGGTGGGTATTCTTTTGATTACAATTGGAAGCAGTTAATGTTGATCTAAAGTCATGAAATACTGTTTTGTAAACTTACACAAAACGTTTTGGAGTAATCTGAAATAGACTTTTAGCGATCAGTTATGTTCTAAATCGCTGAACTAAAATTTCATCAACACGCCAGCCTAAAAAAAGTTTGGCCTAATGCGTGTTTCAAAACATAAAATTCGTTTTAAAAAGATATATGCATGTTTACTCTATGGAGAACACTACCAAATGTGAAAACAAATATTTGGTCATTGTTTCAAGATGATTTCAACAGATCTTTTACATGGAAAAGTATTTGTTTCTCACTTAACTGTAATTAGGGTAAACACATGAAATGTCCGCGTTTTTTCGCTTCTTCAAGACCCATTTTTAGGTGGTTCCAGTGGTCATACCATGACGGCCCACCTCGTTTTAGAATCAGAAAAAGATGTACATTTTACCATGTGAAGGTCAATTTGGTATCACAAAGTGCACGATTTGCACGCAAACATGTCATAAGTGGCCGGACTAACAACAGAACTTTGCTTTCAATGAATTTTGAAAAAAAAAAATTACAAACATTGACACACAACATATCTGCAGTTTTCTTAGTATAATATTATTTTATTTTCTCATAATTGGCAGTAACATATCAATGGAGGTCCAGCCAGGTGAAATAAATCTTATCTTCAAACAAGTCAATCAGAACTGTAGGCAGATTACTATTCTGTTTAATTAATTTATTAGTTAACAAATTAGTAATTTGTTAAAGTCAAGCTGAAATTTGATTTCTTAATCCAAAAACAAGACACCTGTATTTCATTTATAAGATTTTTTTTCTTGCTTGGGTAAAGCTCTAATTGATTAGTTTTGACATAAGACTTTTTTAACCTGGCTGAGTTACAAATGTAGGACATGACAACAGGGGTCATGTAGTCTTCATACAATTGTAACAGTATTCGGCAAAATGAGAATCCATCAACAAGGTATCCAGCCTCTGAAGGTGACGATCTGAAATATAAAATAGGTAAAATCCTGTAAGTTACAGATTTTAGAATGTGCTTGGCTAAATTAAAGCTAACACATTATACTGTGTGCATTATAATTTGAAAGAAAATTATAGAAAACATGCTCAGAGAACAAAAAAAGTTTTTAAACTAATTATTCCAGTATCCTGGATTATAAATGTGCACATAGACTCTAAGATAAAAAAATCGCCTCGTTTTCTGAGACTATTTACACAGAGAATGCAAAACATAAACAACAGGCTAAATCTGATGAAAAGATTATTTGTACCAAAGTACAATGAAGCATTTATTTAATCACAATAATTCAGTCTGTCATGCTCACTCTGACATTCTAATGTAAAGCAACAGATGTTCAACTTTAAACCACTGACTGGCAATCTTGGACTGACTAAAAACTGTTAATTTTCAAAGTTAATAACTTCAATAATTCGGGTAGTTATGCAATTTAAATTTGGCACGTGTTAGCTGATGGATACTGATTAAACACCCTGGATCTACATGCTATGATTATGTCACAGCTGATAAAAAAAAAAAAATTAAAAACATGTCTTTACAATAGCATGTCTACTGTGCATCTAGCACACTGTCCCCATCATGTCATTTTTTAAAATGCATTTTGTTTGCTGTGATGGGAGTTTAGCACCTAGGTTAAAGAAAACACCAACTTCCTACAAATAAAAATTATAGCTACATGTTACTCTGGCCAAACTTTCATCCTTGTATCGTCTAAGCATTTGAAGTTACTGAACTTCAATAAAGTATAGATTTGTGGGGGGTTGCTTGGGATATGCCAAAGTTCACTCTTACCTGTATACACAGTGAGACCTTCCACAACAGACTGGATGCCTGGCAACTTTGCCAAGTCTTGGGGAAGGAAATTCTTCAAGACCACATTGAGCAGTTGTTGGGCAGGGTAATAATTACGGCTGTTGGTATTCCACTCTACAGCAAACTTCAACACTGACCCTGGAGAAGACAGCAAAATGAAAACCACTGTTAGTACTTTAACTTAATTTCTCATATTATGTATGGCTACTCAAAATCAGCTCTGTTGTAGATAGCTATAAGTAGTCAGTATAAGTTTTAAACCATGCTTTCAAAAAATGGGAACCAAAAGAAGTTAGACTGCTAGTCACAAAAATTATTAAACCACTTTCTGTTTTAAAATATAATTTGTGTCTGCTACAGGGGAACCAAAGGAGTACAGTTGTCTAAATTTTTCTCATAATTAACAGACCCCACAAATACTTAGGTGACTTCTAAACTTCATTTTGTAACTGCTGGTTTCAGCTACCAATCTCAGACAGACTGTTAGATGAATTATGATAAGATATGCAATCAACTGAGCAGTCTCTACTGGAACAAAAATACCTGAAAAACAGGGAGCAATATCTATTCAAACTTCTAATAATGCTGTGCAATCTTAAATCTATATCGTTGGGAGGCAAAATTGCAAATGTTGTCTCATTACCTATTTGGTCCATTCTCAGCTTGCATATGAGTTTCTCCAGCTGTTTCTCTCCATCTTCTTGCTTGAGGAGTTCTGTGGTTAGAAAAAAACAGAGTTAGACTGCTTCGACTGGTCAGACCATTTGTCAGAGAAGAGTACTGAATAACCTCAGTTGGAAAAAGAAAATTATCAATATTATTATTCATCAAAGAGGTATATTATCATTTGAGCTTGCTAACACATGCTCAGGGCTTGTGCACAGAGTCAATGGAATGTAAATATACATTCATCAAAATATTTTCAATAACGTAGCTAAAACAATGGAGAACAAAAATATACACGATGTAAGAGAAAATGGGATACAAAAATCAAATGCTGATGGGTATACTATCATCACTTGAAGAAGGCTCATTCAATAGATGGCAGAATGTAATGGATGTTCCCTCTTTGAAGAGACTTCAATACATGCCAAGTCGACAAAGTAATGTGACCTGTGCAGTGACAATTCTCAGCAAGAGAATTATAGCTTCAAATTAAAACAAACCAAAATAAAACACTATAAAACAAAAAACTGTCAAGAAAATTCAAGGTTTGATGTAGGACAAACATTAAGAGAGTGAAGACCATAAAGAAAGTCATGAGACAAAAGACTTCTCTTCTATACATACCTTTGAGTATGTTCAAGGCACGGAATGGTTTGTTCAGGGAGATGGCCATACCCATAGCTCGTACATATTTTTTGTCAGCAATCAGATTGGACAAGACTTGCTCCCTGTAGTGAAAAGTAACATGAACTGATTGGGTACCGGGTACACTTAAGCATTACAATAAAATGCTTAACTTCAAGCACTCTTCATTATGCTTTGGGTAGTCAGTGCTCACCCTGACACACTACAACACAAGAAACTTGTAACTGGTCAATCATAGCTCCTTTCACTGATCATAAGCCTGTGCTATTTAATTAAGTGTTCAATTAGCAATAAAAGTCTTAACATTCAGGGTGCTATGACAGAATTAATTCTACTGTCTGCTCAACATGCTTGAATGTGGCAATATAATAAATATGCATCTCTGTGCCGAGCACTAGGCGCAGCAGTCATTTGCAGTCCAGTGTCAACTGATTGGCCAGCAGACAACATATGCAATGGTCATTATCTGCAACAATGGTCCTGCAGCCAGCGGGAGGCTCTAGTTGAGAGGTCGCATGCTACAAGAGTTAAGTATCAATCTCATTTAGAAACGGTACTCACTGTAAAACTTGTTTCTGAAGTTGTTCTTGCTTTTCTACTTCTTCCTGCTCAGTCACATCCTGAAATTTCAAATAGACACAACTTCAAACATGGTTTCTACCTTTCAAATCCTCATCTGCCAACACAGGGGCAAAACCCTAGAGTCTCCCCTCCCCCCTCACAAGATTGAGATATCCCCTTTGTTTTTCTTTCCTTTTAAGTTTAGAAACTGAAACTTATGTCATTTAAAGCCTGACAGAAATAACAATTTAAAAAAAAAAAAAAATTAATACCAGACTGCCATTTTTAAGCTACAGCTAAAAACTTGCTGGAAACAAACATAAGACTCATTCTGCCAGGCTGTATAACATGTAGTTCATAATTTATGGCCATAATGAAGTCTCCAGTTCTGCTATGAAAAGTTTGACCTCCAGAGCATGGGTGCCACCAACTTTCCCCCCCAATCCTGAAACCGAGATCGGAAAATTTGCCGATCCTGAAGCATGCCGACAATATTACAACTCACAGATTAACATGATTTCAATGTTTCCTAAATAGTGTGTGTGTGTGTGGGTGTGTGGGTGGGTGTGGGTGGGGGCAATTTTCTCCTGTCATCATCATCAATAGCAGCACCAGGCAGTCTTTGATTCTTTGTATTTGTAGAAGCCAGATATGCTCTGTGGTAAGGATTATCCCCATTCTTGTTGGGTGCCGCGTGACATTTCAATGCTTTCTTCCCGGACGATCCGTAAACAATGTATTTATTACATGGAACATACAAGCATGTGCCTTTCAATGGTACTTTTAAGCACCATTTGGAAATGAGAACACCACTGTGGTCACTTTCGTCTAGCCATTCCCATTTCCACATATTCTTCTCTCCCCGATCAATGTCACTTATCGATTCTCCACGCTTTAAACCTTGGACCGCAATCGCGAAAGGTGCACAAAGTGAAACTCGCCTAGCGGAAGGAAGACGGCTTTGAGCATGCGCACTCAAATCTCTTGTAGGGCGAGATTATGAAAAGTCGGATCACGGCTATCAGTACGTAAAATACGGCATAAAAACACCGTAATGCTAATGGGCCGCAAAATCTCGAAACCGGACAGCTTTGATCGGGCAGGCCGTGAATCCGGAATTCCGGCGCATGCCTGAGAAGTGGCACCCATGCTCCAGAGTTTTGCAAATATTGCGGTGTATTTTATAAACCCTGATAAACTCTGATAACTGTAAACACTTAGACAAATCTGTGGGAAAAGCATATTTTTCATGTTCCTACAGAATATTGTTGTAAGCCCTCCACATCCTTCACATTATATTCTAATAATTTCAAGACATTCAGGGAACAATATGGGATAGGCCTTATCACATTTGTACCCCATCATTTTTGACATGTTTATTGATATAAACCCAGACAATAATGGTACATAGACAAACAGTACAATACACCTTGCAGAGACAATCTCTCCCTTAAAAAGTCCACAAAGCAAGAGAGAAGAAATTCTAAACCCACCTTCCACAACACAAGAGTAGAGTCAGCTCCTCCTGACAGAACAAAATCTTCCGAGCTGGTGGCTGAGATTGTCCACACCTTGGCCTCGTGTCCATCTAAAGTTTTCAGGCATTCACTGGTCTTGATCAGCCATAACTTGAGTAAGCCATCAGAACCACTGAGAAATCAGCCACAAATACAGGTGATTGTAAATGAAGCCTCACAAAAAAGTTGCTTGTAACAAGCCTCACAGCCATAGGAACATCAGTAGAGCAGTCTGGGTTGTCATCCACCACATGAATGAGTTAAAGTAGGGATATAGGCTGCACTGTAGAACATATTTTGGTTTCAAATGACCTTCTGGTCTACTCATTTCTTATGTCACCGAGCAGTAACTAAATGACAGACAATTGTGGAAGAGCATAAACAACAATCACAGCAGCAACACCAACACCATGAAATCTAATTTTGCATTTTCCCATAATTCGCACCATAAAACAAAAAAGTAACATCTCCTCACCTGGACAAAATTTCCCTTCCATTTGATAAAAAGAGAATGGAAAGAACTGAACTGTCATGCCCTTCTAGTGTCTGTAGAAGAGATAAAGACATTTTATTTGATCTTTTCTCATTATAGAACGCAAGCAGATGATGTCAACAGCATAAAAACGTCTAAGATACCACTTTATCTTGCAATAACATTAATGTGATACAATTAGTAATGATAACAATATGGCTTCCTTTTTCTTTATCTTTCCAAACTTATTTTATACAATGACTTCATGTCCATCCTTTACTTCCAGATACTCTAAATTAGCTGAGCCAGTTATAAAGTCACTGTACCCTATTATCATTTCTCAAAAACCGCATCACTTCACAGTGGGCACTCCCATAGTTGCTTAGTCACAACAGAGGCTGCCTACTCGTGGTGCCTGTCATTATCTGGCAATGTCTTCTTTGTGTTGATCCTTTGCTAGTGCCCTTGACCACATTATTTCTCTGCACCTCTTTCTACTGGTAATGGCTGAGTGATCTATGGTATACTTCAGTACTGCTGATGTTAACTCACCCTGACACATGAATAGTCTGTGACACTCCATAATTTGATGAATCCATCTCCTGAGCATGTGGCTACCACCTATGAGGATGAAATTTATCATATCTATAAATTTCTATAAGTCTGTCACTTCACAAATGCTGGTTAGGTATCTAACTGTGGATATGTAAAATCTGTAATTTAAAAACAAAACAAAACAGAACAAAAAACCTAGCATTTTCCTTTCACTATCACGCTTAAATTCTTCAAGATCCATGTGTGAAACCATATTATAATTCAAGCTAACAGGCTTTTCATCCAGCATATATTAGTCACACCTCAAGATAGTTTGAATTCTTTGAGTATGGGGAATAAAAATGATTGTTAAGACTATTCCTTTTCCCAACAAAACCTTTTCCCATGTTTGGAGAGCTGTCACACATAGCTGTCTACTACTGTTTAATGCTTATTCACATGTGTGTTTTATCCTATTACAGTTCTTGAAAATGACACTTCACAGGAAACAAACCTGGTCTACAGGTGAGAATCTGATGCCCCAAATCCCTCTCTTATGACCCCGCAGAACTGCCAAGAGAGAAACAGAGTGCAGTCCCTCATCCAGACCCCAGAGCTGTAGGATCAAAAATACAAATAAAATAGCAGTATAACACTTACAATGACATGAAACAATTTTATCAGAGGACAAATCATATGTGTGGCGGCATGGGAAAACCCCGACAAATATATGCAACAGCACGAACGGAGTAAAGTGCAAAAAACACTTCAAAAGTAATTTCTTATGAAAAACTAGTTCTGCACATTTTCTTGATATTTAGACTTTACTTTATCATGTCCTGGAATATTTACAAAAATACGACCTGTAAATGCTTTAATTTGATGATTTTAGAACACCTCTAATTGTGAAAATTGCTAGAATCAAACTTTAAATGCGTTTTTCTCTGTTTACTTTTTCAAAATGTTTGTCCTTATTTTCTTTCATATCTTTGTTCATAATTAAGATAAATCAGAAATTTAAAAACCACTGTATTCAGCTCGAAAAGAGCTTTCACATGATACCAATATCTCCATAACTCAAAAATTTT
>JAWQUT010000059.1:1918050-1936540 GCA_033807755.1 Ellobium chinense
CATCTACTTTGTCTTGTGTTGCCTGCATCGACGCCGGTAACGTATGGTTCGATAAGCGTTCTGAGCGGAACTGTAAGTGGCGATTACCTTTAGCATGGTTCTTGAGCACTGACTTGCCACCCTTAGCGTAGATCAAGACATTATAACAAGTAACAACACCATACTTGTCCATCAGTCACCATTAGCATCCTTCTCCGACATCCATTCCCACTTAAACCTGTTTTTTATTCCCAAATCACAATCAGTAGCTGTCTCACGATCCAAGAAGCGTAGGCCCGCCATTTTTAGAGATGATGAACAGGAAGGAAGTGACTATAAGCAGGAAGTGACTGACTCTACGATTTTTAACTTCTTCTAGAGAGAGTTCTGTAATACGCAAAACGGGTATGTTCTCATACGGCGCGGCGATTTCCGATTTTTATCGGAAGCAGTTTTAATAGAGAGTATTAGGGAGCTTCCTAAAAACTTAGGAACCCAAAATGAGAATATGAACATTTTAGAAATCCTCTCTTTCGCTATTTGGCATTCGCCTTTTCACCATTTACCGTAGTAGGGATTGTCAAAATATCATAATAAAGAGACATAATATAAGTCGACCACAAAAAACAGATTTTGAGAAAAATAATAGAAAAAAGGTCATGAAGTAAGAAACTATGACAGAAAATATAGGACTAAGAGACATGACTGAAAAAATCGGATTTCCTAATAAATAGGAAAGATTTACATCCCTGTTTCTTGCACTTCAAAGTTTGCATTATTTGAGAAAAACTCAAATCTTTCCAAAAATTTACAAATTGCCCCTCAAATTTATGAAAGGGGAAGGGGGAAGAATGTCTCCTCCAACTCGTATGAGATAAAAATGAATGTTAAATGGCTTAACCCTTTGAGCCCTGGACCCTGAAACTTAAATTCCCCCTATTCCTAAGGGTTTTTAGCAAATTTTACACGTTTCTCATAGACCTGACTAACTTGCCTGTAGAAGCAAAATAAATGTACACAGTCACATTCAGTGCTTTTCAAGACTTCACAGGGTTGCTTACCTGAAGTCTAAGCCCAATAATCCTTCTTGTGGTGCCAGTCGTGCCAGCAGGTGCTGCCTCTTTTTACACAAAGGTACCGATTGCAATATCCACATTTGACAGTTGTTTTTGCTCTCTTGACAGGACAGTCCTTATAGGCCACATTTGGATGTTGTTCCTTGTATCTATTGAATTTATAAGAACCCACAACACAGGTATGGTCCTTTGATCCATCCTGCTCAACAACTGGATGGTGTAACCCAACATTTTGCATGCGAGTTGGCACCTCTTGTTCACGAGATTCCCTGCGAACGACTGCAGATCTGTAGTCTCCAACAGATTCCAGACAGAACTTGTCTGTGAAGTCTCTGAATGTTGTCTTTGCTGTTTGAGGCTTGTAGTGCAGGTAGATAATGTAAGCATTATACAAAGCCCACATCACGAACTTCATGAAAAGCCTCCTGGGCCACTTGTAATGTCGGCGTGTGCGCTGCAGGCGAGTCATTTGGTCATTTTTGTCTGTTCCGCCCATGTAACTATTGTAGACACTTACAATTTCTGGCATTGGGATGTCTTCCTGTGTTCCATCTTTGTTTCTACGCCTTGCAGTGGTCAGTTTTGTTGGATCTTGAAAATTTGAGATGAAATAGATGGGGCGGCGGTCGTTCCATACCAAAGACGTGATATTTTGGGAGCAGAGATAATCGTACTCACCACGGAATCTCATTTTCTTTTTTACAAGCTGTTTAGGGAACAGCTTGCGGTTTGTCAGTGCAGTTCCAGTAGCCAAGGTCTTTTCTTGCTCATACAGATGATGAAGGAGAGTGACAGTGTTGTAAAACCGATCCATACACAAGATGTGGTTCTTCCCCGTAGCGTTAGCCGACTCTAACAGGCGCACAACAACATTTCCTGTAGCTCCTAAATGTGGATGTGCATTATTTTCTTTCCCTGTGTAAATTTCAGAGCTTAGGATGTAGCCTGTGTCCCCTTCTGTGAGTATGAAAGCCTTGATTCCAAACCTTATGGGTTTACTCTTTATGTACTGCTTGATGCTTAGACGGTTCTTAGTCGGAATCATGCCTTCATCTAAACTCAAGTGCTGCTTTGGTTTGTAGTAGTACAAAGACTTGGCCATGATATCATTCTGTAAAACTCTGACTTTGTATATTTTGTCTCTTTTGTCCAAGTTTTGATCTTCCTCATCAACAAGATGTAAAAACGACCAGATTGCTAAAAAGCGATCACGTCCCATAACATCACGAAATCCGGGTGTATGTGAAAGAAAATTTTTGCCTTCTGATTGCCAATATTCTCTCATTTGTTGTTTGATTATAGTTGTTTCCATCTNCATGAATCTGCTTAGTTAAAAATCTTTTTGGTTAATTTCACCAATAATATAACACATCTATCAGCACGAAAAGTCATGAATGAGACTGAATGAGCCTTAAAAGTATCACTTGCCATGAAATTATTATTTCATTTCACTAGTGAAATATGCAATATCTGGTGATTTCCACATATGTGAATAGCTTCTTTGCTGGAAACTGGCATGTTGTTTTTTTTGCCCCACAAAAACCAGTAGTTTTTTAATATTTTGTGATTTTTTGCTTAATGAGTGGAATCAGATTGAGAAACTGTCCATTTGAAAAGAATGTATAATCAGGATATTTATGGAAAATACAGAACTAACAAATATTAAATAACAGAGAACAAATGTTCAGTGTTTTCTCCAGTTTGCATAACTGTACCATCTGCCCTTTAAATTTCACAATACTCCCTTAAGAAAACAATAAACACATGTATATCTTCTAATCTTTCTTGCACTTCAAAGTTTGCATTATTTGAGAAAAACTCAAATCTTTCCAAAAATTTACAAATTGCCCCTCAAATTTATGAAAGGGGAAGGGGGAAGAATGTCTCCTCCAACTCGTATGAGATAAAAATGAATGTTAAATGGCTTAAATTCCGCACAATATTAATTTTTTTATTCAACCTTACCTTTGCTGTCTTATCATGAGAACCAGTAGCAACAATTCTGTCATTTGGTGCAACTGCAAGGCAGTTAATATCTTTATCATGAGCATGCTCTGTAGCTGACACCCTCAGAGTTGTCATAGGTGTAACATCTGACTCCAGAGGAAAATTCCATAACTTGAGGGTCATATCGACCCCTCCAGATATCACAAAGGCAGGCCTTGACCTTGACCTGAAAAACAAAGATCAGAATTACTTAGTTACATGTAATTTTATATCACGCAATGTTGAATTTTCAAATAAACAATAATGATTTTATGCATGGTTGGGAATTTATTAGCCGCCATTAAGTATTTGCGATGGCATAATTCTCAATTATGAAAATTCTGGGATTAAAATCTACTGCAATTTCTTTAAAGTGAAAGTAGCTGTTAGTTAAAAAAAATTTCATGGGTAGATAAATAGTGAACTTGAACACTGTAATGGTTTTCACATGAAAAACATTCTCTGAATAATGAGATCTAGGAAAACTGCAGTCTCCCAGTAAAAGTAACATTAGGAATATCTTTGACAACTTTTTCAGATTGAGGCCTTCTAATCCAATCCAACAAAAGAAAAAAATAAAAACGGCACCAGAGAATATGTTAGCCAAATACTCTGACTGCATACACTGACCTGGATAAAGCAACAGCTTGAACAGCCTGCGTATGTCCGTGTCCCACAGCCAGGCATGTCACAAAGCCTGTATCTGGAGACAGCTGCCAGATACGAATGGAGGAGTCCTGGAAAAAGAGAGCGATACTGCTTAGTATGATGTGAAAGAAATTGCATGGTGGAAAAATTATAGCAGGATCTACCTGAATATGCTGTTATGTGGATAGGGATAACATTATTCATAGCAAAAAATGTCTTTGTAACAAAGAAACAAGCTACGATTTTTTTATGCGACGGCTAACCCTTTTTGATGAATCTATGTACTTTCCAAACTTGGAAATGCCAATTGCAATTTTCCATGATTTTGCAAGAATTTCGAGGTCTGTGGCAACCCTGGGCAGTAAATAGTCATAAAACCTGAAAAACAATCCTTCATCTCAACCTCATCCGAAATAAGAAAGACGTCCTCCCTTCTTTTATTGCCTGAATCATGTTTCGCTTCCTCTGTGTATTTTCAAATTTAAAATAGGAAAAGCACTTAGCTCATACCAGCTTACCACTCACCTTTGAGGCTGATACAATAAAATTTCCTTTTACATCAAGAGAAGTGATGATGTCAGAATGACCCTGCAGCATCTGGCACTCCCAGGTTTCCCTGTTGAAAACTTTAAGCAGGTCAGTGTTGGTTGCCACAGCAACATGAGTATCCTCCTCTCCAAGAAAGTGCACTGACAGGATTTCATCCAAGTGTCCACACAGCTGACAAGAGACAACTTTCAGTCAATACAATATATCAACAGTAGTCCTAAATAGCAGAGTCAGTTTCATATAATGCAACGACGAGGACCAACTTCCATGTGCTTTCAGACAAGATATTTTGCATACTGGCCAGCTCAGGGTTGCCATCACTTTTTATAAAATTCTCTGAATTTTCTGTCAGATTACACCGCTTACTGTATTTCACTTGGCTGAAATATCTCTACACGTGAGTACATAACTGTAAAATGTTATATACAATGACAAAAAACAAAAACGAAGACAAATAAGACTAAAAAATCCCTTAGATAATAAGTTCTCTCCCTACGCAATTTTTTAGACTGATTGACAGTTTTCTCTGAAATGTGAAACAGAAAATATAAACCTGTTGATTGGGCCTAACTGATAGAAAGAAAGATGACTGAATCCATCCATGAAGGTGAAGGCTTTCACAAATGGGTATTAGTCAGTGTTTGTCACATAGTTAGGATTAAGACAGAACGCCTTTGATCCAACCACTCTTGGTAGAATAAAAGCCACAAAGGATGTACATGTAACATCATAGGCCATATTCTATCACAGATAATCTACACATGTACATATTTATGACTTTTTTCCTAGCTCTCCCATTTTGCTTACTGTATAAGCCTCCCTACCTGTTTCTCAGTAGTAAAGTCTTTGCTGAGGAGAACAATGTTCTGGTCATATGTAGCCAACAATATCCCATTCCAGTCAGGAGAATACAGAGCTTGTGTGATGTAGGAGTCTGTGTTCTCTGCATCAGCGTCAGGATCACTTAGTCTGCAGCTGTTGGAGTACTCTCGTTTGCCTGTTTGTGCATTGACTACCCTCACCTCACCTGCAATAGGAGTTCTACACTATAAGCCAAATATGAAAAATATGAAAAATTGTAATGGTTTGTAAAAGAATGGATAAGTATACTTCACCTCTCCCCCTCCCTCCCTCCCCCCAAACAAAAAATCCAAAGAAACTGCCTAACTTGAAGAAGTTAGACTGTAAAATATAAATGGATTCTCCTTATTGCCCATACAATGCTACATACCATTTGAACTAACAGTTATGAATCTGGGAATGCCGTCATCATCAACCAAGCTGGGAAACTCCAATGGAACAATGACAGACACCACAGACTGAAATCAAGAAGAAACAAATAAAGATGGGACAAACATTTGCTGAGCACCTGAAGAACTTGATAATATTTATTTCCAATACTGAAACCCACCCTGAGAAAATTTCTTCCATGGCCTGTCACTAGATGTACTCCTGATTCTAAGAACTCATCTGCATTTGTTACTGTTGCCTCTTTATTATTTGTAACCAAACATACAAGTAAGTAACTTTCCTCAATGTTAGAAGCAAACTGATAATCATAAACTATCAATTCATGTTTCTACGCTGGGTGTATTAAATCATAACACAGATTTTCCATTTTTCATTTTGACTTACCTCAAAGACAGGAATGGTCTTAAATACTTTCCACTTGTCTGTCTTCCAAACACACACCACATTATCTTGTCCAGCACTGAAACATTAACAAAACACGATTTAGTTATGAATGTCCCCACTTTGTTCTCTCCACTACTGCAGCATGATAACTACATATGTGTTCCAGCACTTCAATTCAAGTCTGCCATTTCAGGGGAACCTCCCAATCTCAAGCATCATGATCTCAAATTCCCCAGTTTAACCTATGGTGCCAAGCCCTCTATTTCTAGATAAAATTTGATTTCACAATCTCAAATTTTCAAACTTGTCTCCTAGATCATAAAAAAATTCTACTACAGTGATTTTGTATTGTTTGGAAGTCTCTGAATAGAGTATTGCAAAAGATAAAAAATATGCTGCCCTCTGAACAGACAGTAGGCAGGTATCATAAGTTGTGAGAGAAGGGTAGAGAATGACTCTGTATGTTTGTGTGTGTGGGGGAGAGAGAGAGAGAGACTGAAACTGTCAAATTTCCCTTGTGCAGTAATCTGTCTACTACTTGCTCCTCTAACGCAACTTGTTGGAAGCTGTGGATATTAGACCTGTGAATACTATGGCTTACACTAACTTAGAACTTAAATGCTATTGACCGTAAACAGGTACATATAAATGAACCTGATCAATAATCATATATTCTTTCATGTTCTGTCACCAAACTTGTGAACAAATTACTCCTTGCATCCAGATTCATATTGAAATAATGATGTATCTGATGATGTTAACATCCCAGGCCCACAATCATGATGCCTTATTAAACTTTAGGATGACCAGAATTTTGAACAAAGACAAAAAAAAACCCACCAAAACACACACACAAAAAAATGGAAAAACAAAGGACAGGCGGCAAGAAAAGAAAAGGGAAACATAACTTATAAATGCAACATTTAACCTATTTAAGTGAACAGATTCACATTCTGTTTTTTGTATTCCTTTTCTACCAAAATTTACTTGAGAACAAAAACTCTCACCTGTACATTGTATCTCCATCATCAGCAAAGGCCACAGATGTGACAAGACTGGCGTGACACTGACTTGACACAATACAAGAACTGGATGTAAGGTCCCACACTCTTACCGTGTAGTCCTCGGCTGCCGATACCAGCTGCAAGCGCTCAGGGTTTGGATGATATGCCGTCAATCTTTAAAATGAAAAATAACTTTTTATAAGAATTAAAGGAGTTAGTACTTGGATCTCAATATCACATAAAAGTACAAAGACCAACATGTTGCGGTCTATTTTATTTACATCATTAGCAGGACACAACAAAGGGATACAGTTCTCCAGTATTGTGACTGTTTAGGAATGGTTATGTTGGGGGAGCAAATTGTCGGGAGGAACAACCCTTTTCCAGAGATTGTAGTGCAAGGTGTCCATGGTGTGCAACTATTACCATGAATGCATTGGTCTTCCATTCAAAATTGTACACCAAAGTGTTGAATGCTGCATTATTCTTCCTGTAATTTGCAACAACATCAGCTGTTTGACACAAGATTTCATCTGTAACTGTGGGAAACATTACTGATGTTTTGAGGGCTTTCCTTTGTTACCACCTGCATGCAATATTAGAAAGCATTGTGCATATCACCCTTAGTCTCTTAGATACCTTTATAACTTGTCCTATGGGGGCTTTTTTGGAGTTTTTATTTAGATACAAAGTCACTTTATTTCACATCAAAGTGTGTTGCTAGTTTCTCATAATTCAGGGTCAAGACAGAAAATCTGAAAAACCTCCTTTAAATCATGGATAAAGGCACCAAAGAGGCATCAGTAAAATCTGCTGTCAAACAGGTGGTGCTATTGCAAATGACAACTGCCCTAAGATCATCATCCTTGAGGAGAAAAATTGCACCATTCAGCATTTTGGTGTGCAATATTAATAAAAATCCACTGCATTCATAATGATTTGTTGCATACCAAGTAATATGCATTTAAACCTTTTGGAAAGGGCCATGTCTACTCTTAGATGAAACAATCATGTCCTGACTAGTGTCCTCAGCATACAGGCAATCACCTTAAAAATGAAAGAATTCAATATGTATGGCAATATATGCAACAAGTGTATATGGCATCTTGTACAAAGTATATCAGGCATACACTGAACTGTAAAAGAACACCTGACAACTTCAATGTACCTGATTGCTGAAGCCCTCTGTAGACTCCACTCCGAGCGGTAAAGTGAGATAATAATGACACAGAATAAACCTACTGATGCCACACTGACCTTATAACTCCACTGTGACCTTTGAAGTTGTGTGTGAAATAGCCACGAACAATGTCCCAGACTTTCACAGTAAAGTCTGCACTGCCAGAGGCCAGTAGGGTGATAGTTGGGTCAAATGCTAGAGAAGTCACTGGTGCATTGTGGACAGACTGTAAATGAAATAATCAGAGTGTTTTTCAAAGAAGACAATAATGTAAGAAGCTTAGTATGTGTGTGTAAAAAGCTCAGTATGATTTCAGAACTGATTTTAAAAATGTCAAGAAAAGGTCAGAGTGCATCAAAGATGATAGATTTGACAGAAAACGATCTGATGTCAGATCTAATTGCAAGTCAGTTTAATAATCATCAAGCCATCAAAGAAACAGATAAAAAACAACAGGCAACTGGGTATCACTACCAGGTCATACTATTTACCACTTGAATCAGAATCTCTCTGGTTAAAGCATTCTTCACAAAAAATTCAAAACGAGAATATGAATGCAAACTTACAAACTACAACAACAAAGATCTCTGTAACATACCCTCCAAGTTTTGACTAGGACTTTATCTCTCCATCTCCACTGTCTGAACAGCTGATTTTGTGTTGCAAGTATTAGAAACTGTGGAAGAAAACATGCAGTAAACGTAAAGACAGCAGGGAACAAAAATTAACAGGAGTGGCATCAAATATTTCCAAGAACGTATTACCTAAACTGTCTCAGAGGACAACTTCTTTGCAGATACTCTTGACAAAGCATGGTGTTACACATGGGCAGTTCTCTTATCTCATTTGAGTGAGTTCTTCAGGAGAGTGAAAAAGCTACCTTAGAACATGCAAGAAAATAATGCCAGTCTCAAGCTTTGGTGCTGTTTTTGAACCAGTGATTTGTGACCTAATTTGTCTGTGGCATTTGATGGATGTATTGAATTGTTGCAAGGACTGAAAAAAAAAAAGCCCACTTTACTAATCGCCTATCTCTCAGATAGGCAATCTGCCCATGACTGTGATGATGTGTTGAGTGAATGGATATGAACAGGTCAGGTATTTAACACCACTACAGGAGGAACATCCTCTCAGTCTGCATGATATCAGCTGAAAAACCAGCTGTGACAGAAGAGTGTCTGAAGTTAATAAGTATACAGTATTCATGTGCAAACCTAGTTAAGACAATGCTCTGATCACAGTAACTAAAAGGTCTCAAGTAAATCCATGAAACATGAGTCAAAATAAAAGCAAGAACGTAAACATGAACTAATGCAGACATTTTTCCCTTGCTGTAAATTTTTTGAGGGACTTTAAATTTCTCTCACTTAATGTAAAGTTTGAAGTGCTGGAAAGCAGGAAAGAAGGGGAGATTTGGGCACATCCACCATATTTATTTTTTTTGGGGGGGGAGGGGGAGAGAATGGTCTCAGAACTCCAAGTCTCTAAGTTAACTACTGAAACACACATCAATGAAGAGGCAATAAATAAACTATCAAAGTCCACCACAACAAAAGCATTTATTTCTAACTATTTCACTTTTAGTAACTCACCTCATCATCCTTTGTAAGAATAAATCTTGTTATATCCTCATCTTCCTCCTGGGAAAACAAAATAATGCAGTTTATGGTATCCAGACTAACACCCACTCAAGCGACTTCACACTATTAATACTATTGCTGTTTTAGCAAGCCTGATTTCTCTAGGACTTACCACTCCCTAAGGAGCCTACCGTTCTGCTGTCATTTACAGGTGCTGATCACTAGCATTCTGATAACATCTTCCACTACACATATAGTCAGGAATTTATTTTACAGATGTGTGAACTGAGGGAAAATGTGAATAAAGTGCATTTCCAAGACACCTACAACATGACCATGGCCGGGAATCGGACTCATAACCTTTTGATTATGAGCCCACTGTGTAACTATTCACCCATGCTGCTCCAAATGAGGGAGGAAAAAATGTAGAGACTGATATTTATCATTACCCCAACTGTCACACATACAAACAAAAAGAGGAGTTTGGTTATCAAGAAATACATTAAAAAAAGCCAGTTCATTATCCAATATATTCCTGATATATATATACTATTAAATGTGAGAAAACCAGCTTAGTAAATCAGACCCATACAGAAAAATAATGAGTACTTTAAAGTGCATATATCTGAGTTTCATTATCCTGTATTAAATGTTAAAAAAGTGATGACAAAATATTAAGCAAGAATGGATGATAAACTGTTTAAACTAACCTGTCCAATTGAAAGTGAAATCCTGCCTGTCTTGACATCAACCACTTTGATTTCTTTACCGCAGCCACAAAAGAGCTTACTTCCATCACTTGTCAGCTGTCGAACATAAAATATTCAAGCAGTGCTGCATGATTATTAGAGAAGAGTGCCATGAACTTAGTGCAAACTCATCTCAGTCTGATCCTCAGGGCCACACTACCAGCCTGTAATATGACAAACAGGAAAAGTAGGAGCCTGACAATTCTCCATACAAGTATCGATCCCTATAATCTAGACTCACAGAAGATCAAGCCAATCCAACTGTCCAAATTATTATCATGGGGAATAAGCCTGACACTAGACTACCTAGATTATGAATAAAATAGTATAGACAATAAACTTTAGGGTGTTTTTAAAAAAAAATGTTTTTGTTCATAATAACTCACATGACATGTAAGCAAATTTTCCAAAGTTTTTGTATTGGTTACATGGCTAACATGCTGCTGCATTCCCAACCTATTTTGCCAGCGCTTATGACTATCTAAAGTATCCCCACATTCAGATGAATTCATGTTCACACTATGGCACTCCGCAATTTTCCTTTCAAATATTATTCTGGGTGACATAAATTCCTTTTGAATAAATTTAAAAATCTACTCAAATGTCATTTCAGTTATTCAAAAGCAAAGTTAGGTGTTTTTTTAAAAACACCCTATACATCTATGTACCTTTTATTAAATTGTTACACAGTATCAGTAAGCCTCTATACTTTAAACTTCATTATAACCTCTTTGCTTCATACCTGAATTTGTCCTCCAGTGTAAAAGGCTGAATATTTTTCAGTCACAGAGAAGCTGTAGTAAGAACCAAAAAGACAAAAGAGTAAGTTGCTGAAAATGAAAATTAAGGTGGCACAGAAGAAACATACATGGTCAGCTGGTAATCTGAAATGTTCATAATCGTACGGAATAGACTGTACTGCAGGTATTTTGATCACGAGTTACTTAAGATAGTTCCACGATCCAGGTAGTTTATATTTATAAATCTCTAGTCTATAGATGTAGGTAGAGTTACCACGCTATCAAATCAAAGACTGAAGAAAATTTTTATCATTTCATGCTATTTTCAGGGACTGTATCTAGGCTTCTTCAGATCTTGCCCAAAGAACTCCATATGCCCTGAATCCGACAGCTGCTTAAGTAGTCAATAAAAGGCCAGCTAGCTAGGCTGGGGGTCACAGTGCATACTGGTGCAAAACATAAGCCGAAGCTAATGTCATCTTTTTGTGGAGCTTGGAGAAAATGACATCCTTAAAATTGTTTTAATGACCAAGAGCTAGTTCATGAAACTGTTTTCCAGAAGGGTAGTCCCACAAAATTAATGTAATCCCTGGACCTATCTCAATGAGTTGACTTCTTTGTTCAGGGAGTGGGATGATAGATATCTATAATTAGAGGCTGATACCTATGCTCAAGCCTACCTCGTTATTATAAATATTAAACATGTACATATGAATTTCACATACACAGATTCATTATTATTCTATCAATCCATTAATGAAACTTTGATATAAGTAAACCTTAGTAAAAAGTATATTTTTTCCATGCACCATGGGCATACTTTATATCAAGGTTATATGTATTACATGTATTATATACCCTTGGTTCATGAAAAAAGTATTGCAGTTGTTATTGAGGAATTATGCATGTGAAAGTCATACTGAGTAACAAGGTATACTTACTGATGTAATAACTTTACCCTCGTGATAATATATATACTACCGTGTGCTGTCTAGCACAATATAGTTATACGCATCGCTCAACCAACCTCTACCTGTGGCAGACGTATTTATGCAGCCGTGTATCCTGGCAATGGGTCATAACATTTCTTGCCATGCTGGTGGGAAAACTAATACCTTTTTAAAACAATGGGATGCTCCTATGCTTGCGCTCATGACATTTAACATCTCATTCATTCACATACTAGAGAAAATCGAAAGGGCCGATAACTCAAAGGAATGACTGATTTTCAAGAAAAGACATTCTCAACTAAGATGACTGGAACACTCTTTCTCATTATGAAGTTGCTAGAATGGACTCTACTACAGAAATTATAAAAACGAGTGAACTTTGAAAACCAAACAAACATCCTTAATGAGCAAGAGTAATGAAATGTGTTTGAAAGCATTGTCTTGGCTGTTATGCTAGCGTGTACTGTTACTTTGCTGTGCTGTGATGTGATACTGTTTCCCCCGACTGGAAGTCAGATGTTACGATTATTATGTGTGAAACAAAGGAAGCACCAATGATGGCATGAGAAACCAGCTGTTTTTGTGCCAGTTTATACAAGGGAGCGTTACTGCATCTGTTTACAATTCACGGTTTATCACACGGTCCGAATAGATGGCTAACACAGTACTACGCACAGCTCCCCCCTGTTCCCTATCCCACTCCCCATACACCAAAATCAAAATGAAAAGATTAATTAGTGTAACAGCTGAGTGTGTGTCTATGTGTGAGTAAAGTTTCTTCTCCTCCCCCAACCTTCCTCCATGTGAACTTTCTAGATTACATCAACCTTATTATGTGTGTGTGTGTGTGCTTCGATCTACAGGGATTGCATTATTTATGCATGTAAGCCTTTGCTAACACAAATAAACAAGTGCATGTAATAATAATACACACTCCCATATGCCTTATTCAATTCTCTACACAAAAATTGTAGTGCTTTCAGTAGATCTATACGCAGCCATTTTTTGTTTATTTTTATGTAGGCCAGTCCAATATAAAGACAATGTTTACATTGGTCAGTTCTGATGGGATGGCATTGTACCCCACTGGCTATAGCACTGGTAAAACTAGGTCATACAGTCAGCGAGCAGTATAGCCTGTGGTCAGCTAGCGCTACCAGTGTTAATAGAAGCAGGGTAAGGACTGTGGTCAGGGTCAGGGTCAGGAAGAAGTCACCCTGTCCTGTCTAAAGGGCTGCTGCCTCACCTATCTCAGTCAACTCAGTCAGTGGGCATTAGGATCGTTGCCGGCAATGTCGAAGGACAGCACCGCAACGATAATAATACCATTCATTTAGTCATACATAGACAGGTCATGGACTAAATTGATATTTCGACTAATAAATCGGTGCTGTTATTAGAGAAAGCCTCGTTGCTTTTGTCTTGATGGGCATTACTCTGCATTAGACTAGACCTGCCTTGAAGTTGACTTGTCTTCTGTCTTGGCTGGCATGGTTAATCACTGTTAATGTTGATTGTTTATTTGATAACTCTGAATAACAATAACTGTTAGAGTGTTAGACTAGTGAACTTATGTTGACTGTTGTGGTGATGTGTTGATTATTTTCATTGCACTGCATATTCGGGTAGAATGACCATCAAAAGTAAACTGAGTCAATTTTATGTCAGAAGTAAGGCAACCAGACTAATTTTTTGGAAGCTTGTTCTCTCACTGTAAGACTCATCATCGCAACTCATGCATCATGGTGGAAAGCAGCCCTTCCCATTCCCAGGACAAATTCGAAGCAAACTTTCTCATCCTGACCTTATCTGCTCGCCTTAGAAGAGTCTTAGAATTTCCCAACAGATCTTTATCATGCACCCTACATGCATACAGTTAATTTAATTGTAGAGCTAGATTACCTGGTTTTCAGACGACTCATTGCTAAAGATTGCCTCTATCAACTGAAGAAGGACCATCCATGTGCGACTTGCGACGGTGTAAACAAACCTGCTTCCACTTCCTGTTGAACTTTTATAACTTTTCCTCAATTTCGTATAACTATAATTACCTAATCTTCAGCGTTAAAACGATTGAAAAACTAAATACAATACGGCTGATGATAGATCTCTATTCACTTTCTTAAGAATTCGTAAATTACACTACTATCTCTGTTTACAGCTTGTCAACTTATCAACAAAATGGCGTCCAAGAGGAAGGAGTCTACCGGTAGTGACATGTCGCCAGAGAAGAAGAAAAAAGAAATCCGAGTATGGATGGATGGATGGTAAGCTGATTGAAACTTGTAGCTTTTAATTTAAGTCAAAGTTGTTTGGCGTTATCATGGTCCCTGCTGTATGTGTTCAATTGATCTATGAAAACTGACGGCGTTGTTCTGTGTTCACCGTGTGGCCAATCGAAAGTGAAAGTGCATGATCTACTGCGCTGCAGGAATGGTGTGCAATAATGCTGTTTCTTGCCATGTCTGGACATGCAAGAACAAAGCCTTAACTGCTAGTCAATCATATAGATGGCATTGTCGAAGGACAGCACTGCAACGATAAAGATACATTTCATTTAGTCATAGACAAACCATGATATTTTGATATTTCGACTAAATCGGTGCCGTTGTTAGAGAAAGCCATATAGCCTAGTCTAGATAAGAAGATACCTCAAAGTATAGAACAAAAGATGACCTGTTCAGTGTTCTTCCTCTAGCTAGGCTAGACCACCGTAGGCATAGGGGCTAGTGAAATTTATCACGAAACTATTGTCATTGTCAATGTCATACTGGCCCCATCTAGACAATACTATAGATGATAGGGATCTAAATTCTAATCTCTAGACTAGATCAAATTGCCAAGAATCTAGATGACTAGATCTAATCTAGATCTACTGGATTTCACTTCCCTGAACAAAAACAAGTTCAATTTCATTTCAATGTGTTGCTCCATACTGATTACTGTGACAATGATAACAAAACCTCAAGCCGTCAGGGCCTATTTCCTATTCCCACACATAAAATTTTAGCCAGTAGTCTGCTCTTTTTTTTTTTTTTAATCACAAGCTTTATGTATACGTCCAAAGATGCTTGTTTGAAACATTCATTTATGTGACCCTACCAATCGAAATAAGTCACATGTTGCACTGGCCTATTTTGCGCTAAGGAGTAAGGTGAAAACCTCCACCCACTATGTTTTAATATTTTATTTTCATTTTTTTTAAGCAAGGAGGGTCTGGGAAGCAGTTTCATCATGCAGTCCAAACCACGTAAATAAATTCCTTAAGAGCCAAGTCGTATTGAAGTTCCAGGGATATCAACATTCGAGGCTATTTAATTTAAAAGGGAAACTGGAAATCCCCCTCAGACAGCTCTCATTCGCTGTAGACTGGGACCATTCTTAATGAATGAATCAGTAGAAATTGTGAACAGTAACAGCAGCCAGTACATCTTCAACCAAGGAAAGTGGAGCATCTGGATTGATTGCTGGAGGTGATATTACTAGCCAGGTCAAAGTTTAAATGGCGTAACCTTGCACACATGACAGACTGTACAGCTGAGTAAAAAAATACGTTCGAGATCTATATTTTGCAGGGTTTTCCTGCAACTGTTGTGGTGCGTTTGTGATCTACTATTGGATTTGATTTAAATCAATAACTTTTCTAGAGTCCAGCTCTATCCACAGCTTCAGTCTGCCGCCGCAAGCCTCTGCCAAGTTTGACGTAATTTCGTCCCTTTAAAGGAAAGCGAGGCTTTTATAACACTACAGCATAATAAAATTTTATTTACTGCAAGAGGAAAGTTTCCAATTGGCTAAGAAAATGTTTTCATTTCTTTTTGTCCATGCCAACAACACTGCAGAATGACTACAACTACAATGTTTGGTCCTTTCAGGACTGACGCCTATCAACATTTTCACTTCAGTATTCTCTCTCCTCCCAACCACGGGAGGTTAGAATACAAACTGCTTCACCCCTTCCCCCTGACGTCATAAAGAGGTAGCCAGAACATGGCCTGTCATGGCACACTCAATGGCCATGAACCTAGCTCTAGTCCTTTATTTGCACGTTTCTTAGCTCCCTACTAAATCGGTTCAGAATACTTTAAAGAGTAGGCATGTAACGTGAAGCATGTACTACCAGCACTCATTAGTAGTGGACAGAGTATCGTAACAGGGTCAAGGGCAGGTTAATGCTAATACATGAAAGTTTCCATACTAGGCAATTTTTCTTCTCTGAGCAAGCTTGTTTCAGAGCAAAGGAGGAGTGAGCAGAGCTTGAATGTAGAAAGGCTGTGAGTCTGCTGACCGTCTAAGTACTTAAACCTTCCAGTTCTCATTCTCCCAAGATACTTTTTCTCAGTGATAAAAACATAGCAAGAGAGCAACACTCCCCCCCCCCCCCCCCNAAAAAAAAATCAAGGCCCGTAAAGTAGATTTTTTGAAAAGTATGGACCTCTCAGACTCGGAAGTCAGTATGCGACCGTCTAGGATCTTTGGCCTTGGTGGCTGCCTAGGTGAATGGATGTCACTGACCCTGGGTTGAAGAGGGAAGAATCGTCATAGATTTGAATCCCATTTTGGTGACTGAGTAATTAGGCCTGTTAAAGTGTTAAAGTCACATGAGTAGGCATGACTTGTATTCTACGAGTAGACATAAATTATAGTTCCATTTACTGTGCCCATCTGGGATCTTTGATTTAAGCGGTTCCTTACTTGGCCATATGCTAGCACTCATCCTTGCTGTAGAGCAAGAAATCATATATTATGAGTTTGAATCTCGCTGTGATCATGTTCATAGACCTTTAAGAATCATTTCCAATCATATTTCTTAGTACAGGAGAATGGATACCAGCTATAAATGATGAAAGCAGTTTCTTGTCACATGCTACTGATACTCTTTGGGGAGCTGAGAGAGTGAATGAGGGATATGGCCTGTAAGGGTAATGTTAATGTAAAGGCAATAAGCAGGCATGGTTTCTATTCAACACATAGTGCAGTTACTGTGATTACAACTTAATTTTGTGTGAATATAAGTCAAACGATATGTCAACTTTCATATTTCATTTCAGAATATGAAAATATTATTATGTTGTAACTTCTTTGTTTTTCAAGCAATTGACGTATAATTTGCAGGCTTTATTAAATATATTTGTCTAATGAATTGTACTAAATTTCAGTGTTCTGTCTTGATTTTAAAGTGCCTGTTGCTATAGAAATATGCACTAGAATGTTAGAGGCAGTTTTCTTAATTTTGTACTTTTCATCCTTATGACTTCAAATGCATATATCTCAGCCATTTTTGGATCAATTGACTTTGTTTTTGTTGTAAACCGAAGAGCTTTCATTACAGATTTTGAAAATGCAGCTAACTCATTTTGGCCAGAATGCAACTTGTGGCTTATTTCGATTGGTATGGTCACATATAGACACTCTTATAATTATGTACATGTTTCTTTTTGTGAATACAATGACTTTCTTTCTGTGCCTGCTTGGCAGTGATATGGCCAAGTTTAATGGGGGGGTGGGGGGGAAGGAGGCATGATGGGTCCTGGAAGTGGAGTTCTAAACTATTAAAAATGGCCAATTTTAACCTTTATAATTGGATTCAGAATGTCCGAATTAGGGGAAAACAGTCAAAAAATTTAGAATTTTTCTTACGGCTGCTATGACAGCACTGCCATCTTAAATTACTGCATCAGAAAAATGGTTATTTTTCAAGAAAACAATCTGAAATTTGGTACAAATACATTTCAACATCTGTTGAACAAATGTTTGGATCATTTTTTTTTTAATATCCATAATAAGTAGTTAGCTGTAGGCATTTGAAATATACATGTAGAAAATACATGTACCAATTTTTCCTTAATTTTTCGCCCAAAACACTTATTTTCTAAATAAAACAATAAAAAAACTGGAAAAAACAATGCATGCTGTTATTTTACATGGTTCAATGAAGACATATCAATTTTCAAGCCAATCGGTCCATTAGTTACAAAGCCTTAGGGAAAAGAGTTCCAAGAAAGAGTTTTTGAGAAAATTGCATTTGAAGTTTATATAATGGTTTTTTTTACACTTTCTGATGACAATTTGTGGTCTGAATGCTTCAGAATTGTCTTGCTTGATAGGCTGGCCCTCCCTCTCTTGTCTGGCCATTTCTCTTGCTTAGGCGATACAGTTCTTGCACTGATATATTATATTCCATTTTTGTGCCTGTAAAACGCCCCACAAATGTGAGTGATGTTTACTGTTTGAGTGCTGTTTGGGTATCATCACCCGCCTTCAGGAAAAGGGTCATTATACTTTATAATAGGCTATCAAAGGGTAAAATCATAAGCAAAAATAGTAGGACTTAACTGAAATGGAATAATGGTAAAATCAGTATTTTTATCGAAATCTTCGAATTTCAGGACCTACCGCGCACACCGTGCGCGC
>JAWQUT010000059.1:1946803-1960293 GCA_033807755.1 Ellobium chinense
ACCTCCTCCCCTCCCACCACCCCAACTTCTGTCTTACGCAGGGGCCAAGCACTCGCAGTCCTTGGACAGGAGTGTCCCAGTTCTTGACAACATCCAAGAAGATCATTCAGTTTTCTGAGGGCATCGAACCTAAACCAGGAGACAAGATTGTTTATGTAGCTGGCGCGTTCGATTTGTTTCGTATCCTTTTTGAAATATTTGTTTTTAAGGCTGAGGTGTGTGCCAGCATTGGGGATTCAATGTTATTTTTAATCATAATGAAAATAGCAAAGTAAATTTGTTTCGTTATGATATCATAAGGTCTCTTGAGATTTAAAGCAGGATATTTGAAGAAAGTTGGATGCTCAGAGTGCTCACACATGGTGGGATGAAAATTAGGTGAAAACTGAATTAAAATGTACTCTGTGTTGACATCTGAGGAAGAATAAATGTGCCAATTCATGTGGGCAAACTATATGGTAATTCATGTCAGCTTGGACTGTAAAGTAAAGAAAATTGATCGGCATTCACTCCTTTTATTTGCATGTATATGTCCAACCATCAAATCCTTGTTAAAATGAATGTTATGGAACCCCAGTCCTATTGCTTGTTGAAGTAAGTGACAGAGTGGCTGTTTAGGATGCCCAGCCACACGCAGGCATCTCTGATTGTGAAAGCTGGCATGGCTGATTATTTGGAATGGCCATAGAGTTCCATACACATTTGTGATTACATCTTAACCCTTGAAGACGTTGGTCATGTTGACTTCTTGGAGAAGGCAGCTGCCCAAGGTGATTTCCTGATTGTGGGAATACACACAGATCCGGTGAGTCTTCTTTTCTCTTTAAATTTTAATTTTCGTCGTGCAAGACAGAACAGACTTGCCTTTGTGGATTATGGAAAGAAATACCTGGGTCACCAGTTTTCATTTTGAGATCATAAACCCGTGATAAAGATGCATCAGCTGAATAGAAATTATGTTACCACCTTCCTTTGTAGTCATTCTCAAAAGAATAACAATCCTTATTGCATCATGACCATCTCTTTTCTATACGTGTAAGACATTATGTCAGTGGAAAGAAATTATTCATGGAGGCCTATCTTTTTGTCTTGGTTGGTTATGACAACTTCATTGACAGTGAGTGATTTCATGATGATTGACATTTTATATGTTAGAAATATTTGACTGCAATTTCCTGTAACTGTAAGTCGTCTTCCCATATTATTAAATGACAGAAATAGAAAGACTATTTTATTATACTGTGTGGATTTATTGAAATGACAGTGTCTTTGACAGCCAAAAGATCTCAAAACAAGGGTCTTTTCATTGTCCTGTTTTGGCATCCTGTTGGATAGTTGCTTTTCTTCCATTTTTTCCCCCCTTTCTTGAGAATTGGTAGTAAAATGGAATCAAATGTATTGGCTTTAAACAGTGAACATATAACAGGGATGCCGTTTTGCCGATAATTATCGGAAATCCGATATTTTTTGTTTCCTTCATATTTTTATGCCTCGTTACTTTATAAATTAAATAAGAAATACTTCAGATACAAGGGGAAAGTGGGCATATATGAAAACATAAATTCGCGAGGATATCGGGCCATCGCAAAATTTTCAGATAATTTTTTGGTTAGCTGCTGGCAACCCTGATATGCTCGGAAACAGTGCTGTCATAAGCCCTTAAATAACTTTAAGGACTTACAATAGTATTATTTCCAGGTGGCAAGATGTTCCGCCAAGATCACCTGATCTTGCTAACTGTAATACTGGCAGTCTTTGTTTTCAGGTGGTGAACAGATACAAGGGTTCCAACTATCCCATCATGAACCTTCATGAGAGAACTCTCAGTGTATTGGCATGCAGGGTAAGGAGTAACCATTTCAATGGAAGCTAGAAAAATTCATACAGCAACCAAATACTCCTCAGAATATCACAACTGTTCCTCCAAACTTAGAAATCTTAAGATTTGAAAGTATTATTAAGAAAAGTGTTATGATATGTAACTTAATATAAGTTATCTGTCTCAAGTCATTTCCATTATTCTAGAGGTTTCTTGAAAGTTCCAGTATAGTTAATGTAAATTATGTATTCATCAGCTCATTTGTCAGTGATGTTGTCATTGTTTTAATCATACTATCCCTTCTCCTCAGTATGTGTCTGAAGTTGTCATTGGTGCTCCCTATGCAGTGACAGCAGATCTGATGGACCACTTCAAGGTAAAAAATGATTTATAGGACACTATCATGCACCATATTTACTACTTGCATTCTGTTTCTGTATTTCATAGTGATAATTGAATAAGACGATCACTCGCATGTAGGCCTCTACAATCAAAGTAGGCACTGTTCCACCAGAAAGTCCCAAAACCAGGTAGACATTATATTGATGCAGATCTGTTCTCCCTAGGCATGGAAATGCCATCATAAAACTATAAATTTCAGCAAAATTGATGAGGCAGTCTGGTCTCAATGTGAGGAATGAGATATTTGTAAGAGGTCAGTCATTTGCTTTGCTTTGATTCACTCTTAAAATAATGTAGCAAGTGAACGGTGAGACCTGATGCTGATTGTGAATGGTGAGGTTTTGCTGTTTTGCTCTCTGCTTTCCTTCCAGTAACACTTAGTTACATAGCAACTGTTAATTATATTTTGATTTCCTGTCTCCAGGTTGATATTGTGTTCCATGGCATGACACCTGTGATGCCTGATGTGGATGGTTCTGATCCTTATACTGTAAGTTGACCCAAGTACTATTCATATCTTCCTAAGATGAGAAGAGTTGCTTACCACAAGAATACTAAATTGAGGTCACTAATTTCATTTGAATTTGTGATACTGACGTGACTTTTTACTCATGTATAGAACCCATTTGGCATATTGCCGCCCCTCTCACAAAGGGGTGTATGTGGCATTTGCCAATTTTTCAGGAGGGCTATTTAAAGTTTCAGTGAGGTTTAGAATTATTTACATATGCCCAATCAGTAAATGTTTCATATCTCTAAAACTATTAGAGCCATCAATACACTATTTCATGAGAACTGAAATTTGCTTTAGGCTCTCAAAGAGTAATCTCAGCTCAGATCACTCAAACTCTTGTAAATATTCCTTCGTGAGGTGGGGGATGATATATAGCCAACACTGTTTGATAGCAAAGTTCACATTTTGCAAAAAACTGATTTAATGTTCACAACACAGAGAGCACCATATAACTGTGCCCTCCACTAAATCACAACTTTTTTTCATGCTTCCACAGATTAGATAAGCAGTCTTCTTTTATTAGTTTGCTAAAAAGCTTAGATTTATTAGACCTTTTGTGCTATGACACTGATCTAATCCAGTGCGTATGGTTTTGCATGCTACCATAGGCTTGTATTGTTTGTCTCTTATGTGGCAGTTTCTTTATCCTCCCAGGAACCAAAATCACGTGGCAAATTCCAGACCCTTGATAGCAAGAACGACTTGACCACGCAGATGATTATTGAGAGAATTATCAAGCACAGGTAAGTCTGTAGATTCAGTTGTCTTGAGCCTTTAATTTTTTTTTTAAATGGTGGATGCAGATGAAATTAATAGAAAAATCCACAAATCTTTGTTAAGAATGTTTAATGGGTGCTTTCTGACATTACAGACCTCATTTAAGCATATTTTGTCAGATTTTTAGCTGTTTTGAAATAGTTCAACAACTAGTTTGCTTGAATATTTATTTGGTACAGTTAACTCTTTTGCTTTCATCTGCCAAAACACACTGACAAAGACTGATGGTACACGTTGGGTTAACACACACACACATGTGCAGAAGAGGTGTAAATAAACGCATTTTCTTTATCCTGCAATGTGGGTTACTATTGAACAAAGGTTGTTGATGTAAGGACCTGTGTCATATTATTATATATATATATATATATATATATATATATATATATNCGATTCGTCGGGAACGGAGCCGTCCCGCTTAAGCGGGTTCCACTGTATATTTATATTAGATATATGCATTTTTGTATTTGTTAGTGTGGATGTATTTGAGACCTGTACTTGTTCATGAGCTGTGTAGTTGGTCTATATGTCCCAGATGGAGGCTAGCAGAAACTTGAGAAAATAAAAATCTGAAATGTGTTGGTGAAGTTCTCTTTCCTATGAAATGGTCCTTTAGCATGTTACCTTGTGTAACCTATTGATTATAGTTTGATATTTTTGTTGTGTGGACAGCAAACCTGTAAATCATTGCACATTTGTTTACAGACTGGAGTATGAAGAGCGAAACAGGAAGAAGGAAGAGAAGGAGATGAAGATCATGGAACACCTGAAGAATGCAGCCAAAACCAAGACTGGCTGAACACTCAGGTCACCCTGTACTGTGTTATTAATTCACATTCTGGCTGTCTTAGTTGGAAGATTATTCAGACACGTTAATCTTCAGGGAATTTCCTAATGAGGAAGTACTGATTATGTCTCTCATTTTGTTTTTTTAATGGTAGGCATGATGCATTTGCCCAGATTGTTTTTTTTTTCCCCCGAGAAAATTTATTTGTGACTTTACATCTGTGTTTACTGGTTTACTAATTTACTTTTGCATTTAAATGTTAGGTATACATGGTATGACCATGTTCTCCAAATTTTGCATTTAAATGTATAAGAAATTGTTGAAAGAGAATGATGTGTCCAGAGTTACTCATAACCACTTTGCTTATCAACTTCGAATTTTCAGTATGGCCACTCCACTACTATTTTTGACAGTGGTCAGATTTTGAGAATATATTTTAAACTGGTCCACTTTATAAATCTTAATACTATAAACATTTTTCTTACCTAGGTCATTTCTGGATTAAGTTCCTTGATTGGTGTGACAAATGATTCCTGTGCTTTGAGAGTGATTTCCTGTTCTTTGTTTTGCAAATAGCTCCCCACCCCCTCTCCCTCCTCCACACACTTTCTGTTAAGATTACACACAATTTCATGTGTCTGAAGTGAAAACGGCAAGGAATTGTATTTAGTGGTGTCCTTAAAAGCTGGTAAACAAAGTGTTAATAGAGGGCTTAGAGAATTGAGAGCAGCAGGGTAAATCTTGATTACCCATGATTTTTATGTTTGTTTGCTGTTATACTACATTAACAGTCATTTTCAGTCATACATTAGCACAAAGGATTAAAAAGCCGTACCCTGTCATATGTTCGGTAAGGACTTTTGTATTGCCTGTGTTGTTCTAAACACAATGTAATTAATGAGATCACATGATTAGAACAAGGATAAATGATCAAAATATGGCTGTTAAATCTTTTCAAAACTTTTTCTTACCTTTTGTCATATAATATTGTGTACATGTGATAATCTTTTTTGCCAAAAGTATTTAACCCATTGGCTGCCGTGCGCATGAATTCGTCCGGCTGGCAGCCGATCACTAGTCAGCGATTGCCGCACGAATTCAAGCGCAAGGCAGCCAAAGGGTTAATACTGTGTGCTTTTGTTTCCCGGTTTAATAAGTAATCATATAACTATTATAACCATGGCATAATAATTTAAGAGAGGAGGTGGAAAAGAAGTGACTGTGTGGCATCAGTAGGAGTAATTGGTGAGGCAGCATGGCCAGGTGGTTACGGTGTTGGACTCAGAACTTCAAGATTGGGGGTTTGATGCTTGCAATAATCATGTTCTAAGTTCCCTGGAAAAGCACTTTATTCTCGTTCTCCAGCCATCTGTAAGATAGATATCTGGCTACAGGCAGTGAACGATGTCAGAGTGCTAGTGATCTGTGCCTACACATGGCAGCAGCTGGGGCAATATTGATGTGAAATTGCATGAGGGGCCAATGCTTAAATACAAGACTTACAAATCTTATTATTATCATTATTTTTATTATTATCGTGGTCTTAAAGAAGCTCTGCTATCCTTTGACAAAAGCACTGGAGGTGCAAGTTTATTGAAAAGCGGGTTTATGTTGTTGTTTTTTTTATATTTAGACCTTCCAAGGTAAAGGTTGTCATGTATCAAAATTTCATAATTATTTAAGAACAAGAACAGAAAAAAAACAACTAAAGAACTAACTAAAGTGTCAGTAGGTGCTGGCTAATATAACATTTCAAAATTTAGCTATCCAGCGGTCCTGGACATCTTTTTATGAGAGGATGACCAAGTGTTGCTCAGTTCCTATGTACAGTGAGTGAATTGTTGCCATTGTAAAATTTTCTCTCCATGTCACTGGAAAAAAATGGGATGCATGCCAGGAAATTTTTGTCAGAAAGGGTTCCTCGTCTTTAGTGTTTGCCCTCTTTGTTTCATGGTAAAATAAGGTGGGATTTGTTCCTATGAGATGTTATTTGGAAGTTACAGTATTTGCTGGAAAGCTTTAATCATAGATTTATTTTGTTGTTTTATTTTTTATTTATGATTTGGTTGACTGATTTAAATGTCAGAATGTCTATGCAAATTATTTTGCCAAAAGAAGTAAGTGTCAGAGAACATGAACCACTTTGTTGTTGTGTCATTGGCATCCTGATCAAACATGGAAGCGCCATCAACCATGCCACATCAGGTATGACGGTCACATTTCTGATCTGATCGTGGTATCATTACTAAGTGGTGTGGTGCTGTTGTCAAACTATGACAGGCATTCCTTTGTCTTTTAGTGTTTGAGAAAAAAAAATTGTTGAAAGTGTGTGCTGTATTACTTTAGAATTGAAAATCTAGGTGAGAATTGTGAATCCTCCTATGGGTGAGTCAGAGAATTAGTATTTATAATTGTTTGTATGGACAGAGTAAACCAGTTTGAGTGAGTGTGATGTAGAAGTTTTTTTTTTTTTAGTTTGTATTTTGTACTTTCATATTTGTAACTGAAAAGATTTTAATTAAGAGATGTTGTATCAGAATCCTGTATTACTATTTTGCTAACTGGATACTTGTTTTTGGGGGGGTTCTTAAGTTTCTGGGATGGACATTTTACATAATGGGATTTTGTATGCCTGAAAATTTTTATACACAACCATTGTTTTGAAAAGAGTGACATATGGGGCTGGTGAAATAAGCCTGAACTGTGAAACGGAATTGGTTGAAGTAAAATAAAGATGCAGCAAGATGTTAACTTCATAGAAATAATTGTTCTAATATCTTTTCCTGACTAAACTTTACTTGAAATCATTCATCCATTCTTTTCCTGTTCTGAATATTCTAAATCCTTTCAGTTTACATTTAGAGTAATTAGAGACCTAATTTTTTACTTCTCATCTTTTCAGTACTTTTTTCTTGTATTAATGAACTACTTAATTGAAAAGAAGCACAGTTGATGACAGAAACTTGAACTTGAACGGAAGTTGTGAAGAATGGCTAACGCTAAAAAATCAATAGCTTCTCAAAAGATATGTACACTGGTACGTCCTAATTAAGTTTTAGGGGAACACCCTTCCACCGTCATTGGCTGATGATAAAATTAAAATATACAGAAAGGATAACAACATGGTGATGTAATGGTCACTTTATGTATTTTGCCCTGTTTGCTGGCAAACATTTACTAGCTGCAACCATTATTACATTCATGAGCGTGACTTAAAGGACCATCTTCAAGCTCCTTTGATAAGAGGTAATGTGTTCCACTGTCCCTCCTTTCATGTGGCCCTGTTATTCCTTTGGTACATATCCATTTATTTAATCGATATTTCCATTCAGATAGTGGCTTTTTAATCTGCAGTCATTTGCCATGTGTGGATGAGGCCTGATTTCTTCATTATCATAATGTGTGGGGGAAACCTGTCCTTTGGACCCTGCCTGCACTTTGGACCCTGAAATATAACCAGGTGCATCCAGGCCTCCCACCATGTAAATTACATAGTTGTTAGTTGGGTCAAGTTGGGGATGAAGAAATCATATTAATATGGTTTATGACAAGGTTATATCACCAATGTGAATATTTATGAGTTATTTTGTTTCATCAATATTCAAGATTATTTATGTGAGTGGTGTTTGCTACCTGGGCAGACAATTGAATATGTCTTGACTTTTTTTCATTTTCTTAAGATAACATATTTATATTGCAATAAACAATGGGACAAAACACTCGAGAACAACTTTCTTGTCTTCTGTTTATTCAAAACTCTTAAATGTCATTGTGGTAAGGCAAGATTACCATTTCATAATTACTAAAGATTACCATATCATAATTACTAAATAAAAAAGTGAGAAAGGTCTGGTCAACTGGCAGTACTGCCAAAACTTACATGCAAGAAAATGCAGTCAACATTCACCCTCTTAAAAAATATACATGACTAGCTATATTATCCCTTTCATTCCTCAGTGAAAATAGCACATATTCACTCAAAGTAAGTTGTTGCAGTACAACACAGCAGTCAAATCTTCCAAGTGCACAGTCTATTGCGTTTCACCTGTCGAAAGTGTCATACAATGGGCCAGCATACTAATTACATATACATGAATGACAGCTGGGAGTGATGCAACACACCTTTCTTCTGATGTTTAGGAGAAAAAAAACCAAACTATTGTAAACCATGAATACTTGTACCAGGGACACCAGTGGCAAACCATATATTTGAGGGCTGTAATCATCAGAATGTTTTAAGTCCTATTGTGCTATCATAAATGGAAGGAACAGAACTACAAATGGCATAATCTGCAGCCATAAAAACACTTTACACAACAAAACTATATAGCAACAACAAGCCAACTTGTTTCTCATAACGGAATAACAAGAAACCTGTTTGGTTTTTTTTGCCAAAAAAAAAATCTCACATGTTGATAACACAGTTGTTCTAGCCTAAAATCCAACAACATCAAGTTTGTGTCTTTATAATAGTAAATATTTTTTCCTAATTATACTTCTGAAACTTAAGTCTTCACACAAGCTCATGAAGTGAAATTGTCATACTAAAATTATTCTGGGGTATTTACATGTTTTGAAAATTGAGATTACTATGACTCCATCTGTGACTCCTTAATAATACTGGAATCCCACCTTTAGTAGTTCTGACCTAAATCAATCTCTGTGAAATATTAGTAACTATACAAGACCAACAACACGAGGACATGACTGTCAAATCCTCTCGGATACCCATACAGCACATCTACAGCCTAGCTTGATAACTTGCGTCAGTGCACCGTAGAATGGAGCCTGAAAAAGAGCGCAGCCATGAAATTAGACTTGCAAGCTTCATAATAATAAGTAATCTCAATGACTTTAGAATAATGCTCCTAGTCAAACATGTAAAGACTCGCTGCATAATACATCAAAACATACGGCCTGAAACAAAAAAGACAAAACTATGACTACTGAACATGTTATACCAGTATCCATTCTGACTCTGCTAATTTTATGTGAAGTACTCTGAGGCCACTCATGCTTGATAAGCATTCGTAAGTTCTTGTCTTCAGCCTCCTTACAAAAAAACATATTTCTTGCCAGTGCTACATTTTTGTCTGTCAACACATGGCTGTTGGATAAACGTGTTCAGGCAAACTGAAAATATACACTTATATACTGTAAATAAATTTTTACAAAGGCCATCATATGATAAATCCCTCTTGAAATGACTGCTCTTTGGACTGTACAAAAACACCTTACACTGGTAAGGTGACCACATTTTTAAACAAAAATGGCAAGCAGTGGAAGTGGGACAGAGATGCTTAGCTCAAGTGACCAACTTCACCTGGTGATATGTAATCAGGATTTTATTATTCCTCCACATAATCAATACATGAAATGCTGAATTGCTTTGCCTGATGACTTAGATGGTGCAGTAAATTTCAGGCCAATGAAAGGCAATAAACGATAATGAATTTATAATGAACAGCAAGGCAGGTGGTATATTAGTTTAACCCAGTGCAATAAACTATGGATGTTGGTGTAAATAGGAAACTCTCCTACTCGGACAGCGAGGCAACTGAAGATCTTTAGAGAAAGATATTGCCGTCTAACAAGTGTTTCGGCCCTTTGACTTCCTGACACTCTAAAGGGGCCAGGCCACACTTGGGTCATGACTCCCAAGTGTCCTGTTGATTTTTTTTTTTCCCCCCCGCCTCAGGAGGGATTTGAATCTGCAACCTCCAGTTCCTTAATTCCTTGCTTCATTTCATCTCTGCCACCATGAAGCCATAGTGGAAGCTGGCAATAAACTATGTTGATCTGTAGCTTCATGAAATCATCAATCTTTTTATTGTCAGTGACTTGTTCAGTCAGAAACTGCTACTCACCTTTTCTGCGTCATACTCCAAGCCTGTGTCATGGTGGTGGAGCTCATCATCTCTAAACTTCTTTATAATCTGCAACATTAAAATAGAACTGCTGTGCATACAAAGTTCCATATTTCATAAATGGCAACAATAAGAACCCTCAGGAACAGACCACCACAACTATAGCAATCTGGAAGATGAAACTGTGAGTGCTCTCTAAAATTTAAATGTTTATAAATTATAAGATAACTTGAAACTGTGCTCTCCTACTCCTCCAGCGCTGTATGTTGCAGAATAATCTGATGTCTAGATTGAGCTAAGTATATGCCTACATAGGTTTTGATGCACTTGCATGTTGAACAATTTGATTTTTGCTCCTAGCTGAATTGTGAAATGAACAACAGCCTTGCATAACCCATATCAGTTATTATTACTCAGGCAGCAAATTTCTTGAAATTAAGCAAGTTAACTGCTGCTAAGAGTTTCTTACTTCTAAAAGTTCCTTGTGTTGCACTGGATCATCTTCCATCAGCTCTCGAATCTGGTTGTTATAGTGGTCCCCTATTACATCCTCTACAGCTACTGTACAAGCCATAGCAGCTTCCTTGCCAAGCAAGGCTGTGCCTGCACCTGATTCATAAAATGATGGCCACACAGTGTTATATTGTAAGAATCTCTCTCTCATGAAAGGTAACACTACTCTGTATAAAGTGTACATTTCTATAATTACTGCAACAGACACATTTAGAACATAAGATTAAAAGCAATATCAAACAAATTTCCTTCATTAAATCAGCTAGAGACAAACTGGTTATCTAATGTCACTCACCCTAAAAGTCCACAGTCACTAACAGAGCTGAAGCTTGAAGTCATGCACTTCAGTCTAATCATTATTAAAAAGCATTTAGCAGAGATTATTCGGCTTTCATGACATGTTCATTAGTACTCAGATGATGCTGAAATTATGTTGATAATGTAAACCCACTGAAAGAAGGCATTTGTGGAAGGATTAAAAAAGTATTGCTTCTTTAGGTCCTGTCACACTTTTAGGAAATCAAATTCATCACATGGCTCCAGTGTCAGCTGTACTCGTGAAAAGCGAACAAACTGCTGAGGGTATGAGAAATTCATGGAACAATCCTTCCTTGATAATAGATAAATCAATTCTCCAAGTATCCCGGTTTGCCAGAGATGTTACCAAATTCCCATTGTATCAGTAGTCTAAGGTTCCCTATTCTGATGAAAAACGCCATTTAAAAAAAAAAATTGGCTTACCCAGTGCAAATCCTGCAACATTCCAGAAAGGCAACAAAACTGTAGGTCGTACTCTGTTGTCAGCCATCAGTTTCTCAAATGTTGCTTTATGATATTTTTCCTCTTCCCACATTTCCTGAAGCCAGAGAGAATAACAAAAAAAAATATAGCAAAGAAAAAAAAAACTGTAAACACATGCAAGATATATCACATACAGTTGCTGCTCCATGTAACATCTGCGCTGATTTACTCAAAGTTCTACATAATTATTTTTTTACCAGTTAACAAGTATTAAAGAGTGTTTTATGTTCTGAACAACCACCAGTTACCAAGTCCTGGTTTGCATTTGCAAGTACATCAGATATCTGTGTAAGAATTGCTCAATCTGAAGAGATCAATTATTTGAATGATCTTGCATAATATGTTGCTCACTTAATCTTTCTGGACTGCAGCAGAACGAGACAGACAGGGGATTTATGAAGATTACGTAATTCTCTGGCAAAGCTGTATGTACAGTGAGAACTTTAATCAGAAGTTATACACTGCAGTCTGTTTAAAGTGAACAACACCGGACTGGTGAAAAGTGTTCACTTCAGCCGGAATTCGCATTAACCATTTTTCACGAGAAACAACTTGTACATAATATAATACTGTTCTTTATACCCCTTCCTCCTCTCATCACCAGTCATTGAGAATAGGACTATGCATTGATCTTTTGCATGCTTAAAAATAAAGTTGTTGATTTTTGTATTGTTTGCCTAATTAGCCATTTATTCATTGACACTGAGAGATGAATATGAAAGGAACATAAGATATCAATATGAATGGGAGGCTGACAAGATGAAGTGTGAGAGGTCTTAGTGCAAGTAATATTGTCTGTGTTATGGAGTAAGGAGGCTTTGAATCACGTGGACCATCTATTTAAAGAAAGAATGTGTATTGCTGTGTGTGTAGGTAGCTTGTGTAGGTCTTAACAACCTCCACCAGTGCAACCCTCCCCCTACCTTCCAAGCCATTCCATTATAAATATGTTATTGGATTTTGTTACCATCTGCAAGCAAAGTTGCTGTAAGCTAAAGATGAGTTTCATAATCATGGTAATAAATCTTACCACAATAATACGGAAATCATCCACAACCTGAATAATCAGAGTTCACTTTAAGTGAAAGTCTGGGTGAGGCAGTCGATTTCATCCATATTAAAGAAAAAGAAGAAACAGGTTTGGACCTTAGTACAAGTTCATTTCAATCAAAAATTTAATGAAGCAAGTTCACTTCTTGCTGATTCCATTGTATCAGCCTTGGCATTCAGTATACTCAAGGCTCATTCTTAATTTCTATTACATTAGCATAATTTCATTTCAAGATGCCCAGCACTCTCTGAGTATGGCTTATTATAGCAGTTATAGTTAAGTTCACTACAGCTGTTTTGAGTCTCCATCTTGTTCATAGGTCCTTTTCCATATTTTTTCATATTAACTTTTGCCAGTTTTAAAGACCTCATGCATACTAAACCAACATGCTTGGGTAGACTAGTTCAAATAACATCCAGTGGTTTCTGTCTTTAGGTATGAAGATGGCAATAGCACCTGGCATTTCGGTATGCAATTTTAAATTGTCTCTATAAAATCATTGGCATCTTCATACCTTAAGAAAGAAGTACCCAGACACATATTGAACTGCTAAAACTGTTCTAAATTTCTTTCCCCATTTTCTTTTCCAGTTCCAGTCAGCTGTGCAATTGGAATGCAGTGCTACAGTTTGAACGGGGGGTAGGATTTCCATTTTTGTGGCAAATTGCAGGAAAAAAACGTTCTGTTCCTCCATCCAGCATTTGTCGAAAGAGGCTCTCAATAACTGGACTAGACTACAGTAATTTGACCAGTTAGCACTGTATTTCAGATGAAATTGTTTGTTTACATCTAGTTTTACTACCCAGTCCCCCAAATGAACCTCCTGCCAAGCCCCTTTCCAGTAATACTGTAAATAAATTTACTATATGCTATATATTTACTTCGCAACCCACCCACCCCCATTCCCACAAACACTTGACACCCCCCCATCCCCACCTATACCTTTAAGTCCTTAGTTT